>CM056169.1:34800797-35061362 GCA_029691765.1 Entomobrya proxima | reverse complement strand
CCCTCCTCGTTCATATCCGGCATTTCTACAGTGTGCGTCGTTGCCTCCTTCATTTCACTCTGCAACATTGCGTTACATCACTGTGAGCAGCCAGTATTGCAGTGTGACTTTTGACTTGAATCCCGTTGGCCGGAATGATAACCACATCACTTCTGATTTCCTCCAGGAGCATTCTGCGGTTAACTTGCATTTTGTCCGTGACCACTGGGCCGGACGCATCTTTACCATTACAAATTACTGTAATTGTTAACTCCACGGAAACCGTTGTTACCGGAGCAAAGATTCCAAACACTGCCTATATCAACTGTAGCGCAAACTTGACCATCCTCGCAAATGTTGTCTCCAATCCGTTCAACTTTCATTTCAAAATTTGAAAATTAGTACGGTTATTGACACGTTGCATGGTAAATTTAAATATATTTCCTCAAACCATGTAATTTTATCCCTATATAGTATATATATCTGGAGTATTTTTTTCCATGGTTTATAAAAATCGCAAAAAACATCGAAAGCTAGACTAAAATCTTGTTATCCAGGCTTGTCTGATCACCTCATTTTTGTCAAGTGATTAGTGATTGGGATTAAATTGAAATTGTACTTTTATTCGGTCTAGCCATTACAGTAACAAACACTGGTTTACAAACGGTGACCCATACATATATAGAATTTACTAGCTACTTTAAAAATTAAATAATTTAACAATTAACATTACATTTTACCAGTTATCACCTTTCGCAACTTTTCCAAACTTATATTATCAAATATCATTCCTTTTGAGACTTCATTCCACAAGACTATACCACGATAATTCAAAGATTGATGATAACATTCCGATTTAAATTTTGGAAGTACTAATCTAGGTACTTTTGTTACTTGCGAGAGTTGGGAGGTTATTAATATCTCTTTTTTTATACCTGCATACACTCCTTTAACTATCACCATATCTATCTCTTCTCTGTTGAAGAGTTAAAAAATCATAGGATTTGCATACTTCCTCCAAATCAAATTCAGTCTTTCTTTTTCGCCTAAAATAACTCGGGTAAGTCACTTCTAACAAAAACCTTTGTAAATTGGTGTAAATGAAGACGCCTGTTTCAATAGTGATTGGTGATTAATATGAATCCCAGTCACTGGTGATTAAGTGATTAAACGCTAAACAAAAATGCAAGTTGGATTAGGATTAGTGATTAAGTTTTCTTCCAGATTTTTTACTTGGAGAATGCAAAATAGGAACAAACCAATACGATGTATTAACAATATATCACAGCTAAGTATTCCAACAGCATACCACAGCTAATTATTTGAATATTATATATCAAAGGGCTGTATTCATTGAAAACTATTCGTAAGAGGCAAACAGGTACATGAAGGTAGGACCTCGGTGATTAAGTAGTGATTAAAGGTTGCTGGTTTCGGGATTAGTGATTGTGATTAAATGCAGAAAATGTAAAGCGGGATTGGTGATTAAGTGATTAACTTAATCAAGATCTTGGTATAACTTGGAAGAAATTAACCAAAGCGTTCCTAGAATCAATTGAGTTGGTTTTTATGACCGAGTCTAGACAACCTAAGGCTAAAAGTTACCTCTACCAAAGAATCTCTCATGCAATTCAGTGTTTAAGGAACAACACCAGACCCCTCAAAAAAGTATTTCTTTACAGTTTTAGTATTGTTGTGTTTTGCTTTAAACAACCATGTGTAGTAATCAATAATGAAATGAAAACAGTCAGTCAAAATTAAAGGATTTTCAGCAAAAACATTTTAATAAAGACTCAGATCGTAGCTACCTATGCACAAGTTAAGCGTGCTTTGTACTTGTTTCCCTTTTCATCACATATAACATCAGTATTCCGACGGTGAAGTAGAAACAATAAAGAATTTTGGGATTTTATTCTACGTATTGCACCATTTGGGTATTTCTGTTGAAACCTGACTTTTAATTGTCAAATATTGTAGAAAGACTCTGACTTCTATAATTGAACTAAAATTTCTAATTACAGCAGCCTTCAGTGCAGATAAAGCTATTTATAAATAAATGAATGCAATAGTAAAAAAATACGAACTACTTAAGGTTTATAATATGTTTATAAAATAGCCACAACAGAATATGTAACTTTTAATTGAGTACATAATTATATATAATTAGACGTGTCACTACATCGTATTAAAATGTTTATCAAAACTAGATGTGCCTGAAGTAGTAAGCACGCATGCATCATACAAATGTAGTCTAAAAAATTTAAATATTCGCTTTACATTAAAATGACAAGAAGCATAAAAGATCCAGATATAAATGTACAATATCTGATGTCTGGATTTATTACAGTCGCAACCTGAACATTTAATAGTACATGAGGTAAAGTAGTAGTAAATAATGAAAAAAGACAATGGAAGATATAATAATCATCTTAATTGATGTCACAAGGTTTTATGGCTCCACTATATTGTACTTGTCAGTTGTCAGCCTCGGTAAATACCTATGTGCAGGCAACTTGCAACATAGCCCAGATGCGAGAAAAACGGCTATGCCGGAAAAAAGCTGGGGAAACGCGAGACACTCGATGATGTTTCAAACCAACAGCTTTGATGAACAGCTTTGGTAACTTCAGCTGATTATCTGTTGTTTTTTTGTTTACAAGTTTCCCTCGTAAAGGGTTCAATGAACCACGCCTGGCTAAAAAATAGCTCGGCGGAATCCGCACAAATGGGCCAGGTATTACGGAGGCTAACAAGGGGAATACAAGATTGTGCTTTACTGTTGCAAGTGATATTTTAGTGAGTTGGGTTTTCCATTTATTATGAACATATTTGTTTATAACGGGATCCCCAAATTTTTTAATATAAAAATGTTTTGACTTTAATTTAGAAATTGCGACAAACCTTAAAACCCTACAAATTTCACGCTTTGGGTACTGGTGTATATTTATACGACTAGTCAGATCTGATTAGAGTAATCTAATTATAAGAAAGACTGATACACACAATCAAATAAATTGTTTAAATTGTGTGTAAAAGTGGATTTCAAGAAACTTAAAATGAAATAAATTCCTAAAATATGATATATTAAAACTAGACATATCAAACCGATTTTTTTCCTCTTGATTTGCCACAAACCGTGGCGCAGATTTCATTTTTATATTGACATTTTTTGAATTCGTGGAAAGATTGTTTTGTATGATCTATAAAACCTACATAGATGCATGTATTTGCAATGAGCTTAGAATTCAATTAAGGTTTTTTGAGGCGACAATAATTCTTAACAGCAGTAACGTTATTTCAAGTTTATAACTAAATGCATAGCTCCATCTGTTTGATAAACGGTATTTGAATTTAATTCTTTTCATTTCTATTTTTAAATGTTATAGAAATCTTGGCTTCTATTTGAATTCAAATTTCTAATCACGTTCATTCTTTTTATAGAAACGTCTTTGTGAAGAAAAATGCTCACTTAAGCAATTTGAACAATCTGATTTATATACAAATCATGTTTAGGTATATTATTAATATTATCATATTGTACTATGTAATTATGGTGTATCGACTAGCTGGACGGATTGACATTCTTTACATTTTGAGCTTAATGCGGCTTTAAACTACAATCGAAATTGATGTACGTGCTTCAAAATTTTAAATATTGAAGCACACGCTTTACAATCAAAATAAATTTCACAAAGACTGAAGCTAGATACAGCATGTGCAAGAAGTAGGATGACAAAATGTAGACATTTGTAAAAACTTACAGAAGAGCAATTCCAAGCAAACAAAGTTATGCTTCGGTACATTGAACTTTGTAGAGTTTTGTGATATATAAGTTATTTCAAAAAACTTTATGATATTGCTGTAGCCTGATCTTGTATACAGCAATGTCAATTTCCATTTTTCCCGATTTTTCTTAGAAGGACCTTATTTAATCCTTTGCCTAATCTATCTCGCAAAAGTAATTGTACAGTTATGAACTACGAAAGAGTCCCCGAAAGATGGGCATTCAAATGAGCTATGAAACTAGCTTTGAAGCTACGTACCAACAAAGTTATGCAAAATTCAATTTTTAGCCATTTTTAAAAGAACACTAAATTTTAAGAAAAAGTTATTCCAAATGTTTGAAGTGGTCAAACTTGGCATACAAGCTTTGAAATTATATCTGTTTATACATTTTTTGTAGCCCATCTTTTATGCTTCCAGAATGTGCAAAGCAAAGTAATTGCAGTGATTGCATTGTAGAAAAAATCCTACTTATAAGCAAAAGCTCGTAATTTAAGATCACTTGATCAAAAATCGTCTGTGTCCAAAAATGCAAGGTAAATGAAACTAATGTTCTGGTTTGATATTGTAGAGAAACGAATAGTGAATACCATGTAGAAATCAATTTGTAGCAATAAGTTACTTGGACCCCGCAATAAAAGAATAAGTATACGCAGTACACTAAAAGTTTAGTACCGGGAAATTTCGTAGATGGCGTTACTTAATGTAAAATGGAATTTTGAAAAAATGAAAGGTCACAGGATCGAGACGTTTTGTACACTTATACTCTAAGGATAGCTTAATCATAATGTACTAGGATTGTTTCTTAAAAACGTGTCTGTGAAATTTCATAGCAAATTGAATTTTGTCATCCTACTTCTTGCACATGCTGTAGATTTAAAAATTGCATGCCGCATGCGTGGTATAAGAAAATCTGCAAATACTATACTACTCTAAAAATACTATTCTGGAAAAACAAATACTTCAAAATATAAAATTATTAATTTCAATTTTTATATAAAACTCCCACACGTTTTAAAATATATGTACATATAGCTGGCATCAAAAGTGCAGGACCTTATATAAATTACAGGAATTCGATATTTGAATAATGTGCATGTACTCTCTGCTTGACACAAAATCAAGATTTTTTGGATTTTTGCGTTTGGGTCTATGCAAAATCGTAAAACGTTGTTAATTTTTACTTGTCATATAATTATTGAACAATGACAAGGGCGTAAAATTTTTAAAATGGAATTGACGAACACTCGAACATTTATTTAAGTAAAGGTGTGACAAATATTTTATTTTATATTACATAAACATCATAGTTTTTATCGTAATCGTGATAAACAAAGCACTTCAGCGAAAAAAATCTTAACGTCTCCCAGTTATGAAAAATTTATTTTATAAATTCATTTTAAGTATTAATAAAAAGACGTTATACAATAGAAATTAGTGGCGGCATCACGACAATTTTTCTGCTACTCTGTGTCATATAAGCTTGCATTGTTTCAGAGATTGCAGTTTTATTATTCTAGATATGGTGTTCGTCTTTAGTATGCACGGTAATGGTGGGTATGTCTGCAGATTTATTGAGACATCACTTCATCTGACGAGACATGTCGTAAAGTCTAGACATATTATGGACTAGCCTTTTGGAAGGTTTTCTTCTGAGAAGCAGGAAAATTCACGTTTTTGTTTTTAGTTGAAAAGTAACACTTTTGGAGGGAAACTTTAGTTGTGACATTAAAATTCAACCTATCGTGACAAGCAATATACGCCAAAGTTTGAGTTTAGCTGCTTCTAAACCGACAGTATGAAGAAATTTCAGTTTTCCTGCTTTTGGATTATTTTAGTCGCAAGTCAAACTCTGGTATTAAGCAATAAACAATAAAATAGATAAATCCTGAAATATTTTCAAAACCAAACTTGTTTGTAATACACTAAAATTTTGGGTTAAATCAAGTTCAATTTTAATAATAATGTCATTGCAGAGTTTGGACTACTGGCCAGATTGGGAGCATTGTGGGGTAGTTAACCAACATATGATTGACAAGAGCCACAATTATTGCGAGGATATGATGAAAAGTAATGTCAAAGAGTACGAGAATAAGGTAATTTCTGATAATTATCATGATGAATTATAAATACTATAACAAAGAACCTTGAAATCTTTTAAAACTATGTTCAACGAGTGCATCTTTATATGGCACATCCCTAGTAACCATTAGAGATATCCGTGAGTTTTGTGCTGTTAAATAATATGAGCTCATTTATTTATGCCGTGGGACTTGTTCACAAATAACATGATGACATCCACGAATTCAAATTACCCTCCCCCACCTCCTGATTATTTTTAAAGAGATTCAGGGGTACTCCTAAATTGGGAGTCATAATGCAAGGATGTGTCAGACTCATTATGTCATATAAATATACGCTCGTTGACCATATCAATTCTAGGGATGGGGTTGGACGGAAAACATATTTTGCTTCAAATCGTGCATGCTTGTTCGTAATAACATAATTTCAAACAAAGAAACAAAGAAAACAGGGAATATTACAATGAACGAACCTTCAGATGGAATGCGTACTACGATTGGCGCAAACTATGGTAATTATCATATTGGTAGACCAATGGCCGCCAATGTTTGGAATTTATGCAACACAGAGGGTAAGTAATTTTTGGGCAGCTCTTTACAACCAATGCATCTACTTTTAGTTACAATTATAAATAGTATTGGAATGCATAAAAAAACTATGAAGGTTTGTAAGTAAGCCTTCAAAATGGCAATATCACTATAGAAGTATAGTGATATTTGTATTAATTTTAATGTGCAATAGTAATTTCAATAAATGTAATCAGAAATAGCAGTAATTATTTTAAACAAATTTAGTATACTAAATATTATGAAGACTTCGATTATAATTGAGTACGTCAGAAAAATTCTGGACAACAACTCATAGAAACATTTATCACAAATAAAAAAATCATATGTTGGAATTTCTATAAAATGCTTGAAACGTTTTAGATGATGCATCGTAATTCAATCCATGTAGTTAGCATTTTTATATAAAATGTATTTGCAAAAAAATATCTGTTGGTTTACATAATAAGTTATTTAGGGAATTTTTCGTATGACCGGTGTCTGTAATGGATGTTTGTTGTTGTAATATTTTAGAAACAAGGAGATAATTCTATTTTCACAGCACTTAAATCTTTTGTCTTTTGTTTTTGTCCACGCGATAAAACAACATTTAGAGACGTACGACACCGTAAATATTCATTTTTATTCATGCTACGTTGAAACGTAATTTTTTTATGAAACCCTTCTGAAATAATAGGTAAATGTTTTTGATCCGTTAATAATGTAGCATGCTCATTTCAATTTTTCAAATTAATATGTATTATGGAAAAGACCATCTGAAATTTAAAGTTTTATAACGCAAAATTTGCAATGGATAGATTTTGCGATTTGTTTGTGATTTTCCTCAAAGTTTAATGTTTTACAGTGCTTTTTGATATTCAGGCTAAATTATGTAAGAGTGTTGTTTCGAAATGGAGGCAGGGTTGATTGTTAAAGTTCACGTTTTGGCAATTTCGTACAATCTGCCACGATCTTTTTTATATATAGATGTAATTAAAACGATTTATTGATAATGCCTTTTTGATTTGTTCAAAGCTAAGGTAGATTTTGTAAAAGAAGGAAAGTAAAAATGCAGATATGGCACAAGTAAAAGTACAGATATTTCAAACTAAATGATGGATCTTAAATCCTTGTTGCTGAATTTAAGTACGTGAGCCTGTACGCTCAAACATTAATACCAAACAAAGTTATATTAGTAGAGTCAAAAGGTACAAACTTTTTTCATTTTTGAATGTATTCCAATACTACTACTTGACGTTATTCCCTTAAATATTTTGGTTTTACTTTTGCCATAGTGGACAAGATTAACAACCAGCAGCTACATTGCGATCAGTGGAACGATCTTTACAACTGCGTTGTAAAAGCCGTTGTACGTATATATGCTAAATATATTTACTATTTGCAAATATACTGTAGTGGTAGCTACTGTAGCTAAGCTACAACATGTTAAATTTGTTATTCTAATTCCAAATGCAGGGTTGCTGTGAGGAACCTTGCAAATAAGCAAAGTCAACAACATATGCAAGTTTATTCTTCAAACTATGCAAAATAATGCAATTGTGTATTTGAATTCTAGAAATTCATGCAATATTTTTTTTAAATTAAGTAATCTCGCATATCGTTCAGTGTTTAATGTCCTTTATTTGCTAAATTTTTCTTCCAGGATGATTTTTGAATTGTAATTTGTAGTACTAACTTATGTTTCTCAATAAAAATTAAGTTAAGCCACTTTAAAGAAAATTCAATCATATTAAAAAAATATACTGCTAAATCATTAGGACGTTTTTCGTTTTTTTTCGTTGATCTTATGGCTAATTGCTTATTGCTAAACACGGTTTTAAGCAGCAAGTCTTACTATAGATAGTGCGCTTACTTTGTATGTGTGATGGGGGGTTGTAAAACAATCACTATAACATAAGCCTATTACCAACTTGTTATCTGTAGCTTTGTTTAAATCAATCAAACTATATTTATCCATTAAAACCATATTGTCCGCAGTAGCCTCAAACAGTATTGTGACATCCATTGACCTTCCTTTTTGTCGTGTGTATTTCAAAACGTCAAGTTCTTCTATAGCAAACTTTTCATTTATCTTAATATTAAAGGCTCCCTTCATACCAACTTGTCTGTCAAACTCGGCCAACTTGAATGTAATTTCGTACCATCCCCTGGCGGGTATACTCATATTGTAATATAAGCAACCTCCCGACATAAGTGATTTGTCTATTTTTCCCTGTACGTAACTGCAATACAAATCCTTATCTGTATCCAGGAAGTTGGTATCATTACATTTCGCCAGTTTCCTGCTGAGTTTAGGGTCTTTCATGCCATTTACTTTTTTGTTATCTCTCTGGTATGTAATTCCCAGGGAGTCTGTATATTCTCTTCCACCAAAGTTAATTGCAAATACAACTTCGGCAATAGCACAGTTCCAAGCGTCAACTCTATTCTTGCAGAGGTGACCACCCACTGCATAATAATTTCCTTTGCGACGACATTTGGGCCGACTAGCAATCATACACTCATTGCAATCTAAGAAACGTAAAATGCACAAAATCATATAAGCAATTAACAAGTTATTGATGTTACACTTTAGTTACCGGTCATGGGCCTGCAGTCTCCAGTTTCTCCAACATAACTGCACCACTCATTCTTAACACAATTGCAGTGTTGATAACTACCAGTAGAATTATCTGCTAGTCCAGCTCTGAGTTTGTAACATGAATTGCTCCTTTCTCTTTCATTTGGATCTACAAATTTAACTACTTGAAAACCGGCAATGTGCCAGTCTATATCCCGGTTTGGGCACTGTCCGTAGCAAAACTGCAGGGTCACTCCATCAGTGGCATCGACAATGGTTTCTCTGTACCCTGGCATCCATACTATTAATCCGTCATGACCCTCCGCAACTTGAAAGTTTAGGTACATATGCAGCACCTTGTATTGTAACTTTGTATAGTAAATTATATCAAGTTCAGCAACTATGCGTACTTCGTTGAAGAGAATATTAAAACCCTAGAAATCAAAAGGATTAAACGTTATGAAAGAATTCGGAATACATCATGAATATAAAAATACCGATATCAAAGCAAGCTAAAAAGGCGCAGTTACTAAAATGTTAAAACATAGCCTTTTCAATACTTTTGAAGGTGTTATGGAGTTACTTGGCCTTAATAGTTAATATAATTACCCTGTGGCCGATTTCATTCCAATAATTGTCGACGGTTTTAATTGCAAGCTCATAAGTTCCAGGTCGGCAAATTGGAATTTTGTAAATTATGCAGTCCAAGGTGTGATCAAGGTCCCAGTGACCCCAAATCTGATACTTCCAGATATTCCAGTCTTTGGCATGAACATTTGTCAGGCGTTCTGATGATTGGTAGGCCTTAGTACCAGATTTGTCCATAAAAGGATACTCCTGATCATGCCAGTACAGCATTTTCTCAGGAGATCCATTGCTCCAATATCTCTTCGTAGTTTTACCGACATTAAGCGCAAGGATTGTTTCTTCTACCTGGCAATTTTCTTTATCTCCTGTTACATTATTGTGACAAAGCACACCACTGACAGCATAGTGACCCATTCTTCGGCAAGTAGTGTCCGAAAAGCTCAAAGTGTTGCAGATACTCGATGAGGAAAGACATTCTAAGGTATCTACGTTGTATCCGCAACTTCGATCTGCCGAGCATGTACATATATCCTGACAATGACGGGCGCAGCCGTCTGGTGGAACGAAACTTCCTTTTTCCTTACATTGCTTCGTAGTGCAGTCAAATCCGCAGTTTTCATCTTTTTCGCATCTTATCCGGTTTTTATACCTTGAGCAGCCTCCCGAAGGTGGTGTTGTAGGTGGCGTCGGTGGAGGGGTTGATGGCGGCGGAGGTGGTGGACGTGGTGTTGATGAAGGGGGAGGTGGCGATGGACGATGAGTTGATGATGTGGGAGGAGGCGATGGACGATGAGTTGATGAAGGGGGAGGCGGCGATGGACGATGAGTTGATGTAGGGGGAGGCGGCGGTGGTCTTGGAGTTGATGGGGGCGGCGGAGGTGGTCTTGGAGTTGATGGGGGCGGCGGAGGTGGTCTTGGAGTTGATGGGGGCGGCGGACGAGGCGTGGATGGTGGCGGTGGAGGGGGCGGAGGTGATGTAGGAGGTGGCTTAATCGCTTCACAACAAGGATGGGTTTGATTAACGTATCGGCAAAAATTTTCCAAGTTTATTTCATATGGTCCAATTTTGGTTGGTGGCACCACTTGGCAATCGTCAGTAATTGTGATACAAACGTCTTTGCACCACCCTAGAATGCACACATTTGTGTAGCAGCCAGTTGGTGGAGGCGGTGGTGGAGTTGGAGTGGGCTTTCGGCAGCAGGAATGAATCTTGTTGATGTGCTTACAATAATACTTTATATCCAGATCATGGGGTCCTATTTTGATAGGAGGATTTATTTCGCAATTGATAATGCAAATAGAAACGTCATCACACCAACCCAAGATGCAGATATGCGTCTTGGGGGAATGGGAACAACCAGTTGGTGGACCAGTTGGTGCAGGTGTAGAAGGCGGTGGCGGAGTTGTTCCAATAATCGGTGGCTTTGGTGTGCAGCAGTCGTGGTTCGGGTTAAACAGCAAGCAAAATACGGCCAGCGTTATCGGTACTCCGTTCCAAATACCAACGACAATGCATCCATCAACTATTACTGGTGGAGTTGTGCATATCCCCAATGGGCAGTTGCTTCCCACGCCGGGTGGCTTGCCAACGTTTGCACAGCACTCATGCGTTGGTTCCAGAAGCCAGCACCAAAGAGTTATGTCCAAAACAATCTGCCCGAATTTTGGAGGATCCTGAATCTGGCAGTCTACAATGTCGATGGGCGTGTCTATGCAGAACCCAAACAAGCAGATTTTCCCTGGTGGTCGGACAATTCCCCCCGGTGGGTCCCTGCAACACTTATGGTTGGGGATGAAGACCTGACAAAATACCTCCAAAGTAAGGGGTTTCCCATTCCATAACCAGAGTTCAGTTATACGACAGGTGGGCCAAATAAATAGGTGGACAATTACGATTATTGAGATTTCCAGACTACCGTCAATTGGACATAAGCCGAACGGGCAAATTTCATTGTTATTGGGAGATATTTATCCGACCGCGTAGAGAGTGACTTTATCTCCCCGATTCCCTTATTTAGCAGACATTCCCATTTTTCTTGTCTGCTAAATCAGCCACCCAATTTAGCCGCGAAAATCACTACTTTAGCAGACAAAAAACTTCTGATTTTTTCCAAAGTTTTAAAGGCTTGTTTGCGTGCATAGGTAAATGCATGAAATCAACTTGAACGCACTTCAGTTCTCAAGGATCAGGGATTTTTAAAAATTATAAAATACAGATGCCGAGAGGTTATCAACACAAGTGTATTTCAACTTTAATAGTAATGGTGTCGGATATGAGTATTATTACTGCTTCAATAATTCTAAACTTAAGATATTGATGATAGTTACACCTGACACACCTATCCGAATAACTGACCATGTTTTATGAAGTTTGAGATATACGTGCAGAGACCTCAGGCAATGTGTGACCCTTCGGTTTGCACCACTGTCACACTGTTAAAATCTTAAATTATTTTTCAAAGTAGACGTACAGCATACAATACGTTATCGTACTTTTATGCTTCATACTAGTGATGGCAAAAATCGAAAACTAATCGCGATTAATCGCGATTAAACCGATTTTTGTCCAAACGTTTTATGCAAAAATCGGAAACGGTTTGGTCTGTGAAAAATCGTTTGTAAACGTTTTATACAAAAATCGGATCGGAATCGCGATTAATCGCGAGTTTTACAAACTGGTTAATTTATATGTGCGTGGTAAAGGAAACCTGAAAAAATATTGCTACGTCGGTCAGGAACTTCATGACAGAGTAGATGTACATCAGTTACTTGGGATCATTGTGGGTTTTGACTATTTTTTATTACTTGTAATTCACTTTATTTAAATTTGTATAGCTTTGAGTAGATTTTGCGACATAAGTTCTGTAGTTAGGAAAAATCGCGATTTTACCGATTAGCAAACGTTTTAAACACTAATCGGATCGGAATCGAAAATATTTTGGAAAATCGGATCGGTTTTTCCGATTATCCAAACGTTTTTATCAAAAATCGGATCGGAAATCGTTTTGGAATCGCGATTAATCGTTTGCCATCACTACTTCATACAAAAATCATTTTAAACGTATTGCTGTTCTCAGCTCAACACCAGTATGAGTTTTAATTCGGTAATATTTTACACAATTCCATTCTAAACACAAGTGTTCTACTTACAAAACTTACTAACTGTTCAAAAGCTGCCCATCGTATGTCTCATCAGATATCAGAATGCCAAATATATCGACATTATTGGTTTTCTAGTTTTTTCAAATTGATTTCATGCATTTACCTGTGCATGCAAACAAGCCTTTAAAACGAGGTTTTTGTCTGCTAAAGTAGTGATTTTCGCGGCTAAATTGGGTGGCTGATTTAGCAGACAAGAAAAATGGGAATGTCTGCTAAATAAGGGAATGGGGAAGATAAAGTCTCTCTCTACGCGGTCGGATAAGATTTTCCCATTGTTATTTCCCGGTGGATAGGGGACGCTTTTACAACAACGATGAGCCGGGTTGATTTTCCAACAAAAGAGGGCCAGTGTAAGTTTGATTTGTCCGAAAATTGGAGCTTTGAGAAGCTTGCATTTGAAATCTATTTCAATTTCTCCTCTGGGTACACACCAACCAAATAAGCAAACTTGTCCCGGTATAATGACGCCAACTCCGACTTCACCCCCACCTCCCTTTTTACAGCACCTAAAAGAACAATGGTCCATTAAAATATGAATTGTAGGATGACGTCATTGTCTTAAACTTTCTAAAAGCTTGACCCACTTACTTGTGCAGTGGGTTAACCCACACACAAAACAATGGCAAGGTAAGTTGAATTTCTCCTATGAACGGTGAATCGACAATGACGCATTTGGCATTAATCTCTATGTCGATATTGTTGATGGAACAAATCCCAAAGATGCAAATTTTGCCAGTTGCAGGAATTCCTACTTCCCCCGTACCACCAATTGACGTAAGGCAGCAGCGATGTCTTCTGTTGCCAAATAGGCACATTAACGGAACGGTTAGTGGTATGTTGCCTGAAAAGCAATTTCAAGACATCCGTAATACTGTCATTTGGTTTTGCTAGAGAAATCTTTACAAATTTTGTATATTACCGAATTTCGGTGCGTTAATGATTTTGCAGTCTGCCGTAATTGTTACATTGACAGTACTTTGACAATAGCCAAAGATACAAATTTTATTGTCGAAACCGATATCCACCTCCCAGTTGATAGATGCCCAGAAGTCCTTACAACAGTGATGCGTTGGCATAATGTACCAACAGAAGAATGGCAGGGTCAATTTCACAGTGCCTGAAAATTTCAAATGAAAAATATTTCAGAAATTTTAGAAGTCTTAAATTTTTACCCAAGGGAACTATGCATTTACCTAAAAGTGGAGGCTTGACAATTACGCAATCCGCCCCGATTACCAAATTCCCCTTTCCAATCTTCCAGCACGTTCCAAAGAAACAAATTTTCTCAATGTCAATAACCTCGCCGACTTGGCCACCTCCAGTGCACTCCTTATTTCCACAACATCGATGTTTGGTATTGATGAAATTGCACAAAGTGGCTAAATTCAGGCGCAGTGCTCCAATAACCAGTACAGTTTGAATAACACAATCTTCTGTAATTTTTACTCCACCTGCTGGAATTTTAACGCATGAATTTCTAATGCAAATCTTTCCATTTTTCCCGACCTGATTGCATATCTCCGGAATCTTGCCAGGTCCAGTTACTCCACAATTCTGATTCTTGCCACAACATCTATGCCATTTATTTACGAATTCGCAAAACAGTGGGATCGTTAGAGTGAAGACGCCTCCTATTACAGGCGGGTTGACTATGACACAAGTGGCGGTTATCTGAATACCCCCGATAGGAAAGGGTATACAGAGATCGTGAATGCAGATTTTGCCGTTTGGTGGTTTCACCTTGTCGCAATCCTCAGGTTCACCTACGCCCGTTTCTTCGCTACTTTCACTTCCTGATTCTTCACTACTGCTACTTTCATGAATGCAAGCTCCATTTCCACAGCAACGGTGCTGTGGATTAAGATACATACAAAACATCGGCAGCGTCAAAATTCCAGCGATTCCAACAATAGGGGCGTTCTTAATCACGCAAGCTGTGGTAATCACAAAATTAGCAGGAAAGATGACTGGAATGCAAGTAAAGAAGAGGCACACTTTTCCATCCGTGGGGATTAGTTCGCACACATTAGGTGGTTTTGATGGAGGTGGCGTCGGCGGCTTTCTTGTGGTGGTGGTTACCACGGCAGTGCAGCACCGGAATTTGGGGTTGACATAACGGCAGATCATGTCGATGTTCAAGAACTTGCCACCTGTAGAACAAATTCAGACATTTTTTCATAAATCCGGGGTGTTGCAAACTTTTTCTTTGTAAATTTTATAAACATACCAATTAAAGGTGGGTTAATGATCACGCATGCCGCTGAAATGATAATAGTTCCATCGTCAGGCCAGCATAGCCCAAACAAACAAATTGGATTACCAAAGTTGATTTCCACCTCAAGAGAAACATTTCCACCGGATCCCACCGGAGGTGGGGGTGGAGTCAATGGTGCTTCCCGGCAGCACTTGTGTTCAGGTTTGAACAACAAGCAGATCAAAGGCAACGTTACTGGAATTGAATTCCAAGTTGGAGCATTCAAAATTTTACATTCTGGCCAGGATATTTCAATGGTCACAGATGGACAAATGCCAAATGGACATTTGCGGTCGATAACCGGATACTTGACTCCGTCGCAACAACGGTGGTAAAAATCAAGAAATTGACATAACAGCGGGAGCGTCAAAACCACCTCTCCAAATTTCGGTGGATCTATGATGTTGCAAATGACATCAAATTTAATAGCTCCCATGACACAATAGCCAAAGAGACAGGTAACCAGATTATTTTCCACAGTTGTCACCGGATTTCCATTGTTTTCCGTGCAGCATTGGTTTTCAGGGTCGAACACCATGCAGTACAGGGGCAAATTGAGCTGTTGTCCGTTCCAAGCAGTGTGGACGTGTGCCCATTACCCACGGGTTGGGTGACCCAGTAAAACCCGGGTTTTTGGGTACCCAGCCCACCTTGTTTTGAGAGTGGGTTTTGGGTAAAAGTGGGTTTTTAAAATTTTGTTTGAGAAAAATACTATTTTTGTAAGTATTTGACCTTCTTGCTGCTTTTAATATCAAAATTTTTCAAAATATTCATAGTTTCTGCTTTCCCAAATCATTTATTACCTAATATTCTTGCTGGGCTACTGCCTTTTGAGGCGCCAAATTCTTGGCGGGTGTAGATTGTATTGCATGGTATTGAAATACCCACCCATACCCAGAAATACCCACTTTTACCCAAAAACCCAGATAAACCCGGGTGGGTTGGGTTTTTGTCAAAAACCCGCGGGTTTCGTCCACTCTGGTTCCAAGTTATAAGCGTATTGAAAACGCAAAGCGGATAAGGCAGCTTGATAAATGAGCAAATGCCTCGAGGGCAAATTGCACATATCCCCAAGGGGCAAATCCCACCGGTTCCTGTGGGCGGAGATTCCGTTACTACGTTGTCTCCACAGCATTTATGTGCGTTGTTAACAGCCTTACAATACAATGCTTTGGTTAACGTGGTGACACCGATTACCGGTGGGTTGACTAGTACGCACGTTGGCCAATTCAGGTTGATAAAGACAGCTCGACAAATTCCAAAAATGCAGATTTCCTCCAGTTTGCTACCTCCGGTGGGTGGAGACGTTGTAGCGCCACCTGGTCCTTCCGTGCAACATCGATGACGCGAGTTAAAAGATAAGCAGAAAACTGCCAGGGTTAAAGGTAATCCTTGCCACCTTACTTTCGAGTCAATTACGCAATCTGGAAAGGTCAAATTGAAGCGGATGTTGGGGCAAATTCCAAGAGGACACGGTGGTGTCACATCAATTGTAGTTGTAGGTAAGCGGGGTATGACGGGCTTTGGTAAGCGCTTGCAGCATCTAAAATGAAAAAAAGTTCTGAGAAAATCTGCTTTAAAGTAGGTTAGATTCTTTTGTTGTATTAAACAACTTGTGGTATATTACCGATGTTGTCTTGAAACAAATTTACAATACATGGGTATTGTCAAAGGTCTCTCGCCAATTAAATGTGTCCTTGCAAACGTACATGATGGCCAGTAGAGAGTGATTTCGTCAAGGCATATGCACGTATTGTAAAGGCAGGGCCGGTTTCTGCATCCTCGATGTGAGCCGATAAATGCTGAGTGTCCGAGGTTGAATACTGAAAGAAATTAGACATTCAAATGATTAAAATAATTTACTTGAATTGTCTATATTTAAGAAAGGTTACCATTGTTAATGCTTCGATGTATAGGACTAGAACGAGATTGCTTAAAGCTGACTCCTAATGCGCTTGTGTAAGGCACCCCTATAGCGTACAGCGCGCCTATAGCCAGGATGAACCTGGCTAAACTCCTAAACATTTTAGAAAATGTGCTCCAAGCGCACAATGGATACTATGGAGTTCCCTGGTGAAAACATCAGCTTTTATACCAGCGAGTTAGAAAGTTTAAAGCGTCAGAGAGGACACTTTCTTAAAACTTAATTCAAATTCCAAGGAAGCTCCATTGTATTCCAAACTTAATTACTTTGACGGTCATTGTCCTGAAAAGAGAAATCGGTTGACCCATTTGTATAGACCATTGGACCGTATTCACTGCATGTAAAGTTACAAGGATTAAATTAACATTGCTAAATTCCAATTTCCAAACTTAATTACACTGACGGTCATTGTCCTAAAAAGTAAAATCGGTTGACCCATTTCTGTACCCTATTGTATATTTACTGCATGGAAAGTTACATGGGTTAAATTAACAACATGGTTAAAGTTATAACATGAAATAGAATATTATTTTAAAATTCAAAGGAATGCAAAAAATGTGAAAGTGGGCGTATCTCACTTTTGAATATTATTTAGACTATAGGTATTCTCGATCCACTATACAAATTATGACATCACTTCGGTATGTCTATTTTTAGATCGAATAATGACAATGACTTTTCAAATATGATCTCAATAAAAAAATAATGCAACATTAAGAAAACAATTTTTCTATCATTTAGGATTTCAAACGTATTGACATATCCCGAAGATTCAGTAGGTGTCATTGCATTAGAATTTAAGACACAGTAGTTTGTCGAACCTAGTTTCATGCAAAGATATTCCAGAAACGAAACGCGCAATTCACAAAATTGCACACTACAGGCATATTGATATTAACAAGCATATGAATGAAACGAACTATAATTATGAAATCTTAGTCTTTAGAATTGAAGAATGTTATGGGAGAAACAGCTCTGTATTTTTTAAATGCAGCGTATGTAATTTATGTAGTATTGCGTATTGAGGCATATTGTTAGCAAAAAAGTTAAAAGAAAGCCTCGGCGAAAGTCATTTTAGCAGTGTTAGGAAACATAATGTTAAAAATTTACATACTGTATGCTCTGAATACTAGTCTTTAAGTTTACCACCAATTGGTTTAGGTTTTAATATAAAAATTGTTTCTGCATGATGCGTTTGATTTTATGTGTGTTTTAATATGCAATACATTTATTTTCTTTATATGTGCTGCAAGCTTGTTATCGTATATGACAAAATTCGAATTTTCGTCATCCATATCTTCTACATATTTATTGAAGGTAGTAAAATATCTAGTAAATACTCCAGTTCAAGTATTATTAATATGTGTTCGACATTGGCGGTTTGCATCAAATCAACCTACGCGCTTGAGAACAAATATAAAAAGGCTGCATGAGTTTAATACCCTTAGCTTGTAGTTGTTGGCAAAGACTATTCATTGCTCTAGTGACAGTTTTTACTGATGCTAGTACAGGGTTCTGAATAGTGGAGGTTTTGCGCAGCGACGGCTGCCGGAGCGGGATGTCCCTTATAGCGGATTTTTGGTGCGGGATTGGAGCGGGATCCCTTTATAATATTACAATAGAGCAGCGAATCTGCTTACTGACAATGCATTTTGCATTGCACTAGCACCTGCAGCCTAGTCTGCAGTGTGGTGCAATGTTCTGCACAGCTAGCTGCAGTACTAATAGTTTCTCCGACACATTTCTGTATCAAGGCGTTCTGGACAAGTTGTGTAGGCTCGAGAGATGAAGTCTGTTGGTCGTTTCAGGTTCGCATACTGGTAGGAGTATACATTTTTGCAATCTTGAAACGAAATTAGATTTAATGCATCTCCCACCTATGACCGGAATAAAAGTAGTTTATTTTTTTTTTTAAATTTATTACAAGCAAATTAAAATACTATCGGATGATTTATTTTTAAATGCAAAGATTCCATAATATTTCATATCCACTTGATATAAATATATTAGTTTTATGCAGTTGATGAGTTCTAAATCCCTGAAGTTCAGGGCCTGAACTCATCCTAAGACTTAAATTCATCCGAAACTAACTCATTTAACCCAATTTCCCTTCCCACTGCTCCTGCTCCATTTCTCTCTAATCGTCAAGTTCCTCATAAATTTGCTTTCACCAAACCAAACCTGCACCATTATCCAATTTTAACACAAGCACTTTGGTAAAAGTGACCATGAAATTGAGGTTGTTACCTCAACCGATGACTATGGCATTTGTGGAGGACACCAAGCATTGATTGGGAAGGATTTTTTGGAACTTGAATTATGAAGTTCGCCTGGCACTGAAACGCCTAAAATGGTTTCGACTACTCCCCACTAAATATGAATTAAACTGCGAATGCGCTGAAATGTCAATGCTGGCTGGTCATTTATTCACAATTAGAAATGGTTGCTTTAAAATCTGTTCAGAAATTCGATTACGTTTTATGCAAATGCTTAAGATAGTCTTAAATGAGTATTAATATGCCTTAAATGTCTGGCTAAACAATTATGATGTACTGATAAGGAAACACGGCCAAAGGCCGTGGTTTTGTTCGGCGGGGGGGGGGGGGGGTGGTGGTGGTGGTGCGGGATTTTGATTTTTTCGGAGCGGGATTTGTTATGCGTCCCGACTAAGGCTTCCGCTGCAATATTCAAAGGAAGAATTCCTAACCCTGGGGGAGATGATGATGGCAATGTGATTGGCAAATCATGTTCACTTGAAATGGGTGAGAGTTCGGACTCGGAGGACGATGAAGCGGTGGGCGACAAGATTAGAGGCGGTGAAAAGTATGGTCTGGCTACCATCATGGTCCTGGCCCTGGCTCGGGCAGGGGTCCTAGTTGGAGGTTGTGCGCCTTCAGGGTGCCGACTGTCAAACGATTGTACGACTCGGCCCCCTACGCTGGTTGAGGTTGTGAAGTAGGAGGACATTCTTGTGACTTTCAATTTTGATTTGGAAGTTGAAAAATACAGAAAATTTCCAAAATAGATGTGAAGTAATTGGAAAAATAATAATAATTTTAGTAAAAAATTTTTGGAGTAGTTTGTACTTTGTAAAAAATAATATCTTGAAATAATAATTAGGAAAAATAAGTTGTTTTGGAAATTGGTTCCATGACGTTGCGTTGACATGTGTCATGAAATAATACAAGTCAGATTTCAAGGAAATGGGGCAACGTGTGACCACCACCTTGACATGGTCTCTAATGCGCTGTTCATTTAGTAGTGCAAAACCCAACCGCCACAGACTCCTCGGAAGGAAATCATCTTATGCCCGTGTTCACTGCATACTTCCCGTTTGATATCTCTTGGGTCGCATTTCGTGGCCACTGTTATATTTTAGAGATCTTGCTGACCAGACTGGGGTAAAGGATAGCACCATTCCAATGTTATTCCAGCTTCCAAGCAAGTTCTGTTTCCAGGAATTTGTTGGAACAAGTTGATTCTACAAACAATTTTGTAGGTTGCTCTAATTTTACTAGATCGCCTAACGTTGTTAGCTTTTGGAAATCATTGAATGCGTTCATTTAAGTTCTTAAAAGGTACTCTATCAGAAATTGAATATGGATCATTGTGGTTTGTGGTAACTCCAAGATAGTGCACTGGCAACTTGCTTGTATATTGTATGTACTTGATTTATAAAAGTTTACAAACGACAAATAATTAATTTTCATTTGCTATACGAGAATCACAATGATTTGGTACAACAGTTAGTATCGTATTATTTCAGCTTCCACTCTAATTAAATCTATCCAAATCTTACATTGATAAAGTATCAACAATGGAACTTTTCTAATATTGACAGGTGTCAGGAAACAATTATATTATTCAAACTTTGGTGTTGATTTATTGGCTACATGGCTTACTTATGATTACTTTAGGTATAAAATTCAACACGACCTGGATATTAAATGGAGCAAATGAATATTTTTGAAAAATGCATTCCACCCATCAGGTAACCCAAACTTTTCGTAAATTGCTAATTAGGAATTGGAAGTTTCCCAGCTTTGTTGTAATTACTAATTAGTTGTAGTAAGGGCTAAATGCTATAATGTCCATGTTCTTATTTTGGACTCCATATGCAAAACGTGGGTTCCGCAAATAAGTACTTATGATTTTTTGCAGGACAGCACGAGGACAATAACGGGTAGATACAAAACATAGGAAACCAGATACCAATAGCTAGAAGCCTGTTGGAATCCCATAATGTTTCAGAAAATAAAATTTTAGAAGTCTTTAATTCTATATTAGCATTTCCCGAGTTAACCGATCTTGATTTTGGGTAGAACTTATGAAGAATTTATCAGCCACTGCACCCAGCCCGTGCGCAAATGAATTTCCAATGCATCCACGTCAAACTCAAGCAGCCGTATCATCTTCCAAATGAAACGGTTAGAACAAAAGTTTGCATGAGTGAATTAAGTACATAATCAATGGAGTTTGGAACGCTGGATGAGGTTCGTAAGACCGCTCAAAGTCTATAAGCTGCCTCAAAACTTCCGCCAAATTTGCAAGATAACCTTGGCTATGAGTGCTATTCGTAATCTGGATTTAAAAGATTTAATCATGATCATGAACATGATATACCAAGTTTTGATCTTCAAACTTCGATTGCAAATAACTAACGACTGAACAATATGGAAAAAATCAATTTATTTGTCCAACGAAAATTGAATCGTTCTTGGAAGAAATATCTTTTCTTCACCAATCAGAAGAATATCGTTAGGGTAGCATACATTCATGTATTGTCTTAAATCATTTGTGCCTGAGTTAACATAGCAGATATATGACTCATTACTTAAAACTTCACTTTAAGTTTACTGACTAGCATATTAATCTAAGCGGAAGTTAATTCAATAAATGAGATAAAAAATTCGCCATTCGCTGTCCTGAGACTCTATCGCTTACGATGCTGACAACTTATGCATATTATGCTAGCATGCAACTCCCATAAGGAGTTTGTAATAAACATTAAACTGGGAAAAGGTTCTTTACTTAGAATTTTAGAATAATCAGCTTTTAGCAACGACACCTTATTCTTTCTGGTGATTCAGACAAATATCTTTTATTCAGAATAGCAGGGTTTTCTGTTGTAGCAGGGTAAAGTACATATGAACTGATTACTGATATTATATAGTTTTGGTTTAATCATATTCTGTCAATGCATATAAATTCATTTTATGTATATTGAAATTTATATATTATTTCTCAAGAGGTCAAATTTCCTGGAAATAGGATGGTGATAAACATATCAGTATTTGCTTACTCTGTCTTTAGTTGTGACTCACCATGTAAGAGCTTCACTTGTGGCTCAAAGCTTAACAAAACCAGATTACTTTACAAGGCCAACGCAATAACACTTTTACTCATTTGTCTTGTATTTGTCTTTCCTTACTGATAAAAACTTGCATTAATTTGTAACTCTGAGTTTTGGGTTTTCAACACAAACTAGTCTTTTTATAGCCTGACAACGATATATTTACTTTTAAGTTTGAAAATGTAGTTTTGATAAACCAAAATGTGAAACGTGGGTAAAATATCAGATAACAAGAACTAGTTAGTAAAACAAAAAGATTATTTCAAAATCAGAGTTTTTGAAATTAAAAATGGGGGTGTTAAATTCCCTCTTGTGTATTTTTTGCTTTGGTGAAATTTTGGTTTATTCAAATGGTCAGGTAAGAACTTTTTTATTTATTTATTGTGTGTTTACTGCAAAACCTATACAAAACATAACCTAAATATGTTTGAATGTATTGTCTAGGCTGATTCGTCCGGTAAGCGTCTTTAGCAATTGCGTAAATATTAGTTAAACATTTGGTAAATTTTCTAAATTCTTCTGACATCTTTCATTTTATATATAAAGGCATCCCATCCGCTTTGGTAGAGCTCGGCATTGTCTGCGACAAAGAATATACTCAAGCGTTTAATTATAATGAAACCAAAGTTAGGAAATACGTAAGAAATCTAGTTGACGGTCTAAACATTGATTTTCAAACACTAACCTCTGTCCGGGTCTCTTTTGCCATAACGTCAATTCATGTCATAACGGTAGTACAATATAATGCATTTTGCATACATTTTGGGTAAACTTGTTAGCAATTTTTATCAAAGTTAGCGTAATTTTGTGTTACAGGACACTTTCATGCAGCCGTTTATTGAGCAAATGCGCCTCCCTAATGGAGAAACAAATATACAGAAAACTGCACCACTTTTTAGAAAATGGGTGTACCAAAAGGAAGTTGCCAACAAATCCGATATAGTTTTACTGCTCACAGGATCACAAGGTCAACTCCGAAGTACTTCCTTAACAGATGGTTTATGTACCATTGATCACGCTAGCCAAGAACACGATAGTTGTGTGGTTATTAGATCAGCTAGAGCAAATTGGGTTTTTCAAAACGAAATGTCACTTTCAATTGCACGCATGTAAGCATAACATATTTTTTAAACGTGCAATTTAAAATTTTACATTTCTTATTTATTTTTCACCACTTGAAAATTTTAGATTGGGAGCAAACAATGACCGAGACACAGCATGTACCGAAACAGATTCGCTAATGGGAGACTCCATGAACACAGGAACTCAGAGTCACCACTACTTTTCTAAATGCTCTGACATGGCCATTAGTCAAAAATTACAGTCATCAGCAGCATTTTGTTTACGAAGCAATCAAGCAATAAACTACGATCTAGGTTCAGAAATTGCCAACGTTTCAGCAACATTTTCAGAACAATGTAATCTACGATATGGCAGTTCACAAGTGGCAACGTCACACCCAGTAAGAAAATTCAATGTTTTTATATCCTGAGAGCATTCAATATATTTTTGATACATTTTTGATTACAGAGTACTGAAAGCTGTTCAAATTCAATTTGCTACATTGCCAGCTCAAACGGCACGGCTACGCCCATTGGAAGAATTTTTCCCCTAAATAACACACCATGTAAACAAACTGGCGTAAGTTTTCAGTTTTTAATTAGCTAACTGCAAAACAAAAATTTAGTTAGGTATTTCATTGAATATATTATTTGTAGATATGCTTTAGAGGAAAGTGCTTAGTCCCAGGTTCTATGCTAATTCAACCCAAGTCACAAAAGTGCTTAGTTCCATCCCAAGAGTATACAAATACCAGAATCCTTAAACTATCAAGTTGTCCCAAGCGGCCTTTACGATACGACAAGTTTTCAGTGAAGCATTTTAGTACGTTTGGAACACTAATTGTGGCTACTGACAACAGTCTATATACAGATGGCCAAGAAAAATGTTTGGCAATTAAAGACAACAGCTTGCAGATCTTTTTAAAGAGAAATTACACCACTTTGACAATTGGTGAATCAAAATGGGATCTGTTAGAACCTGGTGACGGAACCTCAGAAGTATTGGTGTGTAACAGAGTATATAAAAGTTGCTTATCGACAAATTCTAATAGCGAACTAATCTTAAGCAAAGCCGTGGATTCTGAGGACCACTTGAAAAGATGGAAGTTTGAAGATTTTGACTTAGCGGATGATGAACCACAATTAAAAGTATGGTTGCAATTTTAAATATTAACATATTTTAAAATAGTATGAACCTATTATTTGTTTATTGTACGTGTTTCTTCAGAATATACCCGTGGAAAGCCAATATATTGCCAGAGCATATATACGAATTATTCTGGTTTGCGACATTAACTGCGGAAAAGTATTAAAGTTTAATAATACCGCTGCAAAATCATACAAAGAGCAAGTTTTTGCAAACGCTAAATCTAAATTTGAAACTCTGTCGTCATCCAGTGTTTCACTTTTTGTAACATCCACTGTTAATTTATGGGTAATAACATATTGCAGTAATATCTAATAAAACTTGAAATCAAATGATAGACTTCTTTTTTTTCTAGACACCCGAGGTTCCGGGTTTCTTTGACGCAGATGCAACATATACAAACCAAACTATGGAAACAATATACACGACGTTTGGAAAATGGGCATTTCAACAGCTAGCTAGCAGTTTACCCAGATTTGATGTAGCCGTGCTTTTCACTGCTGGTATAACACAAGGGTCCAAAACATATTCCAAGCTGTCCACGGCTTGTAAAAGGAACACGATATCTAGTATTTTTGAGGCATCTTTAATTTTACAAATTGATAAGCCAGAAGGAAACAATTGTAACGAGCTAGCTGATGCTATTGCCAAAATGTAAGCATATTTCTAAAGTGTTCAAATGCGTATATTGAGCTTCGTGTATCACATAGTTTGCTTGTGATTTACAGCATCAGTAGCAGTAATACTCAAGAGTCATGTGGCTGTGCACAAAATCCATATTTCTTTCCAAAATGCAAAAACCATCTAATTTGGGATTTTTTAACATCACACGACTCAGCGTGCTTGCAAGACTCAATCAAAGAGTCTGAATTATATTCTATATGGGCTCCTAAAGCCATAAATGCTCCTAGTTTCCAGGAACAGTGTAACTTTCATCGAATGAGTTTAGACCTTGTAGTAAAACAGGCAAGTAATTCAGTTTTGTTACTGATAGGTTATTACAATTCTCTAAAAATATAACTATTTCAAATTTCTTAACAGGAGGACGAAAACTGTTTTGAAACTCCATGTAGGGCAAATGGAAGCTATAACTTGTTTGTTCGAAATTTATATCCTTTGCATAGAACCCCGTGTGGAACTGATAAGGTACAAGCACTCCTTTACCACACCATACCTAAAATGTAAATGTAAACTAAACAGTCTTTTTTCCGATTGTTCAGTATTGCGTTCGTGGACGTTGTATTGAGCGAGGTTATCAACTTCAGCATCTTCAAACTGAAGGATGTATAGCCGGAGCCAAATTATTTTCTCCTTACGACCGTGTATATGCAGCACCGTGCGACAGTCAGGAATCTTTTAGTTTCTTAGATCACTTTAAAATAAATCAGATTGAAACAAACAGTAAATATTTTGTTCTATCAACTCAATCAATTGAAACCAATGACAACAAGTGTTTGACGGTTAACACCAAAAAGGAATATCTTCAGTATAAACCATGCTCGGGTTTAAATGCGGGTAAGCAGTTTATTTGGAATTTTCGTCAAGTGGATGAGTCGGGTGAACACTTTTTACTGTACCACAATCAAACAAGCAAATGTGTTAAAATGACGTCATTGAAACTGTTCTTGTCAGCAACCAATCATACATTGATTCGCTTTACTGAACTAGTTCATGCTGGTTCAACAAAATATGATATTGTAAATATACTGCATTTAACTTCGAATTGCCCCCTAAACGATGTAAGCTTACAATGGAGAAAGTACCGTAGTCAGAAAAATACATCGGAGAAGATAATTCCAGAACAGCAAACAGAGCCAAGTCACCAAGAAGCTACTACCATATTAACAACAACAACTATTACTACTACGCAAAGTGCTACAAAACAAAGCACTACGCCAAGTACCACTAAACAAAGTACTACGGAACGAAGTACCACGAAACAAAGTACTGCAAAAATCACGGAACACATAGTGACGTCAACTTTAGCAACCCTAACAAAAACACTTAATGCTGAAGTCAACAATGAAGTTTCGAGTAAGATTTTGTGTCTTTTCAAAATTTATGTATGTGTGTTTTGATTACTACAGATTATGATCAAATTACAAAATCATTATATTTGTCAGATCCATGGAAACATGTGGTCATAGTGATTGGAATAATATTTGGAGTAGCACTAATTGTTGTAACAAGCATACTGGTTACTCGTAAGTATTTCTTAACGAGATATCCGGTATCGACAGCTCAGGTAAAATGTTTTTATAAAAACTAAATAGCAGGCAATGATATATTTGTATAACACAAATATCTCGGTGTATTTGACAGAACTAAGCATTTCCCTTCATTACATAAAATCTTTACATTATAAGTGTACTTTAATGTGTTGCATTGAACAATTGTCAAGATACAAATAGATCTTTGTCCATTTTTGATTTTCTTGTTTTGTTAGGAAGGAAATCAAAATTACAAATGGCTTTTAGGTGAAGACTTTTATCAAGGCAAGCTGAGCAGTATTAATCCGGAACTAGACATGACTGATCAAGTGGATTTGCTACCGTTTGATACTTGTTGGGAAATTCCATTTGACCGACTTTTGATTGGTATAAAATATAACTATTTAACAGTTTGAAATAATGTAGTATATACATATTAGTTTAAAAATGTGTGCAACAGGTTTTGCATATTATGATACTTTCAGGCAAAATGATAGGCGGGGGTGCGTTTGGCAACGTATTTAAAGGAAAAATCATGGGAATGTCACCAAATTCTGAAACAGTTGCTATTAAGGTGGTCTCAGCAAATGCAGATTCAAACCATTTCTCGGCCTTGAAGTCTGAATTGAAAATACTTTCAAACATGGGACGACACCTTAACATAGTAAATTTGGTTGGTGCATGTACAAAGCAATTTAACCGCACAGGCAAGTCGAAAACATATTGTCAATAACTCAATCACTGCATGTCATTTTTGGTTGAATTAATCACGTAAACAAAGCTGCTGCCATGTACTTACAGGGAAATTGTACATGATGACTGAATACTGCAAATTTGGAAATTTACGGGATTTTGTGCTAAATAATCGAAAATACTTTATAAACGACCAAAGTGGATTTGAATCAACTTCCACAAATTTTCGAAGGTATATCTCTTATTAAGTTTTTTGAGAACTGTGTGGATTTTGGTACATAGTCTAATCAATGTAATCAAAGATTAAATTTTACTTTATCAATAAACAATATTTACTGTAGGAAGGATAATTCCTACTATTTTCACCGTGACTTTGAAAAAAGTAAATCTTTTAGCACACAAGACTTGATCTTCTGGGCGTTTCAAACAGCTTGTGGAATGGAATATCTAGCATCTAAACGAGTAAGTGCCATTTGTTGCAAGGTTTGGACTCAAATTGAGTCACTCAATTAGTTGTAAATGAAATTTTAAAATTTTAAACACAACTTAGTTTTTCATGGATTGATTAATATAGGTTCTTCATGGTGATCTAGCAGCACGAAATATTTTACTTGCTGAAAACAATGTTGCAAAAATTTGCGATTTCGGACTTTCAAAAGAGTTGACAAGAGCTTATAATTACAATTACAAGAAGGACATAGAGGTAAACCTTCGTAATACTCCATGTCACAGAAAATAATCTCACAGATTTATGGTCTGATATATTCAGAATGCCAAAGTACCATATAAGTGGATGGCAATTGAGTCACTCAAGTGCGGCGTCTTCTCTGCGCGATCTGACTGCTGGTCCTATGGAATTGTTCTCTGGGAATTGTTTAGTCTTGGAGATACACCCTATCCAGGCAAGCTAATTGTATAATATTTTTTAAAAATTATGAATTAGATAAAATCAATTCATATTTTGTTTTTGTAGGAGTTCAAGTAACTGACAAATTCATTGATCAACTCAGCAGCGGATACCGAATGGAAAAACCTGTGTTTGCACCGTTAAGTGTTTACATCATTATGCTTCAATGTTGGTCCGAAGACCCACACTTACGGCCAAGTTTTTCCAACCTTGCAACACAGTTCAATAACATGCTGTGTAACGAACTTTGCGAGTACTACGACCGATTGGAATTCAATTTTTCAGATCAAACCTACGCAACAATATCGTTTAAAGGAAAAGGACGAGCTAGTGGAATGTCCACACTGGATGAAGATTATGATGGATACTTAAGTGCCAGACCATCAACAAGCCAATCTGTTGGGAGGCAATCTGACTTGTTAATAGATTTTGACAGTAACTCAGACATTGAGCAGTTTGCTAGTGGAGTTTGCAATATACTGGATAACAAACAAGGTTTTCAATATGTAAGAAGGTAAAATTGCAAAATACACAGACGTGCAATGCTCGGTTTTTTCTTACTGCTTGCAATAATATATTACCTACCCCTATTTTCTTTAAAACGTTTGCTTATGTCGGTGTTGGCTTTGAAAATTATTTCATGAGAAATGATTACGGGTTTCACGGATGCAGGGAATTAGTGGTAACTCAAGCTTTCGAAATTTTACTAATTTCTTCGTCAGGAGTAAATGACCTTATGACTTTGAAAATTATGATTTCGTGTAACACTTAACTTCCTTTTAGCTAAGTTCATACGTAGGTGTATCCCATTTCAATGGGCTTACACTTAGTATTTAGTTAGAAATAATTTCATTTATATTTATTCATATGAAAAAGCAGTCAGTTTGCAAACCATAAGTATAACACAGAATGCTCCATTTTTGCCAGTAAAGTAGTTGTCTAAATAGTTGGATATTATCTAAATAAAAACGTAAATTCAAATGCTCATTGCGTTGATCTTGTTACTTTTTACTAGTATTGGTTTATTTTTCAAATATCTTATCGTATCATTATATTCTATATTTACAACATTTTACATAGGTAAGTTCTTCATAATCTTGTATTCGCTTGGTAAATATACCACATAAGTCAAATCCATGTGCTTTGCTTTTAAGTCCAGCCATATAAAATGAGAAGCACCAATCATGACTCCAACGCAATAAAAGGGTTAGAGCATATTGCGGTTTTTCAACTGATAAAGATTGTTACCATTCTTAATTGGAAACGCCAAACAACGGCGGAAAATGGAAAACGGTGGAAAGTAAATATTTAAAAGGTTAACAGTGTCCAGTATGGCCGAATCAATCTTGGAGCTCCGGTTTGCTGATTATTCCAACTTTCCCCTGTGCACTAATCTGGAGCTTGGTAAGCTGCGTAGTCACCAAACAAATCAGAGTTTATCCATTCAACAAAATAGGAGAGCAGCAACACGCACAGTTTTTTAATTGTAAACATACATAAAAAGTAGATTTATTGACAAAAAGTAAAAGGTTGTCTTAACTACAATAAATTGTCTTTAACTGTCAAAGGATCTTAAATTTTGGCATACAGAATCTGGATTCGCATCTTTTTAACTGGTGTATTACATGGTATGGACTACTTAGAAATGGTTCTCCTACTTCTTAATTTCACCGAATTTTCAGAAATCCTTTTTGATAATTTCAGCCCTTTAATTGACTAGAAATTTTTCGTGGAAACATGGTTTCAATTTCCAAATCCACTTGAGTTTGAGAATCCTCCAGAAACCAAAACTGCCACACTCATTTTGCAGCAACAAAAACCTACTAGTCAAGCTGAGTTTGCCAAAAATGAGTCTCTTAACCAACTTATCGTCTTTAAAACAAGAATTATTAATTTTAACTGTTATATTTATATAGTAACATATATGAAATGCATACATACTACATACACCCATAATTTGTACAATTTATTTTATATTTTTATCTAATCCATTGAATAAAAGTAGCTGACACTTAATCTTCACTCAGATTTTGTAAATCAATGTACCTAAATGTTTCTTCAGAACGCTTGGACACTGCAAAACAGAAATGGTAACAAATTTAGTTTTAAGTTTTTAGTTTTTAGTTTTACCACAAACTGTGGAAACCATTGAAGACAATAAATAAATTATTATTATTATTATTAAAATCGTACTATTATTTTTAATTAGTGTTAAAGTCTTTACTTACCAGATATCTTAAAGTAGCGATGAGCACAATAGACTCCAAGACACAATGCTATGAGAGCTAACAAGCAAACAAGTGGAATAAGCCAGCAGAGATGGCTGTGGTCAACGGAATCCGTGATTGATTTAGAAGGTAAAAGAGAGCCAGTGGTTGATGTGATATCGGTTCCATTAGTAGTGTTGTTTGTTGAATTTGTTGTTGGAGGTGGAATAGTGGATGTATAAATCTTGTTATTTGAGAACAATGTAGTTGAATGTTTGGTATTTGGTGCAGCGATAGAAATATTGGTGGCATTTGAACTTGTGCGGATTATCGTCGTTTGCTTCGAACTAGCTGTCGGGATAGTAGTTTCAAAGCCGTTGATTAAACTGATGTACACTAACAAGAAAAGCGCTGGTAACACTGGTATTTTATTGTTTATCACTGTCATATTTACTTCTTTAATTACGTAAAGTTATTCACTTAAAACTAACTAAATACCATGCTCTTAGAAATGCAAACTACGTCAGCTAAAATAATTCTGAATCAATGTCTTCGTAAAATAGTGTTTATGGTATAATATGGTATTACTGCTGGACGTAAATGTTTACTGTGCATGTGTAGTTTATTATTTGGTCTAATAAGTTCGGTAGATTTAATAGTATAACAAAATTCAAGGACTGACGTAGGACATTGGTGTCAATACAGTAATACAATCGCGAAATAATAAGTAAGTCGTACCTTCACATTTTATGGAACAAGCAAACGACTTGTCCTTGTTTTCCACTGTTCTGTTTCTCTGTTTGTTTTCCCTTTCACTTTTGCTTTGCTTTGTGCTGTTTGACTGTTGAATAATGTTTTATATTGAATATGAATTTGATTATGGAAATTAAACAAGCTTTTCTAGGAAAATTGGTGCAGCTGCTATTCCGTTTGGTTTTGTGACGGAGCAGACCTACATCTAAATATTTATGTTTCCAAATTATCTTAGGCATTTTGCTTCATGTGATATATAGGGATGTATGCATGATGTCCCTGGGGACGGTGTAGAAGTGCAGCAATCTTGCAATACATAGAAGCTTTGAAAGAAAATGAATCGTCAAAATCAACGTTTGTGCATCTCGTTGAATTAATTATCGGTTATATTGATCACTTTTCTTAAATAATGTATTGAGTATTGACTTTGCTTCATTTACATAAACAGAAATCACGATTTCTACACGAAGATATTCTTTTTCCTCTTACAACATTTGCAATCTATGAAAAAGAATACTATCATATTATCACATAACAGATGCTATCAATCTGCATAGCTACGGGAAATTACGGAACTATCAACACTTAATTAGCATTCGTAGCTTCTTTGTGTGTTTTCTGCTTTAACATCAAGTAAGCATTTAAAAAGTTTAATATTTTCCTACTAATAATGCATCGGATAAAAATCATCAAAAAACTAAGACTCGAAGTGAGAACAAGTAAGATTCGTGTTATGACTCAGTTTATATAGATTTTTTTATTCAAACTTTGTTTTATCTGGCATCGTTCCAACATCGTGTTATATTAACCATTTAATTGCAATGGCGCCAGCAAAATAATGGGGTTTGAGCACCTGCTATATTTGTGCCAAATTCGTCTAATAGTCTTTTGTTGAAAGCTTCACTATAACTACGTGACACATTTGTTTTTTTTTGTCTCTTTATGTTGTGTTCATTTGGTTTAGAAAATTATTGGCGTAGGAAAAACGAATATTACATGTTATGTTTTTACCGAATGAATTCTACTGATCTAAAGTAGTATGCAGATGTATGTGAAGTTTCTTTACCATTTCAACAAGACGCTGCTAAAGAAAGTAACAGTGAGGATGATGTTAAACCTTGCCAACCGACTTTAGTATTGCAACAGAGAGAAACATTAATATGCAATGGTAATATATTCATGTATACATATAGGTATTAACAAATTGTCAGATTTATTACAGATTCCTAGATAAGCATATGAGTTTATGTTCCTAATTATGTACATAAATTACCACTGATAGTATTCCGTCTATGAGACGGAGTTTTGGTGTTTTTCACATTTTTTGAGCATTTCGTCAAAATTGGCACATATGTACCCTTTGGAATTGTGAATTCAAAAATAGTATTGTTTTGGTTTCAGGGTGACGATGCCAGTAAAAAATTGATGACCTAATGTGACCATTTTCATAGTATTCGAAGAATACTAGGATTTTTGTAGTTTTTTGAAGATAACTTTTTTACGCATCCATATCTGGAAAATCGCCGGGATGCCCATCCTAGAATTTTTAATGCTTGTTTAAACAAAACAAACCTCAAGACAAAATTCGGTTCCATGGTGGAGATATTTGGAAAAATGTATGGGCATGTTTACCAAACTTGACAGAATCCATCGTGCCAAAAGTGACAGAATGCTGTTTCAATCTGCGTCATCCAAATTGTCTCATTAATATACCAAATTAAAGCCAATGAAAAACGATATGATCGTGTTTCTCAGTTTTTTGAAATACGCACTTACAAGGAAGTTATGACCATATTAGTGAAACTTTCCATTTTGTCCAAAAATCCATCACTTTGTAAATATGGTCATAACTTCCTTGTAAGTGCGTATTTCAAAAAACTGAGAAACACGATCATATCGTTTTTCATTGGCTTTAATTTGGTATATTAATGAGACAATTTGGATGACGCAGATTGAAACAGCATTCTGTCACTTTTGGCACGATGGATTCTGTCAAGTTTGGTATGCATGCCCATACATTTTTCCAAATATCTCCACCATGGAACCGAATTTTGTCTTGAGGTTTGTTTTGTTTAAACAAGCATTAAAAATTCTAGGATGGGCATCCCGGCGATTTTCGAGATTTGGATGCATACAAAAGTTATCTTCAAAAAACTATGAAAATCCTAGTATTCTTCGAATACATGAAAATGGTCACATTTGGTCATCAATTTTTTACTGACATCGTCACCCTGAGACCAAAATATTACTATTTTTGAATTCACAAAATAAAAGTGTACATATGTGCCAATTTTGACGAAAATCGGAGAAAGTGCCCAAAATTTTTGAAAATCACCAAAACTCCTTCTCTATATGTCCTTGTTGTCAGCATTCTTACCATAATTATGATAAATGTTTAAAGCAGTAACAAACTTTAAATTCTATAACTCTAAATTTTTGTGCGCATTAGGACACAAGAGCAATATTAATAGCGTAATCAACAATGTTAAAGTAAAACGCAATTTTTGTATCCTTTGTGTATTTGATTGACCCATAGTAAAAAGGTATAGGCGTTTGTGCCGCCATAATCATTTTCATTCGTTTTTCCTTCAATGCAACGTCCCTTTTCCACACAACACCAACCAGAAATTTACTATACTCATATGAAGTTGTTATCATTGGCAAGGTTAAATAAAGCACAGAATACAAGACAATTGCAACAAACACCATAACCACGTATAATGATGTGGAGAATAGTTTCCAGCCTTGGATGAACATCCATGATTCTAATACACAACTACAGAACCCAGCAGACATTAACAATCCCGCTATTTTTCTTAAGCCGGGTACACAATGCTGGTTAATCAGTCGAAGTCTGGTGTAATATTTTAATCTGGTTCTCAGGTTTACCATTCTGTTTATTTTGCATAGTATGGAAACGTATACTCTGAAAATAATGATGACAGGCAGAAGCGTTGTGATAATACTTCTAGCCCACTCCAGTTGTAGCCATTGCGTAATTAGAAATCTAGTCAGAAATAAAACGTTTTCACTAGCTGGCGTTTTAAGGGCATGGTACAAGTTACAGAACGGGTCCAGCTTTGTGAGAATTGACACAGGTGTTAATACTAGCGCGAAACAAAAGTATCCTGAAATAATTCCTTTAGTCAATAGCCCCAAAACTTGGTAGTTTGTAATCTCCAATAGATTTTCTCGAATTTCTATTAAATATAGCATACCTTTACAAATATGTAAAAAAATGTAGATTTAAAATATGAGTATTCACCTTTGAATTTACCAAATACACCAGAATTATTCGTCCTTCTGGCTTTCCTCCTTTTGATTTTAAATAACGTACAAGCATTTTTCCAACATATTTTAGTTAAATGCGCTTCGTAAGCCAACACTTCATTTACACTTTTCACAAAGCATTTTCCGTCTGAGGAAACTATAATTCCATTCAACACTATTGAGCATTTTATAAACAATGCGTACCAAACGTTATAAAGAATTACTTGAAGAGGTGCTTCGACTTGACAAAATGTTAACGTTAACGTGAATATGTTGTAAATTGTTAGAACAAGTGCTGCTAAAGATGGTAAAAATGAAGCGTAAAACCAAAAATGCTTCTTTAAACTAAGGGAATCTACAACTATTTGATTTGATGAAGTTTCAAATTTGACAGGATGCGGGTACAAGAAACTTTTAAATAGTTTGTTGTATACGTGATACGCTTGCCAGATATATTTTACTGTCATGTTTGCCAAAACTTATAGCGTGAAAGTGAGAATTTCGCGTATTTCTAGATGTTGCTTCTGTAGAAACAGAAGAGGAAATACATTTTTTGACGTTTGAAATATAATAAAGGAACTATTTAAACATTAAAATGTCAAGTATTTATTGGTTATTAAATCAGACATGATCCAAAATGCATATAAAGCTAAGCACAACTGTTTACATTGTTATGATTGAAATAATATGTTTTTATAATTACAAAATGTACCACAAAATTGAAACTTTGCAAGTATACTTATTATTAATGGCAAAGGTAGCCGGGAATGTTTGTAGGACGAACATGAAAATCAAATCTATATTTGTCAAAAGAAGAACTTGCGAACGTTTGGAATTTACCTACAATTTTGTAAACTGTGTTACTCACTAATTAATAGTTGTTCTACCTTAATTGCACATTGTAGCAAAACAAGTAGCACAAAATTACGCTTCGCTTAATTTCACCAAGTCGGTAAAGTTGATAACTTCCGTGGGTCGAGGGGAAACTACAGAAATAATCAAAAATTATATTCATTTTTAAAACTTTAATAAAAGTATTTTATTTAAAGCAAAATGCAGGGTTCTGAATAGTGGAGGTTTTGCGCAGCGACGGCTGCCGGAGCGGGATGTCCCTTATAGCGGATTTTTGGTGCGGGATTGGAGCGGGATCCCTTTATAATATTACAATAGAGCAGCGAATCTGCTTACTGACAATGCATTTTGCATTGCACTAGCACCTGCAGCCTAGTCTGCAGTGTGGTGCAATGTTCTGCACAGCTAGCTGCAGTACTAATAGTTTCTCCGACACATTTCTGTATCAAGGCGTTCTGGACAAGTTGTGTAGGCTCGAGAGATGAAGTCTGTTGGTCGTTTCAGGTTCGCATACTGGTAGGAGTATACATTTTTGCAATCTTGAAACGAAATTAGATTTAATGCATCTCCCACCTATGACCGGAATAAAAGTAGTTTATTTTTTTTTTTAAATTTATTACAAGCAAATTAAAATACTATCGGATGATTTATTTTTAAATGCAAAGATTCCATAATATTTCATATCCACTTGATATAAATATATTAGTTTTATGCAGTTGATGAGTTCTAAATCCCTGAAGTTCAGGGCCTGAACTCATCCTAAGACTTAAATTCATCCGAAACTAACTCATTTAACCCAATTTCCCTTCCCACTGCTCCTGCTCCATTTCTCTCTAATCGTCAAGTTCCTCATAAATTTGCTTTCACCAAACCAAACCTGCACCATTATCCAATTTTAACACAAGCACTTTGGTAAAAGTGACCATGAAATTGAGGTTGTTACCTCAACCGATGACTATGGCATTTGTGGAGGACACCAAGCATTGATTGGGAAGGATTTTTTGGAACTTGAATTATGAAGTTCGCCTGGCACTGAAACGCCTAAAATGGTTTCGACTACTCCCCACTAAATATGAATTAAACTGCGAATGCGCTGAAATGTCAATGCTGGCTGGTCATTTATTCACAATTAGAAATGGTTGCTTTAAAATCTGTTCAGAAATTCGATTACGTTTTATGCAAATGCTTAAGATAGTCTTAAATGAGTATTAATATGCCTTAAATGTCTGGCTAAACAATTATGATGTACTGATAAGGAAACACGGCCAAAGGCCGTGGTTTTGTTCGGCGGGGGGGGGGGGGGGTGGTGGTGGTGGTGCGGGATTTTGATTTTTTCGGAGCGGGATTTGTTATGCGTCCCGACTAAGGCTTCCGCTGCAATATTCAAAGGAAGAATTCCTAACCCTGTGCTAGTACTTCGTCATTTGCACGCATACAAAATCAATGCAATGTAAAGCAACAAATTGAATGCTACTAAAATAATAATTTTTAAATGATCAATCAGTTTATTCAAGGTTCTTTGAGATTGCACTACTATTTGTTTTAATTTCTTGTACTAGTAGTAAATGACAAAAATCGCTCATGCAACATGCAACCGATGATAGCAGTTCCCCTGTGCAACAATATCCCAAAATGTGTGCAATTGCATTGCAAATACAAAAGAATTTTGGTACACAATTGCTCTTTGTTACATATTAATTGCTTTACAGTACCTTTTATTGATTCGACTTTCATCGTAAAAGTAAATTTTAACCTTTTATGTGTTTTACGCATTTAAGGTAATGTAAAAATAAAATTTTAAACTACATTATTTGTATGGTACTTGCGCGCTTACAACTTCAAGCATATCCAGTATGCTTGAAAGTTTAAATGCGACTAAAATCCCTGTCAACCTAAGCATGATTTTCACGCAATTATTAGTATAAAGCAATAACGTGTTTACTATGAATACTCAATGCTTTAAACATTCGAGTATGTTTAACATTGCATTGATTCATTTACAATGAAATCAAAGCATTATGCATATCCACCATTATTTACTCAATCAGATGTTTCGTTTACAAATCATAAAATATGTTTTCAGGGATTATGCTTAAGAACGTTAGGCATTTTAAAAATGTTTGCATCCTAGGATGGTGAATTTTCATATCAAGCCTAATTAGAATAACAGGTTATAAATTAAAAATTGTGTGTCGAGCTAATTGAAGTGTAAGAAGACGACATAAATTTCAGTCCTTATATAGCAAAATACTAAAGCTTTGGATAAATGCATAACGAAATTCTGGAAGCTTTAAACAGACAATTGCTACATTTTAATGAGAAAAAAGTACAAAGGAGCAATTAAGGTACAACAAAGAGCCATTGTGTTCCAAGTTTATCATTGCACACTGTACTATACATGCCGCTCATAGAATATAATATTATGCTGTACTGCCTACGGAGAGATTTACAAGGAAAACACATCAAAAGCACTACGAATGAAAATGGTTTATTATAATACTTTAAATTCGAGAAGCCTTTCTTGTCTAAAAGTCTACGTACCGGATACCATACGCTTAATCATAACATACCGTTTAGCGCTATTTCAAACAGGTGCCAAAACTTTTGAGATTCCCAATGAACTCTTATTTTATGAATATTTAACTGAATACTTGTTAGAAATTACGCTGGACACAAATCACATCTTTGAATTTCTTCAGGGTTTCTCCCCTTAATATTATGATGGCTTATGCTGTGATGTTTTAAATATCTTTTGCTTTCTTCCGCTTGACAAATTGAGCAGATTTGCTTACTTGTCTTAAAACCTAAATGCTGCGTTACAAAATGACGTATATAGTAACCTTTGTTAGAAAAGTCAAATGTACATCGTGAACACCAAATCTTACCGGAATTGCTTGAAGTGCTAGCAACATGTTCAGTTTCGTGTAACGCTAAATCTGTCGCGTTACTTTTTTCCTCAGAGCAAAGCATGCATTGAAACTGACCATGTAATTTGTAATGACTTTCTAGTTGCCCTAGTGTCCTAAATACTTTAATGCATTTCTTCACTGGACAAATATAGTGACCATTAGTTGATTGACTTGGTTTGTCGAGAGTCACGTCATCCCTATGATATCCGCGCTTATGTTGTGGCAATTGTAAAACAGATTGATATGATCTGTTACAAATTTTACAACTGAAATTCCTTCTTCCAGAATTTCATCTTCTTGTATTTCATCATTTGCAACAGGTTGTTGTATATTTAATTGATTCATTTTTGTGCATTTTCCTTTTGTGTCCATAAAGCTGCATAAAATTTTAAAAATATACATTGTAACCTTATACTTTGCAATATTCAACTTGATCTTGGCTCAAATCTCTGATGTCATGTAAACGTTTAAAATGCGCATTTTTCATAGTAGCTAAAACGCTATCTTGACAAATGTCACAGGCAGTATAGTCAGGCCCGTTTTCGGAATCAAAACAGTTGAGATGTTTTAAAGCAAAATGAGATTGATAGGAGACTAGTTGCTGACTTTTGTATGAACATCGTAGGCAGTTAAATAGTTTTTGTTTTGTCACAGGAATAGTGCGAGACGGATGTTGGGTTCGTTCATATGATTTGCCAGTTTTACAATGCTGGACAAGATCTGTTTACAGAATATACACTGGTATTCTCCTGAAGCGTGTAGTTTTTGATGCTCCGCAAATTGTTCCGTGTTTTGGCCAATTTGGTTTTACAACCTTCTAGTCGACATTCAAAGTACGGTTTGTCATTGTCACAAGCTTTCTTAATTTTGGGTTTTCGTTTTACTTTGATTTGTCTTTGTACTAGGCTCTTATCGTCTCCACTGTCGCTTGAGGTGGTTTGTTCGGTTTCACTACTTTCACCGGAAGTGATGGTTGTGGTTTCGTGCTTTAAATTATCGTCATGCTGGTCTACTTGAACATGAGAGCGAGCGCGCTTTGTTCTAAGATTGTAATTATAACGACTTTGTCGAAGGTTTGCATTGTCCGTTGAAGCCCGTTGCTCTTTTGACCCGGTTGTAGCATTGCTTGTCTGAGCTTTCTGGTTTTTTATGAGTTTTGTTGCGTGTTTTTGAAGTTTTTGTTGCTTTTGGCAATACAGTCTTTTATACGGTCATGGGTTGTCGATGTTTGCACATGCAACCGATAGCGTAAATAGGAGACGTATGACGTTTTGCAAATTGCGCAGTGGTACAATTTCCGATCATTGGATGTATGTGTTTGATGATGAAGCATGTTGCTGCTTGAGATGTTGTTTTAAACCGCAAACGTAGGAAAAATAATGCAACAGTGTCGCTTTGATTGTGAACTTGAAATTGAAACTGGGTCATGCTTCATTTTTGGAATTTCTGTTTTAAGACTCTCAAAATAATTTGGGACGTTATCATCACCATGAACAGAATTATTTGCAGAATCACCATTTACAGATTGTTGCTCTGTTTCACTAATACTGAAATAAATATGTTAAAAGAAATAAACCAATTTAGCATTTTTCTTGGTTTTGCTTGGAAAGTAAAAAAGAGAGATTGTAAACCTTATTGACGCTGGTGAAGACGCTGGATTGGTTGTAGTACAAACATTTATCCAAGTTGCATTATGTTTGATGTCTTCATCTTCTTTTACAATGGATATAAAATCTTCATCAAACACAGTTTCACTTTGATTTGAAGTCGGTGTCATAACAGCTAATAAAGCTACCACAGAAAATGATATTAACCATCCAAAAGCACCCTCCTGGTTAATTGCGCGTGGTATTAAATATGAAGTGGGTTCCAATTTTGGGACCCCTGAGTTTGACCTTGAACATTCATCTGAACGGCTGAGTTGTACTCGTGGTTCAGAAAGGAGTATTTTGGTACCTATAGACATCAGTAAAGTTTGTGTATATATTAGATAGTTACTACATTTTGCGCAAATGCGCATACTGCTTTTTGGATTATATACCATAGCAAATAATTTCTTGCTGGAGTTTACTAACAAAGTTTAGCACATCATCAGTTTGACAATAATGAGCAATCTTTCTTTTGAGATGACACTTGAATTGTCTCACTCTTTGTGGTATTCGATTAGCCAGTTTCATAATGTTTGCAAGCTTATTCAACTTTAGCTGGTGAAACTCAACATAACACTGCTTCAGCCATACAGCAAAATCACAACAGTAGCCTAAATACTCGGAAAATATGTTATTATAAAGTTATAAGATGGTGGAAACGGAGTATTGTATGCGCAGTGATGATAAATAAATTGTTTCAAATTTGCAATGAATCTATTAGCGAGGTTTTACAACGTTATTATCTTGCAGATCATTGTCCTTTGTGCTTTCTACACTTTTGTAACAAAAGAGACACATTTTCTGAGTTGAATGGTTAGAGGAATTGCAAGCAGGACTATATGATTTCCGTGAGAGCCATTGTTGTAAATAGCGATGATTAAAAATATCTTGTCAGTTCCAACTTTATTAATTGCTCTTGATTGAATTTGGTTAAACCCTCATGACCTGCCTGAGAGTAAAATGTGTAACAAAAGTTGTATTATGGGACGGTGTGCGGTGTTTAGGGGTTTTGATGCACATATTATTCTTTACATTATCTAATATACACGTAAATACATCGCATTCTGATGTTTTGGTGAGAACAGGAGGCAACCAAAAACAGGTAACAGCAACGAGATAAAGTCGCAGAAGGTCCTTGTGACAAGGACATGGCTCACTGGCTTCTGCTTCGCATCAGCATGGGCAACATCCCTAGGTTATGAACAAACGTTACCTAAATATATGCATTTGGATTGATGGATCAAATAATATTAATTGAATAAATAATTAAATAAATCCACATTTAGAATGGTTTTCCACTAAGTATCTCCTTATTTTTTTAACTTTTAACATTACAAAATTATTGTTATACAATTTCATTATGTTTATTTTTCACGTGTTTTTTCCAACTGAGGCGAAGCGAATATGAATTTCCACAATGTTGGCACAAAAAGGGTTTCTCATTTGAATGTGTTAACATGTGTTCGCGTAGTTTGTGAATTTCAGCACACATTTTACCACAAGTACTGCACATATATTTTCTTTCCTTCGGTTTTTTGTGGTATTCCAGATGTCTTTTAAGCTTTGTGTTATCAAGAAATCGTTTGCCACAATTTGCATGCAAACAAACAAAAGGTCTATCCGATGTATGTATTTTCATGTGTTGTCGCAGTCGATAGTTGAAATAAAATCGTTTATCACAATTCTCATGCAAACATGCAAAAGATTTTTCTCTTGTATGCATATAGGTATGTTCATGTAGTGAAGATTTTGAATAAAATTGTTTGCCTCATCCGTCTTGGGAACAAACAAATGGCATTTTTAATTCATGCGTTTTCATGTGTTCATTCAGTCTACTATTTACGGCGTATTTCTTCCCGCACTTATTATACGTACAGACGAACGGCTTTTCAATTCCATGTAGAGCCATATGTCGTTGTAAACCTGTTTTAGAAACAAATTGCTTTCCGCAGTTATCACTAGAACAAACAAAATACTTCCGATTACCGTGTATTCTCATATGGCAAATTAACTGGCACTTTAAAGCAAACTTTTTCTTGCATTTATCATTTGAGCAAACAAAAGGTTTGTTAGTTTCATGTGTTTTAATAATATGTTTGCGTAAAGTACGCTCCAGTGCAAATTTTCTCCCGCACTTATCATGCAAGCAAACGAAAGGCTTTGTGTGTGTCTTCAGATGTTCCTCCAGTCTATATTCAAAAACAAATTTTTTCTCGCAGTTTTCATATGAGCAAACGTAAGGCTTTTCTGTTGGATGTACTTTTCTTATATGATTTTTCAACGTGTTATGGAAAGGAAACTGTTTTCCACATTTCTCAAAGGAACAAACAAACGGCTTTTCAGTTGCATGTACGATTCTTATATGCTTTTGCAATCGACTATTCACTGCAAACTGTTTCCCACATTGCTCATACGAACTAACAAACGGACTTTCAGCAGCATGCACTGTTTTGATATGATGTCGCAGTTTATACTTAACAGCAAACTGTTTTTTGCATTTTTCATACGAACAAATATACGGTTTGTTTTTTAAATGCACAGTTTTAATGTGTTCTTGCAGTCGATACTGGAAAGGAAACCGTTTTTTGCAATTTTCGTATGAACAGGCAAAGCGTTTTTCAGTTCTATGTGTTATCATAATATGCCGTTGCAAACTAAAACTCGATGCAAACTTTTTACCACATTCCTCTCTTAAACATACATACGTCCGGGCGATTTTTATAGTGCGATGAATTTTTTTGTCAGTATTAACGTTGATTTCATCCTCAGAAGAAGTACTGCTGGAAGTAATATCTGTATCGCTTTCCTCAGATTCGTCTTCAGAGTAGCTGGAATTATTGCCATTTTGAGCGTCTACGTCTTCATCCGTTAACGTATATGACTTGGCCTTGTTTTCTCGTAGGTTATAAAACGAAGATGGCTCTGCTTTCAGTTCTGGATTTGTATTACCAACTGGTCCTGTTACAGATTTCGTATTTTTTGCAGAAAATATTTTGGGTTTTTGAGGTGCTATGACTGCTTTACGTTTTTCCATAAATGTATCCAGCTTATTCCCTGAAAGTAACTTTACCTTGTGTTGATGCGTTCTAGACAAAATCTTGTGCTTGCGTAGATTTCCGTAGGATGAAAACTTTGATTTGCATACACCACACTCATAATTTGAATTACATTCGTTAGGCCTTGAACTGACGTGTGCAGGTTTCAAATGCCTTTTAAAACTTCTTAAACAATATTGTTTTGTACCACTTGAGCACTGAAATAACTTGGAGTTTGTCAGCTTGCTACTCAATTTTTCTGAGTTATCCTCACTTAAAGTTATTGAATGCTTGTCCACTATCACCTTTGCCTCGAATGTTTCATCTACATTATTGCTACATATTAAAAAATAAAATGGATAAACTACAATTAGGGTTTTAGTACACTTTTGCATACATTTTAGGTGGTGTGCGCCTTAAAAACTCTATTTTGATCGAAAAGTGTGGATTTGGTATACCGAAGAATTCACCAATTGCCCATAAGTGGGAGTGACCTTCAGTTGTTTGCTGTTTTCTTTAGTGTCGCTCCAATATAGTCGTTCACTGCAGTTGTTCTGTCAGCTTATAAACTACTTAATACCTTAAAGCCAACTTGGGTACAATTCAAGCGAAAAGGTGAACAAAAATTCAAAGTGTCTATAATCGTTGCTTTATTTTCTGGACACCTAATTCTTGATGACCTTGAAACTTTTGCTGTAACTTCTATACGATCAAACCTAATTTCCTGAAACTTGGCATGCAATATGCATGAAAGATGGTTAACATTCACTGCGAGTTTCGGGTAAATGCCAGGAACCATTACCGAGTTACACTGAAATGGTAGGTCGTTGCTTCATTTATTGGACAGAGTGTACTTGACTAAAATGTGTGTAATTGTCAATTGTAGTCTGAAAGTTATAATACCTATGAACAAATGATTCCTCGTTTGTTTCTGCTTCAGGTTCGCTTAAGTACTCGCCATCGGGCAAAATATTTTCCTGGTTTGGCTCTAGTTTAGTCATAGTATGCTCACAAGCGGTTTCATTAGTTAATTTGTCGACGAAAACTGCTTCGTGGTTACTAGTCATTTTAAAAAGATAATTTTTAAAATATCAATTTATAAATTACCAAAGCTTCAAAATTAAAAAATATATTGTACACAATTTCTACATACCTGTTTGTATTCACTTCTGCGTTTTCAATATTCTCCTCTTGGGGAAAATGTCTAAAATCTTCATCATCCAAACTAATATCTTCCATTAGTAACGAGATTGAATCTGAACCTGTCACTGAATAATCTACAGATTTGCAACCAGCAGTATACAATTCTCTATTTGTTAAAACCAAGAGGAGCACAGCAACGTAGGAAAATATCCATCCCAGAATTGTTTCACAAGAATTACGGTTTTTCTCAACTGGTTTTTTACCGTTTGGAAAATCCAATTTTTGAAGCGTCACTCTAGGTGGCGATTTTAAAACTACTTGTAAACCTGTGAATTAAAAAATACATAATATAAATATCAGATTTATACTAACAATAATTTACTTCAAAACTTCCATGAATGAAAAAGCTTACATTTCTTCACCAGTTTGTGTCGAGATCTTTTGAAATCCATTGAGCCTGTAGTATTTATATTGCCACTATCTTGAATCACTTGATTCATAACACAATTTAAATGTTGCACACGGGACGGCACTTTGTTTGCAAGTTTCATGATTTTTACTAAGGTTTCAATTTTATAGTTTAACTTCAATTCCATGCATTTTATATTATGGAATGTGTCATTTATTGTTTTAACTAAAACAGCACAGTCTTGACAGAAAATGATTTCCGGGGATGTGGACAGTTGATCTATCAATATACTCTTCCTCTCATTAAGTGTTCGTAATAAGAATTTTGAAAATAGTTTTATATCGCCGTAATTATATTCTGATGATTGGTTTGCGCTTTTTAAACAAAATAGACACAGTTGTGTAGATATAGCGCTGCTTTTGCTATCCATGATGACAGTTTTTAATGTTCTTATTCAATGACCTGCTTAAATACATTTAGTGCTTTAGTCAAGTTTCAGTTTTGGGATGTCAATATCCGTTGGGTTTGACAAGTAATATTCATTCAAAACAAAAATATTTTTGCACGAAGAAAAACACAGCTGTGACAACAAAACACCGACTTGGGGTACATTAGGCAGCATGAGGAACATGTGAATGGCGAATGGGAAGCATTCTATTGGCTGGACTTTTCTTAAAGCAAATGTTGTTTATGAGAACAAACGTTGCTTAAACAGGCTTCTTACATACGCGTATATTCCTTCTCTGGAGAAGTATGAAAATTAAGTTTACTTGTTGTTAAGCCATGTATTTTTTAATTCCTGACTTTTTTACTTAAGTAAACTTATGAATAAGCAATAGACGTGATGAAAACACGATTTTGCATTTGCTATCATATACATAAACTCTATATTTGCGTTTGAATGGAATATTACATACTCATACCATATAATAACAAAATTTCAGGTTATGATTCATAACTTATGAATAAAATGCATTCAAGTTTTTGGGTTTTGTGCATGCAAGCGGCTTAAATGCTCAAAAAGGGTACTCAGATTAGTCGGTTGTTCTTGTTAAGGGTATTAGAATAGAATGCTATTAAAAAGCATAAGTGTAAAAGCTACATAGTCAAAAATGCATGCGAGACAAAATAACGAAACGTATATACCACGCCAAGAATTCTTAAAATTTAGGTACAATTTTTTTAACCAGCAGAGCCAACCAAAAATTAAAGTCTATGAATGATATCACCATTCTCTCGGAATTAACACAAACGTCTGTATTTGCTCTTATTTTCCTATCGCACTTACTTATTACTAGTACTCGCTGTAAAAGCAACACAAAATTAAATTAAATTTAACTTTCCAGTGAAAAGTGTACAGATTGTACTATAAAATATTTAGGAATTAGTTTCAACTTTTGTTATATTATCAAACCGCGGTTTCAATAAACTGAAATTTTATATACTTAAGTTAATTAGTTGGCTTTCCATATGCATACGTGTACGTACGACCATCTTAGAAAATCGTACCCCGGTATGGTAATACCAACTAGGATGTAGGATACTTTTGTAATCCAGTCAATGAATTTACAATTCACACTTTTCTGCTGCGGATTGCTGTCTCAGTTCCACTGTTAATTTTCCTGAGGTTCCAAGTTCCCTATAATTTTTGTTTAATTCTCGTTTTATTGTTTTTCGTTTAATTATAGTTTAAATATTTATCGTTTATTTATGTTTCGTTTAAAACGGTTTTTCAACATATTTTGTTAATTTGGTGCTGTTTCCCTAGTCTTTGTCATCATGGCAGTAGTCAACTTGCTACAGGCATGTCCAGTTGATCTAAATCATGGAGGTATTTCGGACTGTAACTTAGCCACTTGGAAGGCTGTTGATGTAATGATTGATAAGCTTAGTATGAAAGGCTCTTCCTCGGAGAACATTGAGGGAATTTTTCAGGCCAAGTTGGAGAATTCTTTGATGCGCTATTCCGGCTACAAACGCCAGGGTTTTGGTGTCTCTTTGTAAGTCTTAGTCTTCTAGTTTAACTTTAATTGGTTAATTATGGAATGGGCCATTACTAATGGCATATGTGACAATGACGAATAAAAGCAAATATATTTTTTGGAAATGATTTCAGATGTCGGCTTATCCGTGTTGAATTGTTTTATGGTCCCAAAAAGTGGGAATCAGAAGAAAGCTTTCTTCGGGTTGTGGAGAAGGATAACGGGATTTTGACAAGATTTGTGGGCGTGTGTGGAGGAGTTGAAAATATTTCAGTGAATTTCCTGCTGGAGTTTGGGACAAAGGAGGATGGCCAAACGAAAGTGGAATTTAAAGGAGCTTTAGCAATTGGCCCTACTAAACTTTACGAAATCACTACGAGGTTCAGCTTGACGGACACGCTAGCTAAGAACTGGGAGCATGGGAAGTTCTTGGGGAAAATGACGCTTGACTTGACGCTTAATGATGAAGCCTTAAATTTACTTCACCAGGATAATAACTTGGCGGATCCGGTGAGCAATGTTGTTAGCAAATTGCTAGAGAGTGTGGATTCGACCGGTGATGGGATTATTGTGGCTAAAAACCGGAAGAGAGTTCGATGTCATAAGGCTATTCTGATTTGTAAGCTGTTAAGTTAATTCCCGATTGATGTTTGTAACCTGGGTAACTATTTACGGGTGGGACCACCAAAAAATACTTTTTCTAAAACTTTCTAATTGCTAAAATAAAATAACGAATTTTTACAAACAGTTGCTGCAGTGTATCATCAAGGCACTGTTGTAGGTGGACTTATAAATTTGCGATCTATGATCTTATAAAATACAACCAAAACTGGACGCGGTTAGAAGTCAACAAAATTTCTGAAAAATTCATACAAATTTGAGTAAATTTTTTTTACAAGAAATTGCAAATATAAAAAGTCGCCAGATAAACGCATAAATATTTGCCTCATATATCCACTCAACTTCACAGAAAAATACACATTCCAAAAGCGTTTCAGTTTTGAAAAATTTGAAATTGTTTACGGTGAAACCGATCGAAACATGTTTTTGTCACTACTGATGTCCTACTTGGTTTGGAGGGCTGAAACTTGGCATGGACTCTACTATTCGTAGGTAGTTAAAGTTTAAAAATTTGAGAAAAAGTATTTTTTGGTGGTCCCACCCGCAAATAGTTACTCGCCTAAGGTTTGCATACTACTAAATCATTTTGCTTAAAATAAATTGCAGCGCAAAATGAAATATTCAAAAAGTTTTTCAAAAAGGAAGAACATTGTCAAAATGGTGACATTTTGAAAATGAACGACATGACTGAGGCTGGTGTTCGAGCTCTGTTGGCTTATCTTTACTGTAGGGATATTAAGGATGCCTTGAAATGTAGCTTCACTGCTTGGGAACTAGTGATGGCAGCGGATAAATACGAGATTAACGGATTGCTGGAAAGCATGAAGGATGTGATGTACAAGGGAAGTGACTGGTTCAGTGCTTCTGCCGCTCTTTGTCTTTGGTCATTTGCCAAGAAAAAGATTGACAGTGTTCCAGAAAACGATCGAGGATACAAGGAAATTCTAGACAAGGCTGTTTCCGCATTAAGATCGTAAGTTTAACTACGTGATGAAACGAATTACTAATTGAGTACAAACTGATCTTTGCAATATGCAACGTTATTTATGGCTTTACAGAAAGCCAAAACAGGAGCTGGAGCAGTGTCCGGAATTCAAGGAAATGTTAAGGTCAACTGAGACAGCTCAGGAATTGTGTCTATTCTTCATTTTGAATAAGTAGGTTTTAATATATTGTGTTAATGTTCAGTTTCCAATTGCTGTAAAACATTTTTGCCTATATGACCTGGCATTTTTCAAAATTCCCCATCCGTAAATTGTTGGTTTAGTTTAATAATCAAAAGTATTTAAAGTTCTTATTTATGTTCATTGTATATGTATTCACTGACTCGTTGCATTGTTAACATGTGTTATTGTAACATGTGTGTATATTTATTGTAATAAATTGAAAATTGTTCTGTTTAAAATAAGTATAACTTTGAGATGAGTTTATAGCAACTTTTTCAGAAAACATCTTAAGAGTAAAAACATAGGAAAGTATATCTACGGAAATGGGTTCTTACAAATTAACTGTTTGAGAATCTCTGATTGAAATAAAGAATAGTAAGATGGAATCGTATGCTTTATAGGTAGCTTACTATTTTGCACGGAGGGGGCAAAAAATAAATTTCAGTTTTTAGGCTTTGTTTTGAGATATTAAAGAGCTAGAACTGTAGAATATTAAAGCTAAAGGAAAAAACAGGTAAACTGTAGTAAAAAGTTTGAAACAAGTTTATACCTAATATTGTAAAAACTGAAAATAGAATAGTGTCATTCTATAACCCGTTATCTTATCTTATTCTGCGTTCTAATTAATAATTAGTAATTTCTGAATTCCCTTTTTTAGTTTATGCATAATTACAAGACCACTTAAGAAGCTTTAAAGGCAGGTGGACATCTGCTTCGTTCTATGCTGCAGAGTGCAGATATTGGTATTGTTGGCTCAGTCAGTTCAGTGTTATTTTCCTAAATCAAATCAGTCAGTCTGAGCTGAAGTCTGAGGTGTCGGTTTCATAATTAGTTCAAAGATTGCTAAACTCAATTTGGATTTTCTTTCAGTTCCTGCTACACCCGTCATTATCATCATGGCAGCGTTCAACTTGCTGCAGGCCTGTCCCATTAATTTTGTTCATAGAGGTGGCACAACTTGCAAATTAGGAACCTATAAAGTAGCTGAAGCAACTGTGGATAAGTTGACTAGAGAAAGTTGTTCAGATGACACCAAGGGAACCTTTCTGAATAAACTGGAGAACTCTTTGATGTGCTACTCCGGTTACAAAGGACAGCGTTTTGGTGACACACTGTAAGTTTTATTAACTTTTTTGAGACTTAAAATTTGTCTTGCATGTGCACTTATTGCACTGTAGTAAATTAAAACTCTGTTGGATAATATTTTTTTTCAGAAATCGGCTTCTGGACGTGGAATTGTTTTACGTTCCAAGGGACATGACTTACACAGGGTATCTCCGGGTCGTGGAAAAAGAGAACGGGATTTTGAGGAGGCTTGTAGGTTTATGCGGAGGAGTTGAAAATATTTCAGTGAATTTGTTGCTGGAATTAGGAACCAAAGAGGACAAAATGACAGTGGAATTTAAAGGTGATTTTATCTAATTTTAGCCTTTTACATTTTTACAATTTAGTGTAAAATTTTTACACGAATTTTTACAGATTGCAATGAAGCTTATTTCGACATTTCTACCCATTTTACAAATGCTTACGAAATCTACGTGGGTTTTAATTTCACGCACACGCTAGCTAAGACGTGGGATGAGGAGAAGTTCTCAGGAAAATTGACGCTTAGCTTGACTCTGAACGATGAGGCGTTAAACCTAATTCATCGGGACAATTTGACGGAGTCCTGTTGCAACCTTGGAAGTAAAATGTTAGAGATAGCGGACTCCACTGGTGATGCAATTATTGTGACTAAAAGCCGGAAGAAAGTTCGGTGTCATAAGGCTGTTCTAATTTGTAAGCTTTTCAGAAATTTTCTTTTTGTGCTAATGAATTGTAATTCACTAGCTATTTCTTATTTTTTGCTTCATTGCAGCTCAAAATGAGGTGTTCAAAATGATGTTGGACAAGCAAGAAAAGGATGAAATTCTAAAAATGAATGACATAACTGAGGCTGGTGTTCGAGCTCTGCTTGATTATCTTTAGTGCAGGGACATTACTGAAGCTTTAAAGTCTAGCTTTATCACTTGGGAACTAGTAATGGCTGCGGATAAGTACAAGATTGACGGTTTACTAGAAAGTATGAAAGATGTCATTTTGGACAAGGGGAACGAGTGGTTTGGTATGCCTGCCGCACTTTGTCTTTGGTACTTTGCAAAGAAAAAGATTGACAGTAATTCAGAAGATGAATCCAAATTCAAGGAAATTCTGGATAAGGCAGTTTGTGCACTAAGATCGTAAGTCACATATTTATATGAAAAATTCTATTTTTAAAATAGTAAACGTACTTTAATCTTCTTTATTATTCAAGCTTAATGAGTGTAATCACTGCGAACAAATATTCATTACAAAAACGCTATTTATGGTTTTACAGAAAGCCAAAAGAGGAATTGGAGCAATGCTCGGAGTTCAAGGAAATGTTAAGGTCTAGTGAGATTGCTCTGGAGATGTGCATCTTCTTATTAAAGAATAAGTAGTCAATTTGACGGCTTAAAACATTTATTTTCTGAATTGACTTTACATGATTTAGAAGCATAACGTGAAGTTATTGTAGTAGGATACAAATATCAGATTAATTACTATTTTTTAGTAAAATAAACTCGTAGGTTAAATGTCCAACGATTGATTCGCTGTTGTTTGCAAGACAGTCACAACCCAATCAAAGCCCGTTTTGCCGCTTACAATCCTGGATATATTTAACTCTGTTCATTCATATTTCATAAATTGTAAATTTATGTACTACCTACCACTTGCTTTTCCATACATTCGTAAAGGTCGTTCCACTCCGTACAATTTTTGTCTTCGACAAGTTGCCCAGTCTTCCCTATATTTTATTCCAATGTTAATATTGCTTAAAGTTTAGTAAATTTGTACAATTTTTACAACAACGCTTACAGCAAAATTGAGTGATGTGGGTAGCCAGTATACCATTATAACCGTTCGGCATAAATTCTTGAAACTGATCCAGCATTTCGTTACGGTCACCAATGTCAATAATGTGGAGGTTTCTCCCTTCGACCTTTCTTATTTTGATCATTTGGAAAGCAAAAAGCTGGCAGACCCTAAAACACTTTGCGTTTGCAGGCCATTCCTGTTACAATAGTTCAGATGGAAGTTTAAAGGTTTTAATTACATGATATTTAGTAAGTTTGGAGTTTTTACCCATTTTTCAGGCTTGTCACAATATTCCATCTTCTTGATATACACGTCCTCTTTGAAATTTTCAAAACAACTGAACTTCAGCCAAGATTCCTTGCTCTAAAACCCAAAGATAATGAAATAGAAAAGAAATATGCTATATACGCAAAGTATTATTTGTACCAAAACAGTGTTGACTAAGAGGAATAGCGTGATTGTTCCAGAAAATGCCATTTTGCTTTTTATGTTTCAGTGCAAATCCAAATTGCATGTGATGATAGGCTTAGTTAATACAGGACAGAAGTTTGCGAAAATTCCCAAATGATGGTCTAAAGAAAATTCGTCATTACTAGTGCATTGTCTAGACTCTATAAAGCATTACATTTATTTTGCTAAACATAAACGGTAGTAAACCATTATCTGCAAAGGAACAATCAACCATTTTGTGGCTACGTTTGCTGGTGCATGTACTTACGTCAGCGATAATATATTAACAGATCGTTAAATAGTAAAATTCATACCTAGAAACTTATTTAAAACAAACCTTAGCTGTAAAGGGTTCATAGATATAATGAGCAGACAGAGAAATAATCCAAAAATATGTTTCCAGATAAATAACCAAAATTTATATATCTGGAGAAATTATATGAATTTATTGAAATATATACGGGCTTTAGGAATGATAATGGGAGATTTTTATAACACTCAATTTTTTAAAAATTTAATCAATTCCTTCATCAGGAGCAAACCAAAATTTCAGAAACGGGGAGAATCAAAATCAGTTTTGGTTTTATGGCTTTGTTTTGATGCTTTACAGAATGCCATTCTCGTATGTCGTAGGTAGTCATTTCAAGAAAACTCACGTTGGTCGACTTATGCCATTAGAGCTTTAGAATGCTAAATTTAAAGAAACAATCAGATAAGCTGCAGTACTTGCTTCTACTCGAAAAAATTGTACCAGAAAGAGATATTTAGGTCCATATATGTAATGTAAAAAGCCAGAGCATGAAGTGAAGTGCTGTTCAGAATACAACAAAATGGCATCTGAAGTTTTACTATAGAGTAACTCCATAGGTTATATGTAAGACCCTCCAAGTGAATTTCCCCAATCGAAATTCCAACTGTATATTCTTGTTACTTGTCAAAAATGATATGAATAATGTGCTCTTCATTTTTTTCAAAAAACCCAAATGGAGGAGTTATGCAGCACTAAAGGGAGATTTGGAATAGTTCAATGGGCAAGTCCTATCTCAAGCCCGGGTACGCATAAACTCCTGAAATTTTGCATGAACATTCCCTAGGGGACTGTGTCCAACGACCCTCTTTTAGTTTTTCGAAATTCCATTTTTTATTTTAAAAAAATCAAAAAATAATAATTTTTAGTTTTGAGTAAAACGTGGATTTTCAAATTCTATCATATTGTTTATGTCATTTTAAGCAACTTTAATGAAAGCGCTACCATAAAATGTCCACTAACGAAAAACTTTTACCACATTTTCAAAATTTGAAAACCTCATGTCAATGGGGTTGATTTTTTTAAAAAAATTTTAAATTAAAAAATGGAATTTCGAAAAACTAAAAGAGGGTCGTTGGACACAGTCCCCTAGGGAATGTTCATGCAAAATTTCGTTAGTGGACATTTGATGGTAGCGCTTTCATTAAAGTTGCTTAAAATGACATAAACAATATGATAGAATTTGAAAATCCACGTTTTACTCAAATCTAAAAATTATTATTTTTTGATTTTTTTAAAATAAAAAATGGAATTTCGAAAAACTAAAAGAGGGTCGTTGGACACAGTCCCCTAGGGAATGTTCATGCAAAATTTCAGGAGTTTATGCGCACCCGGGCTTGAGATAGGACTTGCCCATTGAACTATTCCAAATCTCCCTTTAGTGCTGCATAACTCCTCCATTTGGGTTTTTTGAAAAAAATGAAGAGCACATTATTCATATCATTTTTGACAAGTAACAAGAATATACAGTTGGAATTTCGATTGGGGAAATTCACTTGGAGGGTCTTACATATAACCTATGGAGTTACTCTATATTATTCTTAAAATGGAATAGGTAAATTCTAGCATGTTTAATTTCTTTGTCTGTTGATAAAATTAATCATTAATTGCAGAAGAAATAATTACGCAAGCGCAATACTGGCAATAATTGTATAACTTCTATAGTTTATTTATCAAACGTCTAAAGTATTTAAAGCATTTATTTTGAATATCAATGTACATTGACTCATTGCTAATGAACACAATCAATAGTTTTGGTGAAATTATATCTGATTTTGAGAATAAAAAACGTTTCATTAATTCTTCACAAATGAACTCTTTGCAAATCTAAGATTCAGCTCACTCTTTTGAATTTCTGTAATATTTCTACTTAGGCTGTCATAATGTTCTTTGATGATGTGCTCAATAAAGAACCACTTTTTGCTATACGACGTAGCGCAGTTTGGAAAAGTGCAGGGAAGAAAATCGGAAGTAGCACTTGAAGCTCGACTTTCCGAACAATGTAATTCAGCTTCAATTACGGTATAGCACAACTCGGCAAATTCTTCAATGCTAAAATACGGGTCTTTCACGGGTTTGAAAAACTCCTCAGTGTGCTTAATAAGTAGATGGAAACGAAGATGTGTGACGTCATGAAAATAAATTTGCTTCTGTAGTTTTAAGCACAAGGGACAAATCACTCTATCCTTTTCCCCTGTTTCCAAAACGCATAATAGGTTGTTAATCACAGTTTGCCAATATTTAGGACAATCTTGGTCGCTTTTAGAACAGGGCGTCGGTTTATGTAGGTTTTGAGTAGCCGTGGCTACCCAATGTGCGGGATTTTCGGACGCCTTTTTCCCGTGCGGGATTCATCATCGATCATCATCATCACAGCCACCACCATCACTAACCTAATCATTTAATCCAGCTTCGGAGCACTTGCCCTTGTAAATGTATGATTCAAGGAATACGAGAAAATGGTAGCGTCCAGTGGAGCGCTGTCCACTATTCATTTATCGATTTTTAACATAGCCAGCAAGCAAAAAAACGAATGTGATGGGCACTGCCAGCATGTGAACGGCGGCCGTGTGCGGGATCCCAGCTGGGCCCAGCTTCAAGCTAAAGTAGACAAAGACTTTGCTGCTGGCTACTTTAGCAGCATAAGTAGACAATGGATCAGTGCTGCTTTTGAGAAGCTGTGGATACTATCAGTCAAGGCCCACGTGTCTATTTAGACACCCAACGTGTCTATATAGACACGCTGAGTGCCTATTTAGACACGTAGAAACGTGTCTATATAGACACGCTGGGTGTCTATTTAGACACGTAGGAAAAATTATTTTATTTTATTTTATTCACGTGTCTATATAGACACGTAGCGTGTCTAAATAGACACGCAGCGTGTCTAAATAGACACCCAGCGTGTCTATATAGACACCCAGCGTGTCTATATAGACACGTTCCAGAACATTCTAATAATAAATTCACGTGTCTATTTAGACACGCTGCGTGTCTATATAGACACGTTTAAAAGTTAAAATTAATTATTTCGTCATGTTTACATTTAAAAATTTCTTTTAATTTCCCCTTAGATACACAAAAATATTCTTGATAACATGAGATACCGATTAAGAAAAAATATAACAACTCAAGGTTCGTAAATAATTTTAAAATTTTTAGTCTTCAAATTTCGATATTTCAAAAAGCTTCCGGCAGATTTTGCTCAAAAATTGACAGAAAATCAACTTTTTGTTGTAGATTAAGGAATTGCGTTCGAAAAGTCTGGCGTTTGAAGTTTAAATGGGTAAAATTTCTAATAACGCCATTTCTAACACTGGCTGACTCTCCATTTATTTATTTGTGAGTGAATCTTTCAAATGCCAGGCTTTTCGAACGCAATTCCTTAGTCTACAACAAAAAGTTGATTTTCTGTCAATTTTTGAGCAAACTCTGCCGGAAGCTTTTTGAAATATCGAAATTTGAAGACTAAAAATTTTAAAATTCTTTACGAAACTTGAGTTGTTATATTTTTTCTCAATTGGTATCTCATGTTATCAAGAATATTTTTGTGTATCTAAGAGGAAATTAAAAGAAATTTTTAAATGTAAACATGACGAAATAAATAATTTTAACTTTTAAACGTGTCTATATAGACACGCAGCGTGTCTAAATAGACACGTGAATTTATTATTAGAATGTTCTGGAACGTGTCTATATAGACACGCTGGGTGTCTATTTAGACACGCTACGTGTCTATTTAGACACGCTGCGTGTCTATTTAGACACGCTACGTGTCTATATAGACACGTGAATAAAATAAAATAAAATAATTTTTCCTACGTGTCTAAATAGACACCCAGCGTGTCTATATAGACACGTTTCTACGTGTCTAAATAGGCACTCAGCGTGTCTATATAGACACGTTGGGTGTCTAAATAGACACGTGGGCCTTGACTGACTATGGGAATCATCCCGCTCAAAATTGTGATGAGCAGGAGCACAGCAAGAAACACAAAAGCTTTTTCTGGCCTCTCCCTGAACATTGATGCATTAGACAAGTGGTAGAAGGCGTATCCCACATTCCTAATGTCGCTAGTTCGACTCTCGGGGAGTGCTTAACTTTTTTGAACTTTTTTGATGAATTTTATTATGACATTAATTCATTGATAAGTTAGGTTGACCAAATTGTATTGCAAATATTGTGCAAAAAATGTGGGTCCTGTTTATATCCTATTTATCCGTAAGAGAGTTCGGGAATTAAAATAGAGGAAGGAGACTCAGGGTCACGGGTGGCACCAAGTAGGTCTTCAAGAACAATTACAGATCATTTGTTCCAGCGCTCCAAAAGCTTTTTGTTGTACTCTGGTTGCTAGTGGATAAGCTAAAGGCTTTTGGAACAAACTGTGGGTGCATGCCCAGTCTTCAGACCATTGCATAAAAGAAAGCAAAGGTCTTCCGACCAGTGTTCACCAGAAGAAGATATGAACAATTTTTGTAAGTAGATTAACAACTAGTAAGAAATATTCGTATTGATTAAAGCAAGTTATTACATACATACAGGTATTAAACAACAGATGCTATAGCTATATGTTTGTAAACTAATTAACTGTGGTTGAGAACACTTTCGATGATGATTGTCTAATACTTTCTTCTTGAGACATTATTTGATTGCTGGTTTCAAACTAAAATTATTTTGGCAATCTGTTTGGTATTGAGCTTTTATAGCCTTGTTCTGAAAATCATTTATCTGGTTTGGCTAACTGGCATTTTGCCAATTCCATTGAGGAGTTTGTGTAGTTTTGATTGTACAATATGATATTGAAACAACTGTAGAATGAACAATAAAACTGTTTAAAAGTAAAAGCTTTAACATTCTTGAATCGCCCAATCTTGTGAAGAAATTTAAAAGAACTATACGAACAAAACCCACTATTATGCAATAATATGCTGCCTCTAAAAACAAACTTGCTTATTAACAAAATATTTATTAAAGATTTATCTAAATTAAAATTTATGATTTTACTTTACAAGAATTCTAAAAACCTAAGCATCTTTAGGAACTAAAAACTGCACGTTCAGTCAGCAAAAATTCTCAAAATATACTAGGTTTGTCGAACAAATAATGCATTTATGTTGAATAATGAAACTTTCTTTAACGCCACGTGGTTTTGGGTTAAACCTGATGAACTGTATATTTAACTCAAGAAACAACTTTAGGAGCAAATTAAAATAAAACTTATACATAAAATACCGATACAACAGCTTTAACCATACAATACAACTGTACAATCCAACAGTTTACTCTACACAAACATTTCAATGGAAGTGGCAAAATGTCAGATAAATTATAATAAGATCAAATGTTATAAAAGCTAAATGCCCAAGAAATTTACAAAAAAATATTTTAGTTTGAATCCAACAATCAAATAGTTTCAAGAAGAAAATCGGCTGCCGAAATGCAATGCCATAAAATATTTCTAATTCATTTTGGAATAAAATACCTGTGGTTCTAAAAACATTAAAACACGTTATGTTTTTACCCAATTTTTCATAAATCGTTCTTGAGAACACTGGTTGGAATTGTGTTTTGTCAGGAATGATGTTATGCTCGCTCTCATTAAAGTCGATGGTTCAAAGAGGATTAACTCCACTAAATTACATTGAACAAACGGGTGCTTATTTGGCTAATTGGGTAAGGCTTTGTGAAAATTCAAGGCATGCCAAAGAGGTTTATCGGACAGTCTGATTCAAACTAGGAGGTTCTTCAAGAGCTTCCCATTATTGAGAAGTGTGACTGACGCATCAGTGTGACAAACTGCTTTAAGCACTATGACTTACTGATAACTTATTATGCAGCATTAAATATCATACGCTGACAATTAAATTATTGGATTTTTGAAAACTTGAGATTTTAAAAATGGATTCTAAAGGTCCATTTGCAGAAGTAAAATGTCCGATTAGCTTTGAATCTTCTAAAGATAAATATGTTTGAACGGCTACGGAATTTTTTAGTTAAGCCTAATTGTCATAATACTTCGTCCAATATGTCGTGAACGGTTCACAGTGAACCTTACATAATGACGGATGAAAGGTTTGTAATAGAACCATGCAAAAATTGCTAAACTTAGTGTCAATTTTAGCGACTTGGAATGTACGGATAACGGAAGAATCTAGGAAAGATGTGAAATCTCACGCTAAATTGCAAGTATAAGGATACAGGGTTTCCAATACAAAATGTAGCATTAACTTACTTTTCTATTTTAAAAACTTATTACTATTTAGCGTGTAAAACCTTGCGGTAAAATCAGATTCAGTTCGAATTTCGTGATTAAAATTATGGTAATTGCTTCAGCTGCACAGCATCTTAGTACTGAACATTACTCTCAAATAGCTCCTTTGCAAAAGTGGATTAATAGCAAATAACGGGTAAAACTATTGCAATGTGATTGCCGCATTGGATATTAAAAGTTGATTATGCTTAATGAATTATCGGGAAAGCAATATGATTAAAAGAATACGTTTTAGAAAACTTCGAATGGCAATGACAATTTTAAATATAACAATTTTTTCAAACCACTTCAGCATCTTGCGTTGAAAATATCGTGGCCTTTGTATCCTGCATTTACACATTGTTTTTGGCTGACCAGACACACTTTAATACTACCTATAGCACTTAGCCTATGCAAAAATTATGGGATACATTTAAAGTTTTCGGCACGAAGAACTAAGTTATCCGTACGTGTGAAACAATAAATGTGTTTACATAAATGTATTTCTCCAAGTCTATTAAAGTTAATTGGAGTCTGATACAAGCAAGTTGTGCTTTTGACTCTGTGTTTTTCTAACACCTGATTAAAACAAACAAACACAATATTTCATATTTTCATTGTAACGCCAAATTTTCTTATTTAATAATTACTAACGACTCTTTAAGCAAAACTACAACTATAACAAGATCTTGCACACATTACATTACTTACAGTAGTATATAAATCTTATAATAAGACTCTTATTTCATTTACATAATTTGAAAATAGAAAATTCCAGCATAACTTGAGAGTTCTCAGTATAGTTTAAAAGATCCTGGCATAACTCAGCAGATCCCGGCATAACTCAGCAGATCCAAGTAGTATTTAGCAGATTCAGGTTGTATTTAGCAGATTCAAGCAGAATTTAGCAGATTCAAGCAGAGTTTAGCAGATCCCGACAGAATCTAGCAGATCCCAGACGAATGTAGCAGATCCTAGCAGAATTCAGCAGACCCTAGCAGAATTCAGCAGACCCCCAGCAGAATTCAGCAGACCCCCAGCAGAATTCAGCAGACCCTAGCAGAATTCAGCAGACCCTAGCAGAATTCAGCAGACCCTAGCAGAATTCAGCAGACCCTAGCAGAATTCAGCAGACCCTAGCAGAATTCAGCAGACCCTAGCAGAATTCAGCAGACTCTAGCAGAATTCAGCAGACCCTAGCAGAATTCAGCAGACCCTAGCAGAATTCAGCAGACCCCCAGCAGAATTCAGCAGACCCCCAGCAGAATTCAGCAGACCCTAGCAGAATTCAGCAGACCCTAGCAGAATTCAGCAGACCCTAGCAGAATTCAGCAGACCCTAGCAGAATTCAGCAGACCCTAGCAGAATTCAGCAGACCCTAGCAGAATTCAGCAGACTCTAGCAGAATTCAGCAGACCCTAGCAGAATTCAGCAGACCCTAGCAGAATTCAGCAGACCCTAGCAGAATTTAGCAGATCCTAGCAGAATTTAGCATAATTTAGCAGATTCTAGCAGAATTTAGCATAATTTAGCAGATCCTAGCAGAATTCAGCAGATCCTAGTAGAATTTGGCATATCCCAGCAGAAACAAGCAGATCTCAGCATTATTTAACAGAACCCACATTACAATTTTGTTTACCAATCCAAACTTACTCTGACCGATTCAAATTAAATCCAACTGATCGTAACCAAACTTAATCCTTGCTAGGTATAGCTAAATAAAAGTAATTCAAGACGAAAAACCATTTATTTAATATAATTATTAATTTACCTTACTTTACAAAACCAGTATTAAATAGTAAAGCTGAACCTTTTTACGTTTGTTGAAAAACTTCTTTAATTATATGCCTCTTGGGAAATGGTTACTTTGCATCTTTTTTAACAAACAAAAAATGGATATTACATAATGCATTTAACATGGTTTAAATGTGAAATAATATACCTATATTATATAAAATATTAAAATGTGCGGGATTTTTGACGCCGCGTGCGGGATTTTCTGGAAATGTGGCTACCTAATATTACTACAGAAATCGCAGCCCTGAGAAATAGTTGGACTGTTTTCATTCTCGAGCAACTTTTTAGCATTTCTGGATTTAAGACATTCCTGAAGTTTCTCCAGAACGTTGTTATAATGATATTTTATCATGTGCATTTTCAAAAAGGCAGTAGCTTTTTCAGTATCGGAACCAAAGCACTGAAAGGGACACAAACCACAAGATAAAGACGTTTGTGCACAGTTAGCACCATTTTCACTGCTTGCTGGAGAAAGTTCACCGGTGTTCACATCAGTTTTAAATATTTCCAAATTTTGAAACTCCTCTTCATTCATTGTTTCAGGCTTGGCACAAGTAAAGAACACTTCGGTATGCTTGTCACACACGTGTAATTGCATATCTATTAGGCATTTAAAGGTTTTAGACAAATTATCCTCTGAGGAACAAAGAGAGCAAATAAAAATAGTTTCTCCTTTCTCATGTTGTTCTGATTTTGAACAAACATCATTTAAAACTAGTTCACAGAGTTTTTCACTGGTGTCCTTTATTCTAGTTTTTAGCAAATTATCGCTGACTTCCATCATGGCCAGGGAAATTGTCTCTTGGAGAATGAAAACAGCACTTTCCATAACACAGGAAGGTTTTTACACGAAAAAGTTGCTGAAATATTGAAACGATGTCATTATATGAAGACAAACAGATTATTAATAAAATTTTGGCAATTAATTTTTGAAATGTTTTCACAGACATTTATTAATATAACATGACTAGAGGATACTCCTTTCTGGTTTGTTTTTGTTGTAATTTCCAGATGTTTCTAGTCATAGCTTAACAACACGTGCTACTATTATAAGGTATGGGGAGCAAACCAACGAAACAGGTTTTGGGTTTGTTGAAGGAACGTGTGCGTAGTGGTGCAATGTACTTGCTTGACTTACTCTTGATCCTAGTATGGGAATAAAGGATTCTGGATTTTGGAATGACCTTGAACAAAGTTTGTTTTTATGCGTGAATAGGCTTACGATCATTCATCCTTATACCAGTTTCATTTTAATATCTCAACCTCAAGCTTATATAGATCTAGTATTGAATGTACAATGTACATTGTTTGTTTTCTCTGCACTTGTTGCTTCACAGTATTATTCTTAAAGTTACAAACTCCGCATGTATATGCTCCATAAATTCCCCAAAACTTAGTAGTACCTCAGTAATGTTATTAAGTTATCACGTACTTAACTGCTGTCTTGAATTTTTATGCATACGTGATGCAGAATGGGGCATGAAAAGTGAACTAGACTTGGAGATAACGAAATAAGACTTTTTTTGCTGAACTGTTAAAAATTCATAGTGTCAAAAGATATCATGAATTTAAAAAGTTGACAATATCAAGAACCACGATATTATAGCAATTCGACCAATCCGAATTCAACAGCTTTAAAATGTCTTGAGAGGAACTTGTGAGCAAATATGTATTATTAAGCTTAAAGTTTTGATGATTACTACATGGTAATACTTGTTTAGTACCTAGTTTTTCTTTTTTATAAAAGGTCCTTCATAATGTTCCATTAATGTATAGAAACCTATTGTGTATACTCCTACGCTGTGATGATAATCTGGACAAGTAGAGCAATTTGTACCTGTTTGTCCCTTGTGCGGTTTCATCTGCCGAGATACTGAGTATTATTATGGCGAAAGGAGACAAACATGGAAGTTAATGATTAAATAGCTATTTAGCTAACAATTGAAGGTTGGGTACGTTTAATATGCAAGCAGCGTAGCTTATGAAATTGAAATTTTATTGGGAATTTTGTTAACATTCATGTAGTTTAAGCAAATTTGGACACGAAGGTCTTGTATTCTGATTTTTTCTGTACGAGCACGAACGATCCAATGGACAAGGAATTGGGGTTTGAAGGCATAGGATGCGTAATTATCCATGTCAGTATGTTTTATGTATGTACGCATGCTTGTGTAAATATTTAATTGATAACGCTTACGGAATTATGAACGCCAAAATATTTTAAAGGAGATGTTACTAGAGAAATGCCACAGTAAAATAACTTGTCGAGTACTGGCAAGCTATTAACAATGAATTAATAAAAACGGTTAAGTAATGAAATGAAATCAATTTTATTCATTTGTTAAATTATGCGTGCTGTTAGTGAACATGGACAGTCTTCCAGGAACGACTCTATTTTTAATCATTTTTTGAAATAAAAAATAGCATCTTAAAGTATCTTATCTTACAGACCAACGATTTTTGTAATTTCATGAAAATTTTTTGTACAACAAAAACTCATTATGTAGGTTTAACTTGTGTCGAATTGTTTGACTTCTGAGACCACTCAGTGATCCAGTCTTTTTAAACGCCAAATAAAATTTCACAATCAATTGTATCATCTCAATCAACTATATGCTCAGAATCGCAGCAAAATATATTGACAACAAACAACATATAAGCATACCTCGTGTCGAAAATAGCAGGAGCTCGTGGCATAATGTGGAATCAAGCCAATTAGAATTGAACAAACCTTCTTCCCAGTCCTTCATTTCAGGTGCTTGTTAAAAATGTATTCGTTTCAGAAGCAATTGTTAGTGAGTAGTGAGTATACGTATTTGGGTATGTTATAAAAAAGGTCGTCCCTTACCGTGAAAAGAATGCTTGTGTAGGTTCTAAGTTATTATAAAAGCTGAACCTGAAATACTCCTTTAACTCCTCATTGTAATGGCTTCCATGAAATATATTATCTGTTTGCTCAGGAACTATAAGGGACTTTAAGCATGTAAGCCTCAACTGTGCACAGGTTTTCTTGACCTCAACCGCCTCAGCACTGAGCCATCCACTTCTATGCACTAAAATATGTATTGTGCATTGTATGGAATATAACATGTACCTGTACCACTCATACATCAAACCCTTTCTACATTAAGCAGTTTAGTTTCTCACTAGCCACAGTAGTATAGAGTCAGGTTTCAGATTATGAGCTTAACGATTGTTTATGTTTTCACTGCACTGCTTGCAATGTTGAAATTTTTCGCATTTTGCAATTTAGACACTAAAATGATTTTGAAAACCCTTTGGTCTGTCGCAGTTTTTTGGCGTTTAATGCAAAAAGCAGGAGTTAAAGAACCCTGGCCTTGTGGACTACTTAATTCAGTGCGTATTCATATGTCACGCTACTCAACCTGGACATTACGAACTACGGCGTTTGTGACAACGATTATCTTAGGATTGTTGAACGAAACCGAAATCCAACGATGTAAAGTTTCAGTGGTATTGCATGCTTTTGCATGTGTTGCCACTACACTCGTCGTTTTCTGGAAGTAAGTTTTAATTTTGAATTAACAAAATATATTTGATGTACTTGTAATTTAATTTGACATGCTATTGCTAACATGTGTATAGCAATCAGGAAACCCTGTATACATTCAAGCAAGGATGCAAGTTCTGGATTCTCAACTTCTTCTTCCTAACCGAAAAACTGCCATCTATAAATAACCAGAAGTCAGATTCAAGTGTGGAAAAACGCGATTACCATTGGTACAGAAATAATTATTTCAACTCATGCATTTTCAAATTTGCTTACAACCAAAATTACAACCAACTGGAAACCAAGCTAAAAGAAAGTTACACACGTTTGTGTTTGTGTTTCTTCACCAACATCCCGGCAGCGTTTCTACAGGCCCACTTTCTTTTCCAGTCTCAAGCTACAATTAAAAATGAAGGTTGGCAGTTGCTAAACGGTATGTTAGTTTTTAAATAATTTAGTCAGCGCACCTTGCATTCATAAGCTCAAACTATTCTCATTTAACCCCTTATACAGTGGCCAGGTCCATGTTTATTGCAATAACTATATTTGATGCGGCTATAACTGTTACTATGTACGAGCAATATTCTCACGCGTACATATTTCAATTGTACGAATTCGATAAAGAAGTCAGGCCGACGGGTGGAACTGCTAAACCAGAAGCGTTTAATTTCTGGAGAATATTTCTATTGCAGCTACTCACGATTTGTAAGTTGACAATTTTACTGCTAAGTCAATTATCATTTTTACAAGTGGAACATATATTTGTAAAATTATTTATTTTAACAGCGCAATGGGTCTACACATCTGTGTTCTTCCTAGCGATCTCAGGGTATTACGTGTTAATTCACGTTTTACTTACTTTCACAACAAACTTCATCATTCTGAAAGTCAACCCAGAAACAGAGAAACCTTACGTCAACCCTCCTTACGGTTTCCACACTGTCCCAAGTTTCTGGACAATGCGTATAATCAACATTATCTCCAGTGTTGGGACGCGGCTATTTCAGAATTCATTCTTTAAAGTTTACCGGTTAGTAGGACCCTCAGGTTTTCGGGGGACGTTGTTCCTCCTCCAGCAAACACAGTTTATCCTCGCAGTAGAAATTGGTTTGTTTGTAGATGCGTACACTCCCGGGAGTGCATTATTTCCTTATTACGTTGATATTATTTTTAAATATTGGTTTTATGATATATTTATGGATTTAATGGATATAAGGGTTTTAAGGGATTTTAGGGACGATTGGAAATTATGTTCCAAATGTCTCGATCATTATCCTTTGTTAACTGGGTACTCATTTTATAACGTAATATTTGAACATATTTGTGAACATTCTAGCGACAAGTTAGGGCTTTTACAAACACTCTTGGTTACTAGTTTAGCAGTACGCGTACGTAGGCAGTTTTATAAAAAATACCTTGGGCTATTGAATGACCGAGAATCGACTATCCAAGTGTTGAAACACCGGTTTATTATGGAACTTGAATTAAATTTGGACAATATGAATTATGATTGGTTGATACATGCAATAGATGCGATCAAGAATAGAAGATTGGAGGAGGAATTTCCGTTCGTGTCCGAGTTTGATGAGTTTTTGTGCGTAATTCTTGAGAATGGAAATGAAGAAGACAAAGTTAACGACTTGAAGTTGTTTTACTGGTTTTATGGAAGGTTTGAGGAGATTGTTGGGCATTTGACATTTGATAAAATATTGAAAATTTGTGAGATCATGGGAGTTCGGGTTAGCAAAGGAAATGGGATTTGGGGCAATTTGAAGTAACAGTAGTTTTGATGTTCATGCTTTACGCGTATCATTATATGCATTTTTTAAGATAATTTATAGTACTGAATAAACGGAACATTAAAAAATATCCGAATTTGGACATGATAAATTGATAAGCATCTTAAAGCATTTTGTAGACAAATGAATTTTGATATTTCAATAAAAATTGATTTTTGATACATTTTGTCTTTTCCTTCCGCACTTTGCAACTATGCTTGCTCAATCTCTTTGGAAGACGGAATCCACGAGCAACCTTAGCATTTCTACAATTATAAAAAGCTTGTATAGGTAGGTACGTTTTGAATTTCAACCCTCGCATTTCACGAACTTGTGTTCTAAAATAGAATAAGGTTCATTCGAGATGTTAATAATGAATGGGTGTATGGCATTTAATAAACATTTGTTTCATAATTTTTCTCGTTGCCAATCGCTTTGAAAATGTTGGCGGATTTATTCTGTAGTTATGTGAAACGAGATTCGCATTGCTCGTTTTATATTTGCATACTATTCATTCTTAAAACTTGGCTATATATATGGATTTAAGTTAACTATACGTACGAAAACTTGCACACCTATATAAATTAATTAAATCGAGATTTCCACTTCATCATACATTGCTCAACCCACTTTTACCCAAGTTTAGCTTTTTTAGTCCATTCTTCAAGTAGATATACGAAACTCTACCTGTAATAAAAGCTGAAAGAACCACAACTCTAATTTTACAACTTTGAAATTCCAAAGTCTGAACACAATCAGTAGAAGTAAGTTTGCTTATTGTTATACTTGATAAATAGGATAATATTTTACCTCCTTCGTATCTTTCATACGTTTTGGTATTGAGATTTGAGATTCACATGACATAATTATGTCAGCAGACAGCATATCTTATAGCAGACATTTCATGCATTTAAAAACAATTGAAATTAACGATTTGCACAGAAAATGCATGCTGGATCACGATTATGATGTAGCTTCTTCTACAAATTAGGCTGGCAGCTTACGGTCTTATAACTGACCTACATTGAAAGATTTTCTACAAAATAATTCATTTTTGAACAGTTCTATTCATTGCAAGTACGTAATTGGTGATAATTGTTGTCTAACAGTCAAATTTGTGTAAATTGTTGAAGCTTTAGGAATGAAACGAAAAATAAACGTGTACTATTTAGTTACTCTGTTGATCATGATTACACAAATTTCTAATGTCGTGGTTTTCCCACTAGCTCCTTCGTTTCAAATTGAATCCGACAAAATTTCACTTGTGCTGAGCACGGAGGAGGAGCACAGTTTATTTGTGGTGGTAAATGGAGTTCGTTCCTGTGGTAGGCAAAATTTTAAAGATTTCTAGAATCCATTTTTACAGTTATTCACTACTTCCATTTTTCTATAGGTGGGCATGGAAAACTTATGCAGTTTCGTTACGAGCCATGCAGTGCAGAAATGAGTATTTGTGAGGTGCCAAGTAATGGAACTACTTTCAAGTCAGAGTTGGAGTTCATTCCCAGTCGTAACGTAAACGCACTCGGTATCCAGATTTTAGTAATTGGCGACGGTACAATTACAACAACATTTGAAAAGCCGATTGAAAATAGCTCAGTATCAAACGGACAAAAGTACATGGTAAATGTTTGGATGGGTCCCAATTCACACGTCAAAGGAAAATCTCTAAAGATTCAATACATGGTTTATCGAATAGAAGATGACAATTTGGAAGTGTGCGCCGAATCAGAATTAAATGTGGTTTAAATCAAGCATCAAATATTAAATTTAAAATAGTATTGTTTCCTAAGCAAATATAAAATGTAAAAGTGCAAAGTACATTTTATTCATGGTTGCGTTGTGAAATATTTTCAAGTAAGATACGATTCAATAAACGCTTGACCAATTAAAAAATCGTAGTTTATAAACCAATCCTTCTTTAATTTGTAACGAAAAATTGAAACAAATGAATAAGTACACTAAATTTTACAGGTCACGAGTTCTGCTTATCCGGTTCACCAGTTTATTCATTACTAATGATGAAATCGTCTAAACTCCACAAAAATATCTGGTGCGATTCTTATTGCAGATAAATAAAGATCTGTGTTATGCACAGATTTAACACATTCCCCTAACGCCCTTCCTTGTTTCCAGGATTGCATAAAGTTATTAAATGGAGCTGACTTGACTAGATCATAAACTCTACTGCTTGCAGAGTAGAATTGTTTGTATTTCTGCTGGTGTCTGGAAATCATTTCTGCAAATTGAACTAACTTCGGCCAAACTGAAAATAAAACGATAACGAATTTCAATTTAAAAAAAGAATGTGGAAGGTAAATTATTTGAAACGAGATATTAAAATAAGAAACTTACTCCACATGATGAAGCCCCAACTGGCCCATCCACCAGAGGCTACATGAATAGCTGTAATGCTTGCAATTAAAACCCCTTTTACGCTTGTTGGTAAACCTGAAACACATAATTTGAAATAAATAGTCGTTTTTATTCATGAAAGTTCTCTATAAATTTAGTGACCTATGTACCTTCGAAACGTTTAATGATTTCCTGACCGCAACTTGACAACAATTTTCCATTAGATTTTGCTGCTTGTTTGTAATCCAGCTTTAAATTGTCAATCATGCTTTCATATTCTTTGATAACTTCTTTCATAAGCTTCTCATGAGTACAAATCAGTCTTTCTATTTCTTTATTTGAATTTTCAACGATTTCTGTAACTTCCGACTCGTGTTTTAATGCTAACTGCTCCAATTTCTGCTCACAGGATTTTCTTAATTGTTCAAGTTCTTCCGCTTGTGTCCTTTGAAGCACTAGTAGCACTTTGGTAGTATTTTCACTTAAATTTGTACATTTTAGCAGGTTATCAATTCTGCTATGCTTACTTCTAATACTTAAAAGATCAAAGCCATCACCAAGGCTATGTGGAGCTGCTAGTGAGCTATATGGTGAATCTACTTCCGTTTTAGAATTTTGTTCAGTTTCTGTGCTTCTGAACTCTAATTGCTTAATCCGATTTTCATATAGTTTTGATTGCCAATTGAATTTCTGTCTCTCAATTTCCAATAATTTACTTGCTTCATTTAGCTGAGTTTTTAGTATTGCATTTTCTTTCTGAACTTTTTCGAGTGACCTTTCTGTTCGACCTAATCTTTCTTGCAAAGTCACTTGCTCTTCATGTGTATTCAATTTAGCAAGCTTTATCCTTTTTGGTACGTCGTGTTCACATTCTTCATATATTTCTTCAAACACTTCTGACATTTTTATTCTAACGGTATCATACTGGGCGTTGTGGCTGGCCATATAAGTTGACAACACTGCCACCAGAAATTCTTCCAATTTCTTTAATTCTACATTATCACGCATGCAAAATGGTTTTAGTACTTTCCATTTTGCACTTTTGGCAGCTTTTTTAATTACACTATTTGCATAAAACACACAAGTAGATTCACTATCACCAAGAGGTACCAGACTCTCAAGAAATTTGTGAAACTGATCTGATATATGGTGCACATCAATATCGGAAATGGATTCGGGATTTCTTGTCTCTTCCATTTTTTTAATCTTTAGAACTGTACAGGTTTGTGTCACATTCAAATAGCAAGTTTAAGACAATGATTTAAAAGCACTGCCAAAAGAACCAAAACAAGAAAATATTTGGGGAACACAAGTACTACACTTTTGACTTTATGAGTCAAGTTTTCAAAGGTCAAATACTGAATTAGTATGTTCCACGTTAAAACACCATATGATTTTGTGGGTGTTTTACTGCTTCATTTGCTATACAGCATACTTTGCAGAGTGCATCCCGTAACAATATGTGTTTATGTCAGTGATTCATTTTGAGTCATTTTAACAGCTAACCAGAGCCAGAGCAAACAGTAACTCGCACCGTGCATTTATAAAAAGATAAGAAGATATTCCATTGCATACAGCTTGCATTTTGGCTTAGTAAAAGTATGTAGAAATATTTCATACTCATGCTTCTTATGGTGTTTTGTCTGAATACCAAAACATAACATTTCACTTACAGTCTAATTGAGTACTGGCTATATAATAGCTCACAAACTTAACTATTCACAATACAAGTGAAATGAAAACTGTTGATGATTATGAATACATGATTATTTGCATTCTGATTATTTTTTATATTATCTCTGCTGGCAAATGTGAAACATCTATGTAAAATTCTAAGTTTGCATATCTCATTCAAAAAATGATATGCCGAAAGAAGAATACCAGCTTTGACTGATAACAGCTTATCATGCACAATTATATTTTACACCAGAACGCAAGTGCTTAATACATGCTTGCTGCTTCGTATTTATTGCTTATCCGCATAAAGTTGTGAATACTATATTCCAGAAAATGTGAAGCACGGTAGCATGAGTCATTTCCATGAGTATTCACTTGAACGCTTGTTGTAATCATCCATTCATTACAATAGTTGGAAGAGGCATAGGAGGTCGGTCGGGTAGCTAGCTAGTTCACAAAAAGGTTTTTCTTTTCAAAGCTATGTCCTTAGTTAGAACCATCCCTGACAAGTCATCAATAGATATGGCCAGCGCAAAATTTACCAAATCTGTGACATCAGGAGTAAGTTAAAAAATATGTACGTACGTCTTTTCATTAAAACTTATTTAAACAATTTTTTTTACAATTTAAGGTTTGTGAGGAGCTTCATGAATGTGATTGGGTTATCAAAAACTGGGAGCTTATTCAAGTTGATGAAACCCTGACAAAAGATCAACAGTTTGAAGTTACAACAGGGAACAAGAATTCCCTGCTGGCTAAATTTACAATTGGATTAGAAGTTTCGGCAGCAGACGCAAATGGCAATAGATTTGTTGGAGTTTATTGTAAACTTATGGAACTCACTGGAAGTAAAACAGAAGTGCCAGTAAGCTTTGGGGTCAGCATTGAAAATGTAAAGGATGGTGGTTTTCACTGGCAACCAGCTCCGGTATTTAAAAAATATTTATTCTTTTACAGGTTTAAAAACATTTTCTGTATTTATTTGAATTGATGAAGCTTGTTACTTTAGATTACAAAATCTATGAAAGTCCAAGAAATGTGTAACCATCCTAACGGTTTAGATTTTAACAAGTCGCCAAATCCAGCTGCTGAAAAGTACCTTTCGGATGGCTCCTTAAAATTTGCTGTAAAGCTACGCGTCTTAAATCCAATAACCGTTCCCCAGTCCATCACAAACTCAATGGACTTGTTTCAACGGAAAAGTGCTGAGATGTTGCGAATTGACTATGGAAACTTGTTAACGGAAGATGATCCTAATGAGCTGTCGGACGTTACTATTGTGTCAAGCGACAATCAACAGTTTCCATGTCATCGTGTAATTTTATCCGGTATGCTTTTTGTTGTTATAAATGTTTTAAAAATTTAAATGAAATGCATCCACATTCTTTTTTACACAGCACGAAACCGTGTGTTTGCCAGAATGCTCAGTACCGACATGGCTGAAAACAAAACCGGTATAATTAACATCAAAGACTTATCTGGGAAAACCTTGAAGGTTCTTTTGCATTATCTGTATACTGGGCAGCTCTTGAATACGTGGATGCATCCTGACGTGATTGTGGAGTTTACTCAAGCTGCTGGCCGTTATCAGTTGGATGAAGTTCTGGGAATGATGGATAATTTGTTGGGTGGAATAGGAGATAAAACATCGGCAACCAGCTTTTTGCTACTTGAATTGGCAAATAAGTTGAATTTGCAAACAGCACAGAAACAGCTAATGGAAAGAATTGTCAAGTTTACTGTCAAAGCACAGAATAGTACAGAGCTGTTGTCACTAATGGAAAGTGAAGTTGAAAACAAAGCAAAAATCCCTGCTGTGAGTGCAAATACTGCAAATGTGGTGGAAAAGAAAGTTGCGGGTATAACAGCAAATATTACAACAGAGAGTGCTAATGATGCCAACTTGGTAGCAAAATCTGAATAAATACCAACAGTACCAAGCACTTATTCTAAATTGTAACAATGATTTATTAAGGCCGATGAACCCTTGTTTGGCATATCACTGAAAGCGAAAAAATAAATGAGACAGAATTACCTTAGTACATAATCGATAATTAAATTTAAGCTGAAAAATAGAACTGGTGTCAACGTTATTTATCAGCAAATTCTAATGATCAGACATCTTATTTTCATAAACCATATTAGTCACTGAAGTAGGAAAGGAAAGAATGAAATAAGTGGCAATATATAAGGCGTTATATTTGAGCATATTGCATTACATAGTAATAATATTCAATTCAATCATTTTGCAAATATACATGAAGTTTTTTATAGGCAGAGTGGCAACTTTATGGTTATTTGTAGTTTTATGAGTATTTTTATATACTTAATTATGCATAATGGCTTTCAGTATATAAAATTTATGTTATAATTATATTGAGTTGTAAATCAAAATATCACGCTGCTCTTATAATATTAGTACTATAATACGGTTCTGACTTCTGACCACTCATTTGGTGGACCGGGATGGGCGTGTAGCCGTACAAATTTTATTGGATTTACAAAGCAGATATTCATATTTGAATGACTTCTTATAACGTTCGAACATGGAGACCGGCCAGAGTGAGAAGATCCATGTGGATACCGTTTTGTTTGTTTGCAGGAGCATTTACTATTTATTTGTGCTCTCGTTCGTTCTACTTCTACTGCAAATTCTATTGCACCATTTTACCCAATTTACCCAATAGACAAAACCTTGATTCCAGCATTGTTATGGATCTAATTGAAAATTGTACGTTAGTAAAAAGCTGATGATATAAATTATATTATATTACTTCAAATTAAAAATAAGTATATTCTCTTGTCAATAAATATAGATTCGGCAATAAAACTTTCAAAAGGGAAAAACGTGGTGAACACAGACAAATGCAAAATACCAGATTTAGATCCTTGGACGCCAGAGATACATAAACTTTCCCGACATGTTTCTAACAAATGTAGAAACAATTTAAATCTCACTTACGTAGAAAATCAAGTAATTCAGGAAATATGTACTAAAATTTCTATTTAAAAAATGTGTAAAGGCGTAAAATTAGATACATGTTCTAGAATGTTTTCATTAACGAGGAGGCACTGGAATCTCTTGGATACAACATGCAAACTATTTCTTGCTGCTACCGCACAATTAATCGTGTTGAGCAAACTCTTAAATATTATGATGCTTGGGCTGACAACAGATACGAGTACAGTTTCTAAATTCACACTTTCCAAATTAATGACTTGCAATAAATTAGTTTTAATCATTCAGATATTCTAAAACCTGTTACCCTATGGCTTGGATTACTGAACCGATTGCGGGTTTTATTCTGGTAAATTGTACTGCAGCTAATTCTAAAGGAGCAGACTTTTTAGTTTACCAAAATTTGCATCTAGTTGCAAAAGTTTCTAAAGAAGAGGAAAACAAGTTGTCTCGAAAATTTTCGCATTGGCAACAGAATTGCTCTCAAGAAACAGATATTGATACAACCTGCAACACTAGAAAGCAAACTGAACGTCCACCAAATATTTTGCTGCTTGGAATCGATTCAGTTTCCAGACTAAACTTTCACAGATACATGACGAAGACAATTAACGTTTTAAATGAAATTGGAGGCATTGATATGAAAGGCTATACAAAAGGTAATCATTCATTTTTATAACTATGCTGTTAAAAGATTAATTTGGTGAAATATTTTAGTTGGCGAGAACACGTATCCCAATTTCCAGGCAATAATGAGTTCTTATTTGTCCGAAGAACTGGAAAAAATATGCTTGCCAAAAGGCTGGTCCTCTCCACAAGACATCTGCCCTTATCTTTGGGGAAACTTTTTAGTTCGAAATTATTTCACAGCTCATTTGGAAGATTCGCCTATGATGGCAATTATGAATTATGACAAAACAGGATTTGTACTTGCTCCAACGGATATTTACATTAGGCCATGGATGCTGGCAGCATATGATGGACGCAGTAAAAATGAAGAGGTAAATGAATGCAAAAGAAAATAATTATGTTAGCTATACTGTACGATAACATAAGTTTAAGGATATGTATTTTCGTATATTGTTATTTAAAAGCTGTCATTCTCTATCGACTGTATTGGTTATCAACGACCCGAAGAACACATAATCAATTACATTGTGGACTTGGCCGCTTTAATGAAATCCAAACAAACTCCGTACTTCATAACAACCTGGCTTACTGACCTAACACACGAGCACATGTACAGCTTGCAGACAATTGACGAACCTTTGGCAGATGCCCTGATGAAGCTACACAAAAATAATTTACTAGACAATACCATTGTTTTTCTGATAAGTGATCATGGTTATCGTTGGGGTGATATAAGACAAACTACGTCGGGATGGTTTGAAGCAAAATTACCAGTCTTGTATGTGATACCACCAAAAAGTTTGAAAAAACAACATTCAAATTGGCATTCGGCTCTTGAATACAATTCGTAGTAAGTTAGAATTGGAATTGTAGATATTAATTAAATGTTTTAAATCGTTAGCCAATATGCTTTTCTGCTTTAGCCAACTCACCACACCCTTTGATATTTACGAGACGTTAATGGATATTTTAAGGCTTTCAAACGCCTCGAGTGTAAATCCTGGAAGTAATCGAGGTTTAAGTCTATTTCAAAAGCTACCAGACAGGTCATGCGAGGATGCCGGGATACCTCAGGACTTTTGTGCATGTTACCCAGAATCGTCTAAAACTTTTAATCTGAAAGAGATTCAACTAGGTGCCCAAAAGATTATTAGCAGTATCAATGGAAACCTTCCTATAAAGTGCGACCAACTTGTAATTAGGAAAATTACAAGTGCTGTTGTGGTAAAGGAACATACAAATCAGACTTATAACACCACTGATTTTAGCATTAGTTTTAAAGCCGTGCCAAACTTCAGATTTGAAGCTGTGGTCACGTACGATAACAATCTGGAGATTTTCACTGACGTTTCAAAAGTGCAGCGTACAAATAAGAAAAATGAGAATACAAGTTGCTTAAATGGGAAAGAAAGAAAGGAGTTTGAACTGTTTTGCCGATGCAAAAAAGAAATAGTTTGATTTTCTTAGCAACAATTTTATATATTATATATTATATTGGCACATGAGTATTGTTTATAGTAGCACGTTCTAAATATAACACATTACACTATTTACATGCATTTACATATACATTGAATACTGCAAATGTGATGGAGAAAGAAGCAGAGATATTACAACTGAAAGCGATAATGATGCATGGTAGCAAAATTGGAGTGAATATAAATACTAAGTGCAAATTGTTGTCATGATTTTGATTGTTGATGTTAAAAAATGTGTTTCCTATTTCGATATTATTGAAATGATGGAAGTTTACAAAAATCCCATATCTTGTAATTGAAAAAGCAATTTGAGGTAAAAATAAAACTTGAAGTTTTGACAGTTTCTTATTATGAAATTTTTGAAATATTTAATCACTGAAGTATTGAAGGATAAAAAAGGTGATGTTATAAATGACTTATTACATTGCTGGGTTTGCTGGTTGTTCACACAAGGGTTTACAATTATTTGCATAACGCAGTCCTTTATTTAGCGCTGATTTCAGATATATGTAGATTTTAAATATTGTATATTAAATCATATTACATTTATAATAAAATAATCATCATTTAAACTCTCGAAACATTCTAAGCTCAAACTTATGTAAAAATAATTACTGTTTATTAATACATTTGAATATTATATTGCATTGCTCAATTAAAACCATCAAACCATGTTTCCATTACTCTAATACATTTGAGAATGGGTTCTATAGTATGAAATAGGATTTTGTGTATCTTGGCAAAAAAGTTCTAAATACTCACTTAATTTTTTGAAAGTTGTAGTAGTAGCCTAAAGACTTCATCATTCTTACCACATCTGACATCCTACATAAGACTATATCAAGCATTAGGGGACTATCTTGCAGAAACATTTATAAAGTCTTTGAACGCGTTTTAATTCTTCAACTTGCATTTTTTGAAAATTTAACTTTACTTGATTGCAACTTATTTTATTGCCATGGCCATTTTATTTTAGTCAAACGTGTAGGCAAAATTGTTAAAATGAATATCTTGAACATAGTTACCATTTATATTACACTACATTGGCAATAAAAATGTAATAGAAGCTTACATTATAAAGTACATCCAATTAATAAGTGCTTCATTTTTTGTTGTTTACGTAATCAGTATGATTGATTGTGAATTGAGGAAGTCTTACACAGTATGCCTTATCCGTAAGAATTCTAATTTTATGAAGCTAAGAAAAGTTTATACCACTACGTATCATAGCTTCATATCAATTTAATTGAAAATCGGATATATAAACAAAAAAAGGTCAAATCTCTTGAAAAACGAAAGTTTTAAAAATGTAATATTAACTTTTTATGGATTTGAAATGCACCATCTTAGTAGCTTCATAATTTTAATACGTCAAGCTTTGCTGCCCTATTGTTGAGTACTTTATGGAATAAATTAGGCAATAGTTTTTATATACCATTCGAGTCAAGACAAAAGTAATCCTTAAAACAGGTTGCTTTGCTGGCTTAGGTATTTGATTGCAATAACGATGATGATTTGAGTACAGTACAAAAATTATAAATTTGTACCAAACTTGTACTGTTTTTTAAATAACAAGCTTTTTGATTTTAGCGCATATGCTTTCCATTCGCCCTTAATCGCACGTCGGATGTAGTAATCGTTTCTCATAACAACAAATCAAATGGTCATATTTCGAAACACGGATGAACTTCTTTTTTAACCTTACGTATTAGTGTTTTGGAAAATGTACTTATTGCTTATGCTACAATGCACCAAGTATTGTGCAGTACTTCTCTTCTAATTATGACTGATTTTAAAAGTACTGTTTCTGAATTTCTAAAGAGTTTTGGTTCATTACGCTACATTGCGCAATAAAAATGTCTGTGTACGTATGACGGTTTGGTCATATATATAGGTACTTTGACCTATTTACATGACGATTGCGGCTATAAATAGCCTAAAAGGTACTACGCTAGTAGCTTTAACATTGACAAATGTACAGAAAAGAGAGTTATGAATAAAGCTGGAGCATTGAGCTAGTCTCAGTCTGCTCCGAGACGGCAAAGACGAACGAGCTTGGGCTCGTGGGCTGCTCACACACCTTATTCCGCATCTATCGGCATTCACCAGTCGGCATTCCGACACACGCACATCACACCACCAGAGCACCATAAGTAGTATCCGTTGTCCGGTCCGGGGGTAATCCTAGGGAAGGGAAATAGGGAGTACCCGCATTTTTCATATCTGGCGAACGCTGCAGGCCACGGCTGGAGTCTGGAGGAACCTGGAAATCGAGTTATTGCGGAAAAAAAGGTGATAATTTTGTGGTTGTCTGCGTTACAACATTATATTTTTTGTGGGTGGTGCACTAATTCTTTTTTCTCTAGTACAGGCCAATGGAATAAGCAAAAATATGGTGGTTAAGTATTAATATTTTGGTAAATCGTACTGTGATGATAAATAAGGCTCTAATTTTGTTTTGTTTCGGAATAATTGTTTCTTTTTCAGTTTACAGTCTGCGTTACTGAATAGTTTGGGGGGTCCTAGTACTAGTACCTGTTGTGCTGTTATTGCCTGTTTAAGAAATTGCCTTGTCGAGAAAAAGCCAAGATAGTTTTCAAGTCGGAAATTTACTGGAGGAAACTCACATGTAAGTGCGTGTACCATTAACTAATTGTGGCATTATTACCGTTTTCATTACGGATTGTGGCTGCCACCGTTGCAGTATGTGAAGTGCTTGCATTGCACATTATGGAAAGGAGTGAACAAAAGTTATCTAATGGTGCGATTTAGTCTACCTTGAGAGTAATTTAGTAAAGTGCGGTTACTTTTCATTTTAATCATTCCTAATCAAGATAGTGATAGGGGTACATTGAAATTGAAGCTGTTTGCGTCAGAATAGGTAGAATCAGTTGATCTCGTTGTTATCTTAGTTGAACACACTCATTTACACAGAATGGTAGTATTAAGTTGTGACGGATACCGAGTACTTTAATTAGTTTTGTTGCTCATGGACGAATTTTTCGATGCTGAGGAAACAGATAGTGCAGATGCTCAAGAATCAAGTAGTACAGATGTTCAAAAATCCAATAGTACAGAAGCTGATAGTATTGACTTTTCAAATTCCCGTAAATTAAGGAATAGACTGTCGATTTTGATAAACCCGTTGTTAAGCGTGTAGTAAATTTCACAACATGTCAGGTACAGGTGGGCATAGTTCAGGTGGCCAAAATTCAGGTGGTAGTTCAAATACCTCAAGTCAAGCAAGTTCACAAAATGCTAATTCGAGTAATGCAAATGTATTTGAAGGTCTGTCTCCAAATAGAGTTGAGCGACTCCAACAGTTTGTTACAGAGCAGGTATTGCAAGCTGTCAGCAACATTAGAGTAACCACGATAAATCCTAGCCTCGATGTGCCTGAATATCATTATAAAACAATGACGTCTGACACTTACTTCACGAAATGCGAGAATTATTTTCGTAGTCAGGGGTATCAAGTAGGACAGTACCACCAGGTAGTAGGTTCTATTTTGCATGGAGATATGAAATTGTGGTATGACTATGCAACTTCGTCTATTCATTCATGGTCAGATTTCTGTAAAGCATTTAGAGCAAAGTATGATAGTACAATGGTTCAAGAACAACGCAAAAGACATTTGTATACGCGTACACAAAAGCTTGACGAGTCAGTTGAACAGTATGCGTACGAGATGGTAAATTTAGGACGTCAGGTTAATCCTCATGAGCCAGAAGAAGTTTCAGTTGATAGAGCGTATGAAGGAATCAATGCAGACTTATACAGGGCTATAGGTGATTTACATATTAAAACCGTGAACAATCTCATTGAGCAAGCTGGTAGAGCAGTAAGAGCAATTCGAGCTAGTGACAAATTAAGAGGTACTTTTACGCATTTGCCACCAGTAACAGGGTATAAGAAACCCGACAATAGTAGTACAGATCGAGGTCATTTAACTGCATTTGAGGGCGAACAACCCCAAATGGAAGAGAAAGAAAGGTATGAAAATGAACACGATGTCTCAGATGCAGATGAGCAAGGTACACCACATGAGAATAGTCAGTTTAGGTCACGAGTTAACTCACAGTCTTCAGGTAATTTTCCGAATGTTCAGTGTTATAATTGTAATCAGTACGGTCATTTTAAACGCGACTGTCCTGAGTTAGATGAAGTTTTTGAAAGTTATGAGGATCAAGTGGAAAATTTTAATGATTCAAATGCAGATTCGAGTCAGAATTACGATAACGATGAAACCCACGATCGTTATTACTATAATTAAGGAGCAGTACTTTTGTAACTTATGGAAAGTCTTTGCCGAATTAATGCCTTCGTTGCATGTAGGTGAAAGGTGTGAATCGAATTGGAATGGTTTGCATTACCATAAATAGGTATAAGTTTAGAAATGAAATATCTTGAATGCGTAAAATTGATTTTGTCATTTGGGATAAAAGTAATAATAATAATAATAAACGTATTCAAGTTTGTCTAAAAGTTTAAATGGCTTTCAGTTGTTGTTTTTTTTTTATTCGTTGACTAAATTTTCTGAACGTTTCGATTTGAATAATGTTGTCTTCACCGACGACAAAGGTTTCAGTTCATGAGAGTTATTTCGGTGCAGGATGTGTAGCAATGTCATGTTGATATTTTACGTTTCAGAGATACTAGTTATTTGGGACGCGAATGAATGTAGGTTTTGTTAGTAAGCTTGATCACCTTATTATGAAACTTGAAATACTACTACCTGTTTCATTTTGTGCTGATATTTCTTGTGAATTTTTGAGGTATGGAATTAAAAGGAAGTTCGGAAAATGGTTTTTGTTTTAAGAATTGAGGTCTCCTTTGTTTAGGATACCCATGCTTCGTGAATCTGAATGCTATGCTTGAGATTTTGTTGATTATTCTGATTTATCGTTATGATTGTTTTGGATATTTATGCTCTTCGTTGAATTGATTGTTTTGAAAATGTATTAATCTCAGAATAGATTGTGTTTTAATTAATGAATTGTTGTAATAGTGACGGTCCAGGGACGCCTGTAGGTCATGTTAAAGTTGATATTGAATTTTTATTTAAAAGGAATAGAAATGCTGTTGATTATTAATGACGGTCCAGTAAGATACTGTAGGTCATGAATTGTATTAATTATGTGGTTTGATTGAATTGAAATGTTGATTAATGGAATTGAGATACTGATAAACTTTGTAACGTTTATTGTCGTCGGTTTAAGAATGTTTTGTTTGAGAAATTGTGAAGCTTGGAAAGAGTTTTGCAATGTAAAAGGTTAAAGTTAAATAGTTTTGGTATACAATACCAAAATGCGAATGTAAGTTGATGCTGTTTTCATTACAGCGTTTGAAAAGTGAATTCTCACTGTTGTTAATGTGAGGATATAGTTTGGTACATCTTACGTCTGCGTACGTCAATGCGGAAGTAAATAAATTCTTCGTCGCCGGGGAGGAAGCAAGAGCTTATCTTTTCCTAGCGGGGGTGGATATGACGGTTTGGTCATATATATAGGTACTTTGACCTATTTACATGACGATTGCGGCTATAAATAGCCTAAAAGGTACTACGCTAGTAGCTTTAACATTGACAAATGTACAGAAAAGAGAGTTATGAATAAAGCTGGAGCATTGAGCTAGTCTCAGTCTGCTCCGAGACGGCAAAGACGAACGAGCTTGGGCTCGTGGGCTGCTCGCACACCTTATTCCGCATCTATCGGCATTCACCAGTCGGCATTCCGACACACGCACATCACACCACCAGAGCACCATAAGTAGTATCCGTTGTCCGGTCCGGGGGTAATCCTAGGGAAGGGAAATAGGGAGTACCCGCATTTTTCATATACGCAACTAAAATTGGATTCTGATTCGAGTAAAACTGTTGTATTAAAGATACATATATATAATTATATAATCATTAAGATTACCTCTTCGGCTTTGTATATTTACCGCTAAAAGATTATACGTATTTGGCTAGTCAAATGACTTGTGTTTGGGATTGGGAAGAATAACTTTTTCACCGTGGTAATCATCATTGTCGCCTGAAAGAAATTGAAAAATATAATACGTTTAATCATTACGGGTATTAGTTAGGGAGCTAAAACTGCTTAAGCCACATATATGTACGAAAGCAAGTACTTATTTATGAATTCTAACCTTAGTCCACTTGAAGCAAACTTGAAACGAAAAATTATAAAAACGATGAAACTCTGGATGTCCATGTCCAGTTGTAAACGTCCCAAAACAAATAGAAACATTGTACGTCCTCCATACTAGACCTGTCAACATTATGGAAATAAATTAAAAGATTGAGTAAAATAAGAATTACTGAACATCTCCACACTTTTTAGTATAACTATGTAAACATACTAAAATAACTATTTTACTTACAAATGCAAAGGTTTTCAGTTAATTGAAATCCATTACAACTTAGGCAGCTACAATGTTTTTAGAAACTCAAGCAGAATTCCAGCAAGTTCCCTCAGAAAACTTGTTATATTTAAATAATTGTTTCATTTCCTTATGATTTTTAAAACTATAATTTTAACATTATCCTGAACTTAAGTTGCTTGCTGACAGAAGCTAGTCAGCAAGCAACTTAAAATCAAATGAAGCTCAAGCTCACACCGAAAAGGTAGTCAAATAAAAGGAAATCAGGAACTCGTAGTCTGATTGCATGCGTGTGGTTAGCTGTGTTAAAACTTTAGGTTTTAAAGCAGGTGCACGTGTTCACATCGTGAAAGTTTTTGGGTTTTTGGGTTACGGTTTACACTTATAATTTAAACAATGAAAAGCTTGCATACCTTATGAAATAATCTATTTTAGGATATTTTAGGGTTATAGAGGGATATACCTCCTAAGTTAAGCAATACGGGATATTTATTTTCATTGTTCCATCTTGAGTCCCTACCCTTCAAGCAATCCATAGCTAGATAAACCAGTGAACTTGGTCCCTGTAAGATTATTTGAGCTAACCCTTTTCAACAACCGAACAATTTTATTTCATTTCAATTTCAACACAAGACTTTTAAAAATCCCTTTTACCATAAATGCTGTTGTTTGCTGTTCCTCTATAGCTATGGTTGGTAAAGTCAAAAAAAGTAAAGTAATTCCATATTATCCAAGCGATATTTTTATTGTCTAATATAACCTAATAAACACTTACAACTCGGCATTGTCATTAAATATTTATGAATGTAAAAACCACATCAATCATCAAAAAAATTGCATTCTAGGAAATTCATTCATTTCTATAAAATAAAATCATCTTCAAAATTATTTTGCATATTAGTATTGTGTAGATTTATGTCAATGAATTATGACTTATAAAATACTTTCAAAATGCCATTAATTCGCATAATGGTTTAAACATAGATACGTAATCTTATGCGCCATTATAAAAGCCAGTAACATTATGTTGCATTTAGTAAAACAATTAAAGGCTCGTAATTTTTATTTAAAATTAAAAATAAAGGTTTTATTTTCCATTCTGTAAACTGATAACGAAAATTCATGCTTTTCTAATAATGACTAAAGAAACCATGACGTTCCATCAATAATGCGTTATTCCTTCACTAAATTAAATCAGATTACGGGTTCATATAAAAAGCTTCACGATGATCTATTCCACTTCCGTCATCTACATTTCCCCAACCCCAAGTAGTTCCAGTATTTTCCCCATAACCTCCTAAAGCATTTGACTGGTCAAGGTTATCTTCACCCTTTGTCTTATCTTCGTACTGGTTCTGATGATGCTTTACCGGTCTTCCCCTTTTTCTCGGAATAGTTCTCGGCTTAGCATTCTTCTTTCTAATTCTCTTCCTCGGCGGATTCCCCAAGTCCTCCCCACTCTCCAACCTTTCCAAAAACTCCACAATTTCCCCCGGCCACACCAAAAAGTTTTGCTGCTCCTCCGAATTCAAATGCGTTTTTAGATGATTAAACATATTATTCCTGGATGCACAAGGTTTTCCACAAATTGTGCAAGTTGGCTTTATTCCCTCATGTTGCGCCTTTTCGTGCATACCCAACTTGTAAAATGTTTTAAAGACCTTTCCACACTGCGAACAGATTCCAGGTCCGTAATTTCCATCCCGTTTTGTATAACTGCGGGTTTTATGGTTGGGATTGTTTCTGCGTAATTTGGCCAAATATTTCCTTCGGTTTTTATAGCGACTTGGATCAATTTCCGCTGCTGGTACGTACCGTCTTTGTCTATAAGTCTCTATTTCCACTTTTCTTTGTCGTACCCTCAAAAACTGTTCCAGTTCAAGGATTCTCATTTCAGTTTTCATTGCTCGGGACATTGGAGGTCTATCTTCAAGCTTTCTTTTTTCCCTTCGGAGTAGTTTCACCCTTTCCATTTTCTGCAGAAGGTGTCTCCTCTTCTCCTCGTCATTCATGTGCGTTTTGAGGTGATAGCTTAAAAGTTTTTGGTTGCTGGATGGCAGTCCACACACTGGACAACCCGCAGCCGCCTTCGAAACCCCTTTTGGAACATTATCATTATTTCCCAGTCGATTAGGCTCCTCAGGAACCTCGAAAGTCTCCTCAGGAACCTCAAAAGTCTCCTCAGGAACCTCAAAAGTCTCCTCAGCAGCAGGACTCCAATCTGGATCATCCTCAGCTTCCCTCAAACTGTCCCCCTCTTCATCTTTTTCCTTAGTAATCCCCTCTTCACATCTCCTCTTCCTCCTCCCCCGTCGTCTTCCTACCCGTTTCCCATCTTCTGAACTCCTCCTCCCCATCTCTTTCCCCAAAGTCAGCAACTCCTCCAAGGATAACCTCAGCAATTTAATTTCCAGATATTTTCCCTGGTCATGTTCCAATTTAGAAATCTCCAGAATCTTCACAGGTTCATCAGGAACCTCCTCCCATTCCCCTTCGAAGGAGGTGCTGGGCATGGCCTGCTTCACCTCCTCCTCCTGTGGCGGTGGTGTTTTTGGAGGTTCCAAAGTGTCCGGATGCTCCATCATGAACTGTTTAGCTTTCAATTCAAACTTTTTAGTTCGATAAGCATACTTGCTTCTCCTGTCCTTAGGATTCCTCATCAAATCCATGTCCCTCTTGTCAAAAAAGTGCTAAAAATTCATAAAAAATCAACCAAATTAATCTCAAAGCTTTACTTCCGGTTTTTTAACGGTAATCGATAACCCACCTTGTACTTGACAGTCCAAAGCTCGTACAAATACCTCCTTTCCTCATTATCCGAATACTTCGGGTCATTTCCTGTCAGTAGAGCAAACACCTTGGCAAACATGCTCCCTTTCGACTTGTAATTGTACTTGACCTGGCTACGAATCCTGATGTTCCTGTGACATTTAGCAAACGCAGCACACACTTCCGGTTCACCAATGCCCTGAAGCCTCACTGGACAATTAATGCCTTCAAAGCTTTCAATTTTCACAATCTCGTCATTTGGCAGCTGCTGAAGATAATCGCCAAAATCCCCCTCCAAATCATCCTCTAAAGCTTCATCGTCACTTGTCACCTCCTGCTTGACCACCACAGTCTCCTCAATATTCTCCCTGTCCATTAAATCCTCCTCAGCACCTCCAAAATTGCCTACGTCACTTTCAGCATGTTCCTCGTCACCTCCCCCAATCCCCTCCCCTTCCCCTTGACAATGTCCACCTCCCGATTCTAAAGGAGGTGACATAACCACCTCAAAATCTACCCGGGAACTTGTGGTCGCCTCCAGATCCATTTTTGTGACGATCCGATTGCTTTCACAGTCGAGATGTAACTTGTGGCTTGTTTACCAGCTTGTCAGCTGACTTTCGGGCATTCATTCGGCAGCTCAGCAACGTGACCATTGACCATGTCCATTGTTCATTTAAACCGGAAGTTAATTTTTGTCCAAAATGCCGTTTTGTTACGTGGCCGATTGCCCAAATAACTCCACTGTTGCCGTTAAGAAACGGGAGGAGGCTGGAGGTGACAAGAAATCACCGGAGGTGACGAATTGTAATCCTCAAAGAAAATGTGACTGGGTTGCATTCCGATTGCCAAGGAATGCCACACCGGAAGTGAGAAGTGCCTGGTTACGAAATGTTCCGGAAAAGAAGCGACTGCCCTTTGACCCCCGAAGGCATTACATTTGCGAGAGGCACTTTGACCGGGAGGAGATTGAGTGGGCGGAAAAGATAAGGATGGGAAATGGGGAGGTGGTGGAGCTTCCGTATTTGTATCCGAGATTGAAGGGGGGTGTGGTGCCCAGGTGGTTTGGGGGAAGGAGGTTGAAGGGGGTGACGATCAAAAAGAAGACGAGGAAAGTTGACCAAGAGGTTTCTAAGGAGGAGGTGGTGGTACCTGACGTTTGGAGGGATTTTTGGTGTGCTTGTTGCTTTGAAAGATGGAGGGTGACTGGAATAGTGACAGGGACAGGGAAGGAGGAGATGAAGAAAAGGGAGGGGATTTTTGGAAGGTTTTTAAGGGGGATTGGCAGATTTTCGGGGATTTTGGAGGGGGGAAATGGAGAGGAGATGAAAGGTGTGTTTGGGAGGGGATGTGAGGCTGGTGGAGTTGAGGTGACGGTTTGTGAAGACTGTGGGAAGCAAATGGAGGGGATTTTGAGGCTACTGGAGGAACTGGAGTTGTGGAGATTGAGGACGGTGGGGGAGATACTAGAATTTACGGGGAAAGTGGCTAAAAATGGAATTAAGGGTGAAATGAAGGAGCTGGAGAGGAAATTGGGAACTGGGGATTGGAAGGAGGTCAAGAAGTGTCGTAAAACTCTACTGAAAGCAGGTATTCTTTTTTAAATGAACAGAAATTTTGGGTTATGTAAATTGTCATTAAAATAGGTGTAATTGATTGTATTTTGGCAGGTGAGCAGTTAAAAACACCTAAAGTGGTTCTGAAGCCGTTAAAGCCATTGGATTGCATCCCACGAATCCCACCGCAAAACAGGATTGACAATGGAACAGTTCCAGGAAATCGAGGCATCTTAAAGTTGCTAGGAGTGAAAAGTAAAGCTGGTATTTTGGAATGTCGACTGTGCGAAAAGTTCTTCTGTTCTGAAGATGACCTGGAGGAACATCAAGAAACTTATCATTGTGCTTGGAGTGCACCAACGGTACAGGGTACTGATATTGAAATGACTGAAAATCCTAGTCAAGTAGAAGACAACTTGGAGTTGTATGGAAGTGTAATGGAGATGGATGTTGATGATAATGACGATGGAGGGAATGGTTCTGTTTGTCTGTCAACTCCTGTGGCATCCCCATTGCCTGCTGAACAGATCTATGATGATGGCTGTGGCCATGATGATGGAGACAATGGAAATGCAAATGATGAGATCGAAGATGTTTCCATTTTGGAAAGGGTACCCACTTTGGTGTTAAATGATAAGCTGGCGAATCTTGATTCAGAAATGGGAACTAATACTACAGACAGCCAAAAAGAAAGCTCTTCTCTGTTCCTTCCCCCGCCACCCCCAGCTAACCCAACCACCACAGACCCCAAATGTGGCAACTTGGAAATTGACGAATTTCCTTCTGATATTCGGTAAGACCAAAAATTTGTTTATCAATTAGCTTTTACCTTTTAGACCTGGCCTTTTAGGGGTTTTAACAATGGTACTTACACAATTTACAGGAAAACGCTTGGACCTGCGTCTCCGATCGAGCCAAAGCAGGAAGTAGATCCTGAGGAGGTTTCCACCGTTCCCAAGAAAGTACCTTTTATGTCCTCCGAGTACATTGGCAAGTACAAAATCCTCTGTAAACTCAAAAATCTGCAAACAGGAAAGACTTGTGTGGGTATAGTGGCCAAGCCCACCAGCACCACCATCACCCAACCCTCAACCTCATCTTCTGTTCCCAAAGTGATATCCCTAAAACCTGAAAAGAAGCCAAAACTCAAACTTTGCAATCTTCCCGGACCACCATTCCAGTGTCCTCTAGATAACTGTTTGGAATCCTTTATGACCCTTCAAGCTCTTCGGAAGCATTACTATATTCATAAAAAGAAGCTAAAAAGACTAAAATTACGTAAAGAACGTGAACAAGCCAGGATCAAGGCAGCTCAGGAGAAAAAGCGATTGGAGATGGAATTAGCTCTGAAGTCAAAACCACCGAAAAGAACCGAATCTCGACGTGGTTATCCCTTCATGTGTCAAGCCCCCAAATGCGGTCTGGATTTCAAACACCAAGCCACTCTGGATTACCACCGGAAGCTGTACCACGCCCAACACCAGTGCCATTTCTGCCAACAGGAAATAAGTAGCTTGCTTCAGCTAATTCAGCATGAAATGGACCACACTTCAAATTCAACAGAAGAAGATGCAAAGTTATCCTGTCCTCGTTGCAATTTCAACACGGAGCAAACTGAACAAAAACCGATTTTTCTAAAAACTCACTATCTTCGCATTCATCTAAATATCCAACGTCCACTAATTGTAAGAAGCACGCTAGAGTGTGAGGATTGTCACCGAAGATTTTTCACTTCGGAAAAATACCGGAGCCACAAAAGGAATTACCATGGACAAGTTGTCCAGCTGCCTTATGAGTGTAACTTGTGTTCCAAGCGATTTCTGAAGGAGAATGGGCTCCGATGTCATAAGATGTGGAATCACTCCACTAAACCAAATTGTGGAAGAAGGGAAGTTCTTACGTGTAATATTTGTAATGGGGTTTACACAAGAAGAAGGCACTACCAAAATCATTTAAGAATGCATCAAGAGAATAGGATAGATTCTCAGGGAAATAAAATTCCAGATTTGGATAAAGATAAGCCTTTTGAGTGTAAAGAGTGTGGACATAGGTTTTCCGTTGAAGGTTATTACTTGGCACATTTGGAAAAGCACAAGGGATTAACGTACCCCTGTCCAGAATGTGGGAGTGTGTTCCAGACTAGAAGTCAACTGGCTTTACATCGCTGTAGGCAGAATGAAGACAAAGAATGGGAAAATGTGCTGCAAATTTGTGATTTGTGTGGGAAGGGTTTTAAACATTTGGGAAATCATAGGATAAAGTGTTTAAGGGAAATTAAGGGGGAAAGAATAAAGGTAAAGGAGAAAAATGTTGTGTGTGATCAGTGTGGGAAGGCTTTTCAAACGGAAGGGATTTTGAAAAGACATAGGAACAGGTTTCATCCTAATGAAGGTTAATAATATATTGCTGGGTTGTAAATTCATTTAATTTTTGTGTTCAAATAAATGGTTTGACAAAATATAATATTTCGTCACTGTTATAATATTATGGACTTTGAGTAAAAAACTTTTAGTAAAAAATCTTCTAAAAGTTTAAACATAACAATTTATTGTGTTAACAATTCAATGAGTCGGTATACATTTAAATTGAACATAAATGCTTTAAAACATTGTTAAACCAAAGTAAGTAGATACAAGTTTGTATTTATTCACTTGGGTTAAACTCAAGTAGGGGTAATTTACAGCATTTAAAAATTATTTTGAAAAAATATTTTCATTACCGTATTTACCCGAAAATTCATTTTTGTAAATATAGTTGTTCATACCAACCAACATAAAATTATGGGATTTTCTTTCAACTCATAAATTTTTCAAGAAATAAAGCTTCATGAAAACTTGAGCTGAATGAACATTAAAACAGGATTTTAAAAACTACTTATTCTTTATGAAGAAGATACACATCTCCAGAGCAATCTCGCTAGATCCTAACATTTCCTTGAATTCCGGGCATTGCTCCAATTTCTCTTCTGGCTTTCTGTAAAGCCATAAATAATTTTCCATTTTCCATGCCATTTTCTTTGCATAATACCATAAGTAAAGTGCGGCAGGTACACCAAACCAGTCATTTCCCTTGTTCAAGATGACATCTTTCATACTCTCTAGCAAACCGTCAACCTTGTATTTGTCCGCTGCCATCACTACCTCCCAAGTTGTAAAGCTGCATTTTAAGGCATCCTTAATATCCCCACAGTAAAGATAAGCCAACAAAGCTCTAACGCCGCCCTCAGTCATATCAGTCATTTTGACAATGTCACCATTTTCTTCCTTGTCAAACATCCTTTTGAACACCTCATTTTGCGCTGAAAATAAGCAACAAGTTTACAAAATTTTATTTTTTGGTAAGAGGTCGTCATTAATGTTAAAAAGCTCAAAAGCTTACAAATTAGAACAGCCTTGTGACACCGAACTCTCTTCCGATTTTTAGCCACAATAATCGCATCACCGGTAGAATCCGCAATCTCGTACATTTTACTGCCAAGGCTGCTAAAAGAGTTGACCAAATCATTCCGATGAATTAGGTTCAAACTTTGAACTTCAAAGCCTCGTCATTGAGGCTGAAGCTCAGCGTTAGTTTTCCGAAGAACTTCTCTTCATCCCACTTCTTAGCTAGCGTGTCCGTGAAAGTAAATGCCACGTAGACTTCGTAAACTTCTGGTTTATAGTGGGGACAAATATCAAACCAAGCTCCTTGATTGGAATCTGTAAAAATCCCGTGCAAAATGTTTATTCTCGATTGTAAAGCGGTAAAAGCTAAAATTAATCTGATCACCCTTAAATTTCACCCTCATTGTGTCATCCTTGGTTCCAAACTCCAGCAGCAAATTCACCGAAATATTTTCAACTCCTCCGCACAGGTCCACAAATCGCCTGAAAATCCCGTTATTTTGTTCCATCAGCCGGAAATGCCATGTGTTGGGTCCCCCCTTGGCACACTGAGGAACATGAAACAATTCCATCTTCAGAAGCCGACTCCTGAACAAATAAATATTTTGTTATTATACAAAGTTTTACACTGCACACACTTGACAAGTGTATTAACTCTCCAAATCCAAAGTTAATTTAAACTTACATTGTGTCACCAAAACGCTGTCCTTTGTAGCCGGAGTAGCACATCAAATAGTTCTCTAATTTATTCAGAAAGGTCCGCTTGGTGTCATTTGAACAACCTTCTCTAGTCAACTCTTCCACGGTTGCTTCAGCAACTTTCCAACTTGTGGAACCACCATCAGCCAGATTAATGGGACAGGCCCGCAGCAAGTTGAACACTGCCATGATGATAACGACTGCGGTAACAGGACTGAAGCAAAATCCAAATCACTATACTACGAATCAACGAACTCCGAATCAACTCCGAATTCAATTTAAAGTTTACAAAATTCACAAGAATTATGAAATCTCAATATCCTCGGAAAAATTAACACTGCTGAACTAAGACATACAACTAGCTGACATTGAAGTTCCTCAAGTGGTTTTTTAATTTCGCATAAACCAATATATGGAATTCGTCTAATTCAGTCAAGGCCCACGTGTCTATTTAGACACCCAACGTGTCTATATAGACACGCTGAGTGCCTATTTAGACACGTAGAAACGTGTCTATATAGACACGCTGGGTGTCTATTTAGACACGTAGGAAAAATTATTTTATTTTATTTTATTCACGTGTCTATATAGACACGTAGCGTGTCTAAATAGACACGCAGCGTGTCTAAATAGACACGTAGCGTGTCTAAATAGACACCCAGCGTGTCTATATAGACACGTTCCAGAACATTCTAATAATAAATTCACGTGTCTATTTAGACACGCTGCGTGTCTATATAGACACGTTTAAAAGTTAAAATTATTTATTTCGTCATGTTTACATTTAAAAATTTCTTTTAATTTCCTCTTAGATACACAAAAATATTCTTGATAACATGAGATACCAATTGAGAAAAAATATAACAACTCAAGTTTCGTAAAGAATTTTAAAATTTTTAGTCTTCAAATTTCGATATTTCAAAAAGCTTCCGGCAGAGTTTGCTCAAAAATTGACAGAAAATCAACTTTTTGTTGTAGACTAAGGAATTGCGTTCGAAAAGCCTGGCATTTGAAAGATTCACTCACAAATAAATAAATGGAGAGTCAGCCAGTGTTAGAAATGGCGTTATTAGAAATTTTACCCATTTAAACTTCAAACGCCAGACTTTTCGAACGCAATTCCTTAATCTACAACAAAAAGTTGATTTTCTGTCAATTTTTGAGCAAAATCTGCCGGAAGCTTTTTGAAATATCGAAATTTGAAGACTAAAAATTTTAAAATTATTTACGAACCTTGAGTTGTTATATTTTTTCTTAATCGGTATCTCATGTTATCAAGAATATTTTTGTGTATCTAAGGGGAAATTAAAAGAAATTTTTAAATGTAAACATGACGAAATAATTAATTTTAACTTTTAAACGTGTCTATATAGACACGCAGCGTGTCTAAATAGACACGTGAATTTATTATTAGAATGTTCTGGAACGTGTCTATATAGACACGCTGGGTGTCTATATAGACACGCTGGGTGTCTATTTAGACACGCTGCGTGTCTATTTAGACACGCTACGTGTCTATATAGACACGTGAATAAAATAAAATAAAATAATTTTTCCTACGTGTCTAAATAGACACCCAGCGTGTCTATATAGACACGTTTCTACGTGTCTAAATAGGCACTCAGCGTGTCTATATAGACACGTTGGGTGTCTAAATAGACACGTGGGCCTTGACTGTAATTACTCCTATATAACGATAAGATAAATTAGCGATTTGTAAGATAACACTTTCAATAACTATTCTATTTTCAGTTTTCTAAACTACCTATAAATCCATTCATTTTTGTATAAATGCAGAAAATCCGAAGAAGAAGGCTAAATGAAGACATGTTTTAGTACTAGTTCAGGAATTATCAGAATTTGTTTTAAAGATATGCTCATGTATTGATCTTTAATAAATAAGATGTTTTTTGGATTTAGATTTCTAATTTTTTAATTACAGTTAATTTGGTGCATTTTGGCTCTATTTGTCTATTCCAAACATAAGTAATGTTTCCAAAATTTTAACAAAGTTATGTTAACGGAAAACCTTATAGGGGAACAGAGTTTGGTAAGGATGTTCATCCGAAGAACAATTAAAATAAACTTTATTTAATAAATAATGTCTATTAGGTTAATTAAAAGTTAATTTGTAAATGGTTAAGGTTAAGTGATAGAAAATTTGAACTACATTAAAAAGTTGAAATACCGATTTTCTTTTAATATGAACGTTCTACTCTAGAGCTTTAATTGCATTTTGTCGATTTTTATGAAACAAAACTGAAACAATGAAACATTCTTTATTGATTCAAAACAAAGCCATAAAACTGAAACTCATCTATTTTACTATTGCTAAAACCTCCGTGCAAAATAGTAAGCTACCTATATTCCATGAAAATCGTCTTAATATTAGTAATATTTCTTTCAAATCCAAAATGTTTACCCCGATATTGCAAAAATTCATATTTGAACATGTATATCTTTCCTATGTTTTTACGCTATGTTAAGTGTTTTCAGAAAATGTTGCTATAAACTCTTCTCAAAGTTAAGTATAGCTTCAACATTTGATCAATTTATTGTGTTTACAGTACAATGAGTCAGGACGCATTTACATAGAACAAAACAAATGCGTTAAATATTAAACAGATCAAATAATACATTAAACATTTGATCATTACACTAAAGCAACAATGTTTTTTAGCAGTTATGAATTGTTTGTCTCTGACCAACGTCGGGATCACATTTTGATATTTGATTTTCATTCCTACATTTATTTAATTCTGTGCAATAGTTGCTCATACAAACATAAACTTAAATAAACTTTTCAAGTTATAAGATTTTCAAGAAATAAAGGGTTACAAACTAGAGCTTAATGAACAATATAACCACATTTTCAAACCTACTTGTTCAGTATGAAAAAGACACATAATTCCTGAGCTGTCTCAGTAGACCTTAACATTTCCTTGAATTCCGGGCATTTCTCCAACTCCTGTTTTGGCTTTCTGTAAAGGCATAAACAACATTTTTGCACGTGTTTTATACACCCAATGATTAGTTTAGTTTCATTACGAAACCTAGATAATAGTAAGTTTGTTGTAAACGTACGATCTTAGAGCGGAAACAGCCTTGTCCAGAATCTTCTTGAATCCCTGATCGTCTTCTGAAACATTGTCAATCTTTTTCCTTGCAAAGTCCCAAAGACAAAGTGAGGCAGATACACTGAGCCAGTCATTCTCCTTGTCCAAAATCACATCCATCATGCTTTCCATTAAACCGTCAATCTTGAACTTATCCGCTGCCATAACTAATTCCCAAGTGATAAAGCTAGACTTCAAAGCTTCAGTGATGTCTCTACAGTAAAGATAACCAAGCAGAGCTCGAACCCCAGCCTCAGATATATCATTCATTTTCACAATATCACCATTTTCTTCCTTGTCAAACATCATTTTGAACACTTCATTTTGAGCTGCAATTAAACAAAAAAATTAGAAATAGTGCATTATATTTAATTCATTTTAGTCAAAAAGTTGGTTCTGAAAGTGACAAGGAAAATAAATCAAAAGCTTACAAATTAGAACAGCCTTGTGACACCGAACTCTCTTCCGGTTTTTAGCCACAATAATCGCATCACCGGTCGAATCCACATTCTCCAGCATTTTACTGCCAAGGCTGCTCCAGGATTCTGTCAAGTTATCTCGATGAATTAGGTTTAACGCCTCATCGTTCAGAATCAAGCTAAGAGCCAGTTTTCCTGAGAACTTTCCCTCCTCCCACTTCTCAGCAAGCGTGTCCGTTAAATTAAATCTCCGATAGATTTGGTAAACTTCTGGTTTCCAATTTGGCCGAATATAGAACCAAAGGGGATCTGTAAAGTAAAAATCCAGTGTAAAATGTATATACGTGTGTATCTACAAACGGAAAAATAATCTGATCACCTTTAAATTCCACCCTCATTTGGTCGTCCTCCTTAGTTCCAAACTCCAGAAGCAAATTCACCGAAACATTTTTAATGTTTCCACACACGCCTACAAGTCTCTTGAAAATTCCGTTTTCTTTCTCATGAATTCTGAGACATCCTGTCTCGGGTCCCCACTTCACACATCGAGGAGCGTAAAAAACTTCCAAACAAATAACCCGACTCCTGAACAAATAATTATCAAAAAATGTTTTACTGCATATTTTGGAAACTTGTCTCATTAAATGATCAGCTACTTTAGAAAAACTTACCAAGTGTCCCCCAAGAGCTGTTGTTTGTAGCCGGAGTAGCACATCAAGGAATTTTCCAACTTGGTCTGAAAGATCCCTGGCTCTCTGATGTCCTCTGAAGAACCTTCTCTTGTCAGTTTTTCCACGGTCACCTCAACGCACTTGTAGGTAGCCAATTTACAAGTTGAAGCACCTCCATGAACCAAGTTAACTGGACAAGCGTTAAGTAAATTAAACACTGCCATGACGATAATGACTGGGGAGAAACTTAAGCAAATATTTGTATACAAATTAAATTTAATTCTAGATTTCAAATAGAATATTATAATGGGACCTTGAAAATGAAACAGCAATCCGCAGCTGAGATTTGTAAACCGAAATGTATTGATAGGATTACTTAGGTAGGTACCTAAGTAAGTAGGTAGTACCCGGGTTGGATTTCCTGAGGTTGATATCCACAAGAGATCTCCAATAGATGTCATTCCTGGCTTTGTCCAAGAACACGTAAGTACGTAAGCATTTTGGTTCGTTAAGTACTTCTGGTTATTGGAAATAGAAAAATTCCAATAACTATTCCAGACTTTCTTAAGTTACCCCAAATAATTTAATCACGTTACTATTTTGGATACTTACACTTATGTAAATGAAAAGTAAGCAAAGTAATTAACTTAAGTACATAAAGTTACAGTTTATTTAAACTATATATTAGATTTTCATACAAATCTATGATCTATAAACTGCTAACTATTCGAAATTATAAGCTAATGGAATAACTACCTGCTTTGGAGATTACTACCTAAAATCCTAAGAGTAGTTCACGTCTTCTTCCTCCATTAGTACTTGCGACCCTGACATCATGAAGCTTTAAAATTTCGGATTATGCAGTCTAGGATTCTGAAGATCAAGACCCTCCACAAATCCATTCATCTATTTCAGACACAACTCGAACCTTTGTTCCTCCACGCACACCAAATTTCAGATATGTGAGATTTGTGAGGAAAGGGGTTTTAACATTTGGAAAACCCTAGGGTAAAGTGCTTAAGGAACATTAAGGAGGGCGATGAAGAAAAATGTGGTACGTGATCAGTGTGGGAAAGCATATCATCCGAAAAGGATTTTGAGAATACAAAAGGAACAGGTTGATTCTAATGTAGATTAATATCACATTGAAAATTTAATAACTTTAATGCTTGTTCAAAAACGTATTTTGTACAAGACTGTACATTGGTGGAGTTTATTTGTCATAATAAATCGTTTGAAAAATCTAATATTTTGTATTTTTTGGATTAGACTTGGTTGTGGACATTGTTTTGATCGGTTGACCACACGCCCACCTTTGAGACAGTGCAAAAACTTAAAAACATATTTTTCATTAACTAAAAGCCCACGCATCATATGCTTATATTATATACTGAGTACTGACATTATTTGGTTTGGATAAATCATAAATTCAAACTTAGTTTCGTGAACAGAATACCAGAGATTAAAATTGTAAATATGACATACCTCAGTCGCAACATTTATTCAGCACCTAATACATTTTAATAAAATTAAATTTGTCTGTTGTTATTCCATGCAGACATGTCAGGTACTTTATTAAACACTGCCAAAGTGTAATCTACGTGTAATTTGTTTCTGCGTCGCAAACATTTTAAAGCCTACAACTGGACCATCACGTATTGGAATAGATTTTCGAAAAGTGTTTTTGAATATTTTTAGAAGCAATTCCGAATAATCTGCCACGACAACTATTATTGAAAAATTAAGATAAAGAGAGTAACAATAAACATTTGGAATTAAAGGGAATAGGAAAATACTGACTTTAGTCAATAGTTTACTTTGTTATATTCTATTATAAAATAAATTCTAGTTCAGTAGCAAACTAATAATAACCACTACAGATATTTATTTTGTGATAATTTGAGATAATGAGTTTGATAAAAGAAGAACACTTAACTAACACGATTCTTTGTTGAGTAATCTTATATGCTTCGTAATAGTATTAATATATGTACATGGACTATTTATTTACAAGATTTTTTAAAGTCTCAAACTAGAACAGCTCTAATCCGTAAAAACATATGATACCATTCAAGCTAGTTTAAACTATTTTTTTTTGCAAATATCTTGTATCTACGGTACACATTTGTTTGAGTGTCTTTTAAATGATTGGGCTAATTAATTAAGAGCTTATACTAATTGCGTTTCCATATTCGATTAGCTGTTTTTCTTTATCATCTACTTTACAAATTTTATGAAGATTACGCTGACAGAATTTTTATACTGATTTTTACGATTCTACTGGCTTTAATTAAACGCTTTTCTAAACTTTAAAGTCTGAAGAAACTATACTGTATCTTAAATCTTGTGTGGAACCTAGTAGCGCCAAACAAACATGCACGGTTTATTTATTAAGCGTTGCTACAAATTTGTATTTATTTTAATAACTATTAATCTACTAGCTTTGCTAAATGAAATAGAAAGTTTTATAGATATCGACTTTTCAGAAACCTACTATATCCGCAGATGCAAAGATCGTGAAAATATATCAAATTTAGAAAATTATTTCTCGCTGTCATCTGTAGAGCGAAAATGTCAATATTTGACACCGGGAACGGACTACATTACGGAGAGTTATTATGTGACAGAAAATGAAAGTGAACTCACAACGGATTATAACCTTTCTGAAGAACAACTTTCAAAACTTCTAAAAGCGCATCCAGTTGTCATAAATTTGGACGAGTATCTAAAACCATTATATAGTGCCAATAGCAACTGCTTTTTAATCATTGACAATTTTCTAAACTTGCATTTGCCACCGATCAACTATCCAAGTTTACTCCGCACGCCGGGTTTCTTTTGGACAGACTTGATAAGGTTTTCAATTCAATCAAAGCCTTGGGATTGTCAAATTCATGTAATTCATGCTTTGCTGCTGCAAGGCATTAGTGAGACATATTTCACTTTAACAAAGCTTAATGGTCTAAGCATGCTAACACCCAGTGGTTTGGAACAACGCTTACTCCCTTCTACGCCAATAGTATCAGTTCTGATTCTAAACAAACTTAAAACCACAAAAGAACGAAACCAACTATATAAATTTATATATTATCAAAACGGCCCTCATTCTGCCAGATGGCCTTTTGTATTTTCGAAAATATTTATTTTATTTGAAACTACTGGATTTTTAATAGACCATTTTGTACTCTCGACTAAGTCAAGTGAATTGCAAGTCTACAAAGTTAGTACATTTTGTTTGACTTGTAACACTGTAGCACCAGATGATCTGGACTTTCTTTCACCCTTAAAAATTCCAATTAAACATTCTCATTTAAGCTCTATTAGTTATTTGACTACTTTGAGTACTCCAAATACTCAAAACTCTGTTTTCGTTGTAACTGAAAGAAGTATTGGTGAAGAAGGAAATGACGAAGGTTTTATAAAACATTGGAAAATGTGTAGCAATTACATATCGGACAGAAAAACCAAAATCAATATACCATTCAAGTCTTTACCAAACATGTTAAATCATGCGTATGCACATGTTTGGAGATATGTTCTAAAAAATTATACAACCGAGGAGAGATGTGCTAATGGAAAGCACCATTTTGGAGAAATACGACGGAGTATTTCTAAAATTATTTTAGCATCCCATTCTTCAAATAACGAATATCCATTTAAGTACCCAATTTACTACAACAATCCATTATTTGAACTTCATTTTCTAGTATGTGGCGAACGAGGGCAATCTGGACTTCGATTTAATGAGCTTATAAATATTTACTCAGGTTCTGTTTGGTGTGCAATTTTATGCAGTACTTTTATACTTGCAATCGTGTATGCACATACAACCGGTCACAGTAATTGGAAATCTGTGGCAAAACATTTCTGCATTCACGTTGATTCGGTGTTCAAAATTTATCTTGAAAGAGGTGATCCTTATACCAGAACTAACTTGAGCAAAACATCAGTACGATTAATAGTATCAGGATTTGTAATTAGTGCTCTGGTTATAAGCAATGCGTATAAAAGTACTAATGTTTATAACATTGTAACTCCAAGATATCATTTAACGTACGATACAATCGAGCAGTTGATCGATGATGGATACAAGCTGTATACAAGAGTGGGAGTACTATATTTGCGGAACATTTTTAATAAAGGTGCGTTGAATTCCTTAAAATTCTGGAGAGGAAAACATTTTCTTGAATCAATCAAAAGAAAAAAGAACGACGTTTTTGATGAGGACATTTTCATTAACGCTCAATCAGAAGTACTAGCTAAATATTTACCTGCCAATAGAAACTCTACTGATGTTTTCATCAATCAGCTACTAGATTTTACACAACTACTTGAACCATTACGAAAAATGCTTTTTAGAGTTATAAAAAGTGTTAAAAGTAAGACTCCAAAAAGACTTCTTAGCAACTATAAATCATACTTCATATCCCTCGTTCAGAAGCGTTTTTGGGAACTTGAGAAATTTGTTTTAATCGGTCGCTTAAGGAAGTGCAAAAAGATGGCAGCATTGCTTTCAAAACATGAGTCATACATATTTAGTAAAATAGTAAGACATAACAATACTGCAGAGAAATCAAGTTTGGTGCACTTTGGCAAACAATCCTTTTTCAAAGCATATCACACGTTTCATTTCAAGGGATCTTTGCCACTATTTACAAGTCAACGTATAAAACAAATTCAGGCTTCAGGAATCATAGAATGGTGGATACAATATATTATAGGATTTACGCGTCCAGAACAAGAATCTGCGGATCCAATAGAGCCATCCATGAAGGGAAATATTCAATTGGTTTTCCTTGTGTACCTTTTTGGAGTATTAGTGGCGTCACTTGTTATGTTGTTTGAAGCCAAAGAAATTGTGTACCAGCTTATTTGTCGATTTTGTATACTTTTAAAACATGTATTTGTAAACATGTTTTACCGTTGGAAAAAGTATTTTTGTCATTACAAAAGTAGAAAGCTTGGAAGAATATTCATCCCGGTAAAGCCGTATACGTAACTTTTAATAGTCGTTTGGTAGGAGTAATTAGGTGTACATTTTAGCTTAAGCGTGAACTTTGGTTAAGTTTAAAAACATATGTATTGACACCCAAAATTACTCTACACCTTTCCAAAAGATCGTACAATTGTAGTAGTACAGTAATCGATCAAAATAGTTTACATGCGGCTAAGTTAATATATTATCAACCACTATCTTTAGAGCGAATGTCTGTTACACCAACGCCGTTTTCATGTTCATAGAAAAATTCCGATAAATATTCCAGACTTTCTTAAGTTACCCCAAACACATTACAATCACGTTACTATTTCGGATACTTACACTTACCTACATGGAAAGTAAGCAAAGTAATTAACTTAAGCACATAAATTTACAGTCCATTTAAACTATATATTACATTTTCATACAAAACAATGATCTTTAAATTGCAAATTACTCGAAATTATAAACAAATTGAACAACTACCTGTTTCAGTGATTACAAATATTTTACAATAAGTATCAATTAATCAATTTGTTTTGTATTAAAACCTTAATTAACAATTGGCTTAGATCTCTTCAAGTAAATCCCTATCCAACCCGCATCGCCAGTTCTTCCAATAAAAAACCCCGTAAACATTCAGTCACACCCTCCAACATGGAAACCTGAAACAAGGACTACCAGATCAATTGTTAAGTTAAGTCTAACTCGACATTAAATTTACGATATTATGAGATGCAGCTTTACAATCTATAACTATCAAAACTTACCAATTCAAAACACTGAATTTCTCCAATTTCGAAACAACGAAAGTCCTCATCATTCTTTCTACAACGTCATCTGGATTTGTAGACTCGTACAGCTTATCGACTTTCCTTTGGTGCAGAACATGGACTGCAATTTACAAAAAAGGCATTGGAACACAATAGACATCCTAAGACTTTCAATCTCATCTCAAAACCACATTAAATGCTTAGCTTACACGTGTCCTGACGTACTATTAGTACTGACGACCCTGGTATTATAAAGCTTTAAAATATTTGGATTATGCAGTTTAGAATTCTGCAAAACAAGATCCTTCACACATCCATCCATCTGTTTAAGACACCACTCGAACCTTTTTTCCTCGATCAACACAAAATTCAGTCTGGTAAGAAAGATATGTGGGACTTGTGTGGAGGTGGATTTCAGCATTTGGAAAACCATAGATAAAAGTGCTTAAGGGGATTTTGAGATAGCATAGGAACAGATTTCATCCTAATGAATGTTAGGTTAACGTAAAACATTTTGCAAACTTTTCATAGTCATAAACTGTAACTTTATCTATATAATTTATTTGCTAAATAAATCCTGTAAACATGGATATGTAGTCCAATTTCAAATTATTTTATAAACCTATGGTTACGGGCATCCTTTCATCGATTGACCACACTCGCAGTTTTGATACATCTGAAATACAAATATGTTAATTAGCTAAAATAAGCAGCTTAATAAAATATTTAAAGTTTTGTCCAGGCTTTCATGTGTATCGTGCAGTAAAAAGTCCAACTTGGTCTCAAGTGCTGGTTGGTTGGTTTTGCTGGGTTATCTTTTGCCCATATTTGGTACCCGATATATAATATCGACATTGTTCATTTGTGCTGACGTCACGCATATAGGGAATTATAGGATGCCAACATATTAAGTTGCTGAACAGTAATCTACGTGTAACTTATGTCCTCTTTCTATCTGTCTCAAAACGTACGTTTTTCTTTACAGGAATAATTACTTAGTAGTTACTTTTTAAAACAACTGTGTGGAAATTCTATAAAAATGCAGTGGTATCAGAATATGTTTAAATAGTAGGTTACAGTAAACGAATTTCTTAAACTTAAACATTGTATTCGTTTGGCAGACTTAGCTCATGCATACTAAACTAATTTACGAATCCATTTCATTATTTGAGGTGATAGATTTTTAGTCTGTCACACTTAGGCAGTGTTATAAGTTTAATACGTCAGGATAGTCAGGCTAAGTAGTGATTCTAACAAAGAAAACATTCTAAGAGATATTTTCTGAAAAAGATATAATATTTCGTATAACATTTTCACTTACACATACTACAGCACTGCACTGGTTCTTGGCCAGTTACACTGAACAACAATGCATGTTCTATTGTATAATCGTTATTACAAATACAAATTCATTTTGCCTTTCATTTGTATCATATCATCTACTTCGCCAAAAAGAAATAGCAGGCTTTATAGAAACATCCTCCGAAGTAACGTATTATATTCGCAGATGTGAAGATCGTAAAAACATATCAAATCGTGAAGATTATTTTAACTTGACAGCAATAAAGAGAAAATGCCAATATTTCGAGAATAGTATGGCGCATGTTTCTGAAGATACTTGGGTGTCAGAAAATGAACCGCAAAACCATCAAAATTTAAGTGCTTCAAAAAAGCTACCAAACATTTTCAGAGTACATCCAATTGTCAACAATTTAGACGAGTATTTGTCGCCCTTGTACACCGGCATTAGTAACTGCATTTTAATTATTGACAATTTTCTAAATTTGGATCTACCACCAATCAAGTACCCAAGTATTCTACGCCTACCAACTTTCTTTGGGATAGATTTAGTAAGACTTTCAATTCACTCAAAATCCTGGAATTGTCAAATTCATGCAATGCTTGCCATGTTACTGCAAAGCGTTAATGATACATACTTCCAATATACCAAACTAAATAGTTTGAGCATGCTAATTCCTTTAGATTTGAAATCCTATTTACTCCCTTCAGCCCCCATATTTTCAGTTATAATTTTGAACAAACTTGAAAATGTAAAAGAGCGGAACCAACTATACAAACTTATATACAGTCAAAACAATCCACAATCAGGCGGATACCCATTTGTGTTTTCAAACATTTTTCTCCTATTTGAAACAACTGGAATATTATCAGTCGACTATGATCTGCTTTCCATTCAACCTAGTGAAACATATGTCTACAAAGCTAGTACATTTTGTTTGACTTGTGTTCGTAGTACTTTTCCGCCAAGAGACCTAGACTTCCTTTCGCCCTTACAGTTCTCAATTGAGCGTTCTCGCTTAAGCTCTACTAGATATTTGAGTTCCTTGAGCTATCCAAAAACTCACGAATCCGTTCTTGTAATTGTGCAAGGAAGTAATGGTGATGGTAATGACGAAGGTTTTATAAAACACTGGAGAAAGTGTACAAATCACATATCAGACAACAAAACAAAAATCAATATACCCTTCACAAAACTACCGGATAAGCTAAACCATGCATATGCACACGTTTGAAGAGACATCTTTGCAAACTACACAACCAAAACTACACAGAATAAATTCTGTATTAGTGGGCGAAAAACCAAACAGTATAGTCTGCAAGGATCCTTATCAAAAATTTCTTTATTTTCCCATTCATCAAATAACGATTATCCCAATAGGTATCCGATTTATTACAAAAACCCATTGTTTGAATTGCATTTTCTTATATGTGGCGAAAGAGGACAAGCTGGACTTCGATTTAATGAACTTCTGAACGTGTATTCTACTTCCGTATGGTGTGCAGTTTTATGCACTACTTTTCTGCTTGCAATCTTTTATGCACATACAACTGGCCACAGTAATTGGAAATCCGTGACAAAACATTTTTGTATTCATGTGGATTCTGTGCTCAAAATTTACCTACAAAGAGGTGATCCTTATACTAGAACTAACTTAAACAAATCGTCAGTTAGACTAATAGTATCAGGCTTTGTAATCAGTGCTCTGGTTTTGAGCAATGCATACAAAAGTACTAATGTTTATAATATTGTAACACCAAGATACCATCTCACGTATGACACATTAGAGCAGTTAATTGATGATGGGTACAAGCTTTATACAAGGGTTGGAGTCCTTTATTTAAAAGGGATTTTTGACAAAAATGGTCCCTTCCATTTTCTTAGAGCAAAACATTACGCAGAATCAGATGGAAGATCATCATTTGACCGCAATTTCATTGACGTCCAGTCAGAAGTTCTAGTTAATTATTTGCCTACGCATGAAAACTCTACTGACGTTTCAATTAATCAGCTACTGGATTTCACAAAGCTAATTGAGTCACTACCTAATATGTTGCTTCATGTAATTAAAACAGTAAAACGAAGGATTCCAAAAAAGCACTTCCTAAGAAGTAATAGTGATCAAAAATATGAATCTCAAGTACAAAGATATTTTCGACGACATGAGGAAATTATTTTGATCGGTCGTTTAAGGAAATGTAAAAGAATGGCAGCATTGCTTTCAAAACATGAGTCGTATATATTAGTAAAAAGGTAAAACACAATAATACTGTAGAGAAAACAAGTTTGGTCCACTTTGGAAAACAATCCTTTTTTCAAGCGTATCACACGTTTCACTTTGAGGGATCGTTGCCACTATTTATAAGTGAACGTGTGAAACAAATTCAAGCTTCAGGAATCATAGAGTGGTGGATACAATATATTATGGGATTTACGCATCCAGAACTAGAATCTACGGATCCAATTGAGCCATCCATGAAGGGAAATATTCAGTTGGTTTTTCTAGTGTATCTTTCCGGAGTATTAGTGGCATCAATTGTTATGTTGTTTGAAGCCAAAGAAATTGTGTATCAGCTTATTTGTAGATTTTGTAGGCTTTTAAAACCTGTATTTGTAAACATGGTTTACCGTTCGAAACAGCATTTTTGTCTTTACAAAAGTAAAAACCTTGATAGGATATTTATTCGGGTTAATCCATAATCCGTATACGTAATTGAGGAGCTGAGCAAAAGAATGTTATGACCTTTGGGTAACTATGTTATTTTTAATTTTGACTATGAATAATTGTGGTTGTTTGTCCGTGCTGGGGTAACGTTAACGCATAATCAGCTACTGAAAATACGCATTTTTTATAAATTCGGTTTTAAAAATAATTTTCTAACATAGTTACGCAAAGTTCATGACATTCTTTTGCTCAGCTCCTCAATTAATATTGCAAAAACGTGTGGTAAAAGTAATTAGGTGTACATTTTAACTTAATGTCAGCTTTGCTTGGTTAAGTTTAAAAACATATTGATAAGGACTTTTCAGTCAAATAACGTAAAGCTAAAGCGTTTTTTCGAATTACTCTACACCTTTTTAAAAGATTGTACAATAGTAATAGTACAGTAATCTATCAAGATAAAGTTTACAGCTAAGTTAATATATTTTAGATAAGTATTATCAACCACTGTCTCTAGTGCGAATGCCTCTTACACCCACACCGTATTCATGTTTCTTTGACTTGGATATGGAGTCAGTATAGTATAAGTCGATTTTTTTGTAAACGGTACGCAAATCTTGAAGCAAGGTAAGATGGTGTTGGTAATTCCCTTTTCTTGATAATATTCCAATTGTCATACTTATACAGTTGTGTGCATTTAAGCGTTTACGTGTATTTTTGGAGGATACTCTAAACGATTATTGTTGCTTGATGCTCACTAAAGAGATTGTAGATTTTAAAACCCATTTCAACAATATGGTTAACCCGAACTTTGACTATCTCATACTTCTTTATAACACGAACCTTGCTTATGGAAACACCAGCAACCCTTTAAATAAAGATTTGGGACCAGTATGCGTAGAGCATATTAGAACAAGTAACCTTTTTAATTCTTTTGTTGTAAAATCGTATATATTAAATACTAGAAACTCTCAATATGTGTGTAGTACGTGATAAACATGACATTGTTTGGACATGAGGGCTTTTACATGAATAGGTATATCTGTATATTAAATGTTTTTTACAAAGTCAGTAAAATGAAGGTAAAAAAATCTTTTTATTTTCACTAGGGTTCATTTTAAGCAATGTAATAAAATATAGGCGAGACAACCAATTGCCTGTTATTGTGTTATTCCATATTTTTAGTCCGAAAGTATGTTTTACATGTATTCTGCTGCATCAAAAAGAATTATCGAAAACACTTCAGTTGGTATTTTTATAAACATTTTTGATTCGGACCCTAGCAAGTCTTCTACCGAAATTTACTGGCAATTAATAATAACCGAATTAATCAAATATCAACAATAAAAACCTTACCTACACAGGTTACACAACTCACTGCAGTCAAATGGAAGTAATGGAACCTTTACAACAAACGCAGAAGGAGCTATTTGTGAATTCTCAAAGCGTTTGGCTTCCAGACGAGGTAATAAAAGCATTGACATTTCAGTTTTAAATATGTTGAAATTTCATGTGTTAAAATAAATGTAAATGCTATAACCTTGACTCTTTAAAGGTATGGGAGCTTCTATTGCTAAGTTATCTAAGCTCAACAGAAATTCAAAACTTTTGTGCTGCTTTCCCATGTTTTCGCCAACTCATGCACCGAACAAAAACCAAATGGCTTTTTCATCGAGTAAGTTATTTTACTAAGAATAAACACACCATAGTGTAGACTAGTAATATAACTTATACATTTTATATTTCAGATAATTCCCAGCATGTACTTTTATTTGGAAAAGGAAGATATTCTAAGCATGCGACTAGTATGTCGTATTTGGTGTTCCGCAATTGACACATTGTTGAGCACGTTTAGAAACCATGGAGGAAACATTGACATATTTCATTTAACTAGAGAATTTTCAGTTAACTGCTGCAAAAAGTTAAAATCAATTCACCCAAACCAATACTCAAACGGAAGTAACGTTTTCCTCGCAAAACGTGCAAGATTTGATATTGACACCCCATTTCGCTCAGAAGACCCCAAACTAATTGAGTTTCTTTCTCTTGTGGGAACCCACATCGAACATATAAACCTTATTGTGAGTAACCTTAGCTCACATAAATGTTTTGAATTTTTACCCCATCTGCTCTCCAGCTGTCCAAATCTTAAATGTTTGGAAATTGAGCAAGTTGGTCCAAATTTACCTTTACCACGTCATGCGGTTGGTGTTTCAGTTCAATATAACGCAATTGCAAACGCTTGGCCAAAGCAGTTAGAGACTGTGAAATTTGTAGTAGCTAATGAGCTGCTTTGTAGACTGGAATCATTGTGTATGAAAATAGCTTGCAAAAAATTTAGTCTGCCAACAGATATAATATTACCAGTAGGTGTCCATCAGAAACACGAAAAGCTATGGTTTTGGTTTATGCCAGAAACAACAAATGAACTCAATACACTGAAATTACTTGAGCTGCCAATCACCAGATTAAAACTTGACACCGGCATTTTTAAAACCAATGATACTCTACTTAACATTGTGTTCAAAATACTTACCAGGTTGAGAGAGACACTTGAGTGCTTTGTGTTTGCAATGCGACCTAGAAGTGCGTATTCTCAATGCCAGAATCAGAATCAGGAATCCCTGTTCAGACTTGATCCGCCGATGCTGGACTTACCCCATTTGCAAACCTTAATCCTGCACAGCTACCCACCAAACGCTTTTAAGTATTTGGTCAACCTTAAATCTCTTCGCTTGTTGGTCATAGTTGGGTTTGACTATGAAGCCAACTTTGAAAAGCCCACGTCAACAGAACTCGACATTGGATGGATGCAACGCCAGTGGCTGAAACACCCTTATCATGAAGCATACTTTTCAAACGTTTGGGAAATATTTCCAAAATTGACTATGCTTAAACTTCAGCCGTTTGATAGTGGAAGAACACGTACCTACACCAAAATAAAACAGGAAAGGCATCACGAGCTCTGTGAATTTGCGTCCTGCCAAGATAGAATTAGAAAAATGAGCAAAAAGAAATCTTTCTCGTTTTGTAGCATTCAGTGATAAATAAGTATGTGTTTCTTTTCGATTTTTAGCTAATATGTGTAATAAAGTGTTCCAATCCGAATACTGAACAAAATGAGGGGCAATTATGTAAATACTAACGTTAAACGCTATAAATATTGATATGTGTATACCAGTTGCTAAGAAAATTTCAAACTATTTCTTTTTGTATCGACAAAACTGTTAAACTGCAGTTTAAACTCATTTTGTTCTTCCTATTCAAGCTAATGTCTACATTTTTCTTATTTGTAAGCTAAATGTTTGAAACACGAGTAAATTTGTAAGCATTTGTAAATGGCTTGAAAGAAAAGACAACAACACTGGAAATGATGAATAAATATGAATAAATAGTTAAATGAATGCAAATAGATGCAGGCATACCTAGTTACCATACTTTGCAATTTTGTGTTGTGCACGAAGTTTTTTCATGTCGTAAGGTACATTTTTATTGCCTTTTTGAAGCTGGATTTGCATTTTATTGTTATCCTTCCTAAGGTTCTTGTTATCCGAGCAAAGGTAACAAGAGGGTAAATTTTCTTATTCTACTTTATATTTTAACCAAAGTAGGGAATTGTGTATCATGCCTAGAATATTTATCCATTATCACATATCACATTACACCTACGTAATGAGCATCGTATGAATTTGTAAATGCGTTTTCTTAAAAAATTCAAAAGAGGAACCAACAAGTTTTAAGCGTTTGAATTTTTATAGTTTATTACTAAACGCATGCAAGTAGAGATCCAAAATGTATGTCTTACAAAATCAGTAAATAGTAATGTGTGCTAGAACCTGAAAACCGTAGAAAGAATTACATTACTTATATTATGGCTACAATTTTCATTAACTGATACTGGCAAATATATGTGCCAAAAACGTGTAACAAATCAATACATAATTAATATATTATACAAAGGTATTCAAATATTCAGCTTTGCCTAATCTAAATGTTTTCACGAAATTTTACACATTTAAATGTTGTGTATAATAACAAACAAAGTCAAGCCAGGCAATAATAACAGGCCGAGACTGCTAATTTTAGCTACATTTGCAAACTGTCAGCCACGTTTCTGCCTAGGCCCTCCCATTTACCTCCAACAGCAGTTAACGCAACTGCCTTATCGCCCCATTTCTGCCTGAGCAAGTGAATTAATCTTCCCCAGTTAAGGGCATTTCTTGTCTCAACAGTCAAGTACAATATTGCCATCTTAGAACTCACAAATGACTGAGAAAGAACTTCCAAGTCAGCTCCAGTAAAGATCTGAAACGATAGCGCTTGCAAATTAGGCATGGTTTCTGTGCAAATATTGTATTGCCCGCAATAAATAGTTCGATCTACATAAAGGGTTTTTATCTGGTTGTTGCTTCTCACTATTTCGTTGAAAATTGGGAACGGCAAATTTCTAGTGTTCAACACCTGAAGCTTCACTAACTTGTCAATAGGATTGTCGGCTACTTTTTTAAGCAACTTTTCATCAACAACAGTTTCAGGATATCTTCCGCTTTGTATCTCCAAGGTTTTCAGGTTGGGAAGGAGCTTTAGGCTATCCCTAATATTTATATAAATTTCATCTATAGGGTCTTCATCATTTAAATAATACCTGTAGTAAGTTTTTATACTGCAGTACCACACATAGCTACCTATGCGCTCTAAAAGGCTGAATACATCAGCGTTCCATCCTGTAATCACAATAGCCCTAACAAAGTTGCTAACCTTATTGCAATTTCTATTTAGTGTCACTTGCTCGAATTTCTTAAAATTGAAAGGGAATTTTAGTTTAGTTTGCCATTGTTTAGAGACCCACTTGTGAACATTATTGTTTTCTGAAAACACCCTCGGGTTCATTTTGATGTAGTCAAGTTGCTTTAAGTTAACAGAGTCAATACCGTCACGCCAATCCTTACAAACCACACGAAGTGTCAATGTGCTATTATGACTCAGTTTTAGAGTGTCACGGTAGAGAATCTTCCTACTCAAAATGTCCAATGGGGGTCTTTGAACTAACTGCCTTTCACGAATTTCCTGCATTTGCTGCCTGGCTTCCGCTTCTAATCTTCTTTTTTCCTTTTGGAAATGATGGTTTTGAAGGTCGACGTAGGTGTCCTTTATAATGCTCCAAACCAAAGGAAACAGATAAGTAGTTCTTCTGGGAAGTAACCAGTTTTTAAAACAGGATGCGGCGTTGCATAGTGAGAGGGACGACTCACTGTTGCATTTTGGAAAAATCTCATTCCATACCTAATTGGTGAACAAAAATAATACAGATTTTAGTTAATAATTCAATTTAAAAATTTTGCAAACCTATTTAACCCAAGTTTGCGTGATAATCTGATAAGGTAAATAATATTATATGATTTCTTATGCTAACACATACCTCTGCGGGGAAAATGCGAAGAAGAGCTACTTCGTCTTCGGCAAATTGCTGATTTACTATTGAAAGTAATTCAGTCATGGTTGTGCTGACAATTAACGTTCAGTGTAAAACTGATGTTCACAATACGGAATTTGTTGTAAAATGAAAAAAATGGGGTAGCTCGTACGTACGTAATGCACTCTGTTCAGCTGCTGGCAGGAAAGTGAGGAAACTGATTTGGGTTCTGTATCTAAAAATATTTTATGCTCTACTACCAGCCTACGCTACAGTGTAAACCAAATGCACATACAATTTCTCCTATCGAATTCATACAAATACAATTTCTCTGGCTTTTCGGAACTACACACAGTGTTTTTATTATTGCTCAAAGTCACAAATCCCATTTTGCATTTTTGTAAATCATTTACTATATATGGTATATACTGGTTTGTTAGTCTGGTAGAGTGAACGAAGTTGACGGGTTTACTAGTAAGAGAACAATCGAACAATAGCGCAGCTTTGAGAATACTATACTGCGGGAGCTGGATAGCATTCATAGTTAAGCTGGTCATATATCATATGCATGCAACCGTTTCCTGCGTGAATATGCAAACAGAACAGGTACACGTATTGTGTGAACACCTATGCTACCCATCCTGAGGACATGGGACACACGTCAGGGATGCAAAATCTTCCGGGACCTTAGAATTTCCCGGCATCCGGAGGCAAATTTCCCTTAAATTTTACCACTACTACTACTACTTCTAGTACTAGTTTGTTAAAATTTCCCCAATTTTGGCATGTGTTTCAAAATTTCCCGGCAGGCAGGATGCCAGGATGTCCAGATTTTGCATCCCTGCGTATTAGTATTCTTACAAGTTTCAGAAAAAGATTCGATGCTGGTCGTAATATTTTGTGAAAAAATATCTTATTTCAAAAAAGGTTGAGAAACAGCTACGCTATACGTGCTATCAAACACGTGTATTTCTCTTTTGCTCCTAACTTATTGATTCTAATCTCATCAGAGGACATTGAATCAAATGTAAAATCTCAAAAACGACAAATATTCATTAGATCGAATTTCTAAAGTCTATGTTGTTGAAGTTGGTTAATTATAAAGCAATGCAAGTTTTATTTTAAAAAATCGTTATCGTTTAAAATAGACAATTGAAGTTTTCGGTAGATTGTATTATATCGGCCTTCCAGTATACAGACCATAACTCTTAAGTGACATAGTCAAAAGAACAATAGGTGGATTTAAAAAGCAAATGGATTAGCATAACAGTTGAATATGCCGACCTTCAACAAGCAAATAGTATTCATGACACCCTGAACATTTTCTTTCATTCAATAAGAGTAGCTTATACTACTTGCTACTTGGCTCATTTTAGCATTTAACATAATTTGTGTTTCATCCAAACTCACTATGTTTTACATTAAGAGGCTGCTGTCTACGAAGCACAAATAATATTTTTAACGAAAACTGCAATTCAAGGTTACAATCCTTAAAACATTAAGGTCTTTTATGCGGGCACATTAGGATAAACTGTGAAAAAGTCAGACAAAAATATACAAGAAAATGTAGTAAGCTTTGTTTATACCACTGCAGAACAGAAACCCTGTTTGTCTTGCACAAATATTTTAAACTACGCATTAATATATGCATAGGTAATTTAGTTTACAAAACTTCCTTAAGCATGCATTATTTGGTGAATTGGTGTGCATGCCATATTCTATTGAAAAATTAAAATATGCTCAATAATACTATTTCTTTTATAGGTATGTTGATTATAATGTTCAATACTAGTACATGCAAGCCACTCCAGTTTTGTTTGTAAAAGTTATAGGTATGAAAATTGAACAAGACGAGTTGAAACTCAAGACAACTTTGCTGTAGCCCCCATTGAACTTCCATTCTGTATTTTCTATTCGGAGAGTTACGACAACTTAAGGATAACAATGGTAGTTGGTTTGTTAAAGATATTATTTATATTTGGCCTTTCTAAAAGTTTTGACTTAAGTGCAGCTTCAAATGTAAAGTAAAGCTGTTTTGTGTAATTTTTCAGTATAGCTAAAATGAAAAATCCGCAACAAGACAAAATACAACTGGTTAATTCTCCTATGATTTGGCTTCCAGACGAGGTAATAATCAAACCTAGAAATTCGTAAAGTAAATACTAATTGTGAATTTTTTGTTAATGCATTTTTTATTTTCACCACAACGGTAACTGATGAAGGTATGGATACTTCTACTGCTAAAATGTGCCGACCCAAATGCAGTTCAAAATTTTTGTGCTGCGTTTCCCAGGTTTCGCGTACTCATGCACCCAACAAGGTGCTTGTGGCTCTTTTGTCGTGTAAGTAGTTCAATGTTTCTTTGTAAAAATTATAAAAAGATAATTAAATCACAAAATTAAAATGCAGCGTAGTGAAGTATTCCAACGTTAGAATAAATTGTAATATTTCAGATATTTCCCAACATGTACTTCTATCTGAAAAAGGAAGATATTTTAAACATGCGACTGGTATGTTGTGTTTGGCGTTCCGCAATTGACCAAGTTTTGAGCACATTTAGAAACCACGGAGGAAGTTTTGATATATTTGATTTAACAATTTCATATAACGTTAACTGCTGTAAAAAGTTAGAAACAATTAATCCAAGTCAGTACTCAAACGGAAGTAACGTCTTTCTTGCAAAACGTGCAAGATTTGATATCGACACCCCATTTCGTTCAGATAACCCCAAACTACTTGAGTTTCTTTCTCTGGTGGGAAGCAACATTGAGCATATAAACCTCATTGTGAGCAACCTTAGCTCACATAAATGTTTCGAATTTTTACCCCATCTACTCACGAGCTGCCCAAACCTTAAGTGCTTGGAAATTGAGCAAGTTGGTCCAACGTTACCTTTACCGCATGACGCAGATGATGTTTCTTGTACACTTGATACTTTAAAAAGTGTCTGGCCAAAACAGTTGGAAATGGTACGATTTGAAGTTGAGAACCCTCTACTTTGTGAATTGCGGTCATTGTGCATAAAAATCGCTTGCAAAAATTTTTGTCTACCAGCAAACGTAGCATTACCAAGTGGTGTCCATCATATACAGGAAAAATTATGGTTTTGGTTTATACCAGAATCAATTAACGAACTCAACACGTTGACACTACTTGAGTTGTCAATCACGAGATTAAAAATTGACACAGGCTTGTTTCAAATCAACGATTCTGCTTTTAACGTTGTGTTCAATATTCTTATCAAATTGAGAAAGACACTTCAGTGCTTTGAGTTTACAATACGACCAAGAAATGTGTATCGTCGATGCCAAACACAGGAAATGTTTAGACTTAGTCCACCATTGCTGGATTTACCCCATCTGCAACTCCTAATCTTGAAAAACTACCCAGCAAATTCTTTTAAATACTTGGTCAACTTAACGTCTCTTCGCTGGTTGATCATAATAGGATTTGACTATGAAGCCAATTTTGAGAAACTCAGCCCCATACAACTCGACATTGGGTGGATACAGCGGAAGCGGTTGAAATACCCATATCATGAAGCATACTTTTCCAACGTTTGGCAAATATTTCCAAAATTGCAAATGCTTCAACTCCATCCATGGGATGGTGGAAAAACGCATACATACACCAGACAAATTCAGGCAAGGCATCACGAACTTTGCGAATTTGAATCCTGTCAAGATAAAATTAGCAAAATGAATACAAGGAAATCTTTCTCGTTTTGTGGCATTCAGTGATAATATGTAAATATTTTCGATTTCTGGATAATATGTGTAACAAACTGTTCTAATGTTAATACTGAAAAAATGGTCAGGCAACTCTATAAATATTTGAAAGGACGATATGCATAACTGGCCATTTTTGGCCCCCAAAATAAAAGTCGAGTTTTTGCTCTAGAATCATAAAACAAGCAGAAAGATTCATTCCTGTCAAAGTTTCATGTAGATTTGACCAATATTTCAAAAGTTATGAAGTTTTGAAAATGACGTGTTTGGTGACCTGACGCCAGCAAATCGCCAGCAACTGGATGTACTTAAGTGGACATAACTTTTACACTGCAGACACATGCTCAAAGGTTTAGGGGTCATTCGAGAGATTAGAAACCAGCAATAATCATCCACGTTTACATTTGCAAAAATCCCGTTCTTTCTATGATTTATGGGTAACCAATCATGCATGGGTACCGAAAAATTGCAGCTTTATACACTAAAAATCAGTTTGCACCTAAACGGTAAAAGACACAGGTCAGGAAGATACATCAAAATAAAGCACTAAGCCAGGGCTATCGGCAACTTTGTACCGCGGACGAAACTCTTTGTACATAAAAAACTATGGAGGTTTTTGTGCAATTTTGGCATACTTTTATAGTTAAACGGGACCGTTCTCCCAACTACTAGGGAGTTTCGTCCGCGGTACAGAGTTTCTAATAGCTATAATTTAGTGCTTTATTTTGATGTATCTTGCTGACCTGTGTCTTCTACCGTTTAGGTGCAAACTGATGTCTAGTGTATAAAGCTGCAGTTTTTCGGTACCCATGCATGATTGGTTACCCATAAATCATAGAAAGAACGGGATTTTTGCAAATGTAAACGTGGATGATTATTGCTGGTTTTTAATCTCTCGAATGACCCCTAAACCTTTGAGCATGTGTCTGTAGTGTAAAAGTTATGTCCACTTAAGTACATCCAGTTGATGGCGATTTGCTGGCGTCAGGTCACCAAACACGTCATTTTCAAAACTTCATAACTTTTGAAATTTTGGTCAAATACAAAAATGGCCAGTTATGCATATCGTCCTTTGTAGGTATGTAAAACGGTTGCTGAAAGTTTTTTAAAAAGCTACTTCCGTTTTCACCGACAAAATAGTTTATTAAATCAAACTAAGGTATTCTTCCCATTCAAGCTAGTGTCCGCATTTTTCTTATTTGTACGCTAAATCTTCAAAACGTGATTAAAAATATGTACTTATGTAAACATCTGTAAAACACTTATAAACAAAAAATGAAAATGATGAATAAATAAAAATAAATAATTGAATGCAAAAAGACGCAGGTATACCTAGTTGACACGCTTAACAATTTTGGCTTTGTGCATAAAGTTTTTTCATGCCGCATGGTACATTTTTATTGTTATCCTTCCAAAGCAACATAGTTCTCGTTCTCCAAACAAAGCTAAACAGAGGGTAAATTATCTTATTCTGCTTTTTATTTTCAAACAAAATATTAGGCAGTATGCATGATATGTTTTGGCATACAATTTATCATCACCATATTTTAGAGGTTTCATCTCCATTATTATGATGCTTTTATCCGAGAAAAAAAATCCCCTATAATTTTTTATCACCAGGTGGAAATGTTATGATTTTACGGTGTAAAAGTAATATTTTGTGCCTTCATTACGTAAAACTACAATGTTAATACGGAATATCTTGACTAGTTTTCATTGTATGATATATGCCATTTCTATGACGGCCTAGAGAATTTCCTGTATATACTATCCCCGTAATTGCCTCTGTAAAAGGAAATTTCTGAGCAAAAATTTATAAGAAGGTTCCAGCTAACGTTTCAAATCATTATGGAAGGTTGTAAGGCTGCCAAGTATACATAACACGTATTTTGAAAACTTCAAAGGGAGCGTCGGTCTTGCACGTCATTGACTTCATATTTACATTACAACCGTTTTGTTTGAAATTGATAATTCTAAAAATAAGCATGCAGACTTTCTGATACTGATTCTGCTTAAATAATTTTACTTACCATATAGACAAGTATAAAATACTTTATATTTCACAAATGTTTTATTTATAGATAGTAAAATGCACATCCGTAGTCCCTTTTAAAATCGCGAGCAAATGCTTCTCTTGCACTTATTGTAATAACATCAGAACAATTATCTAAGACGTATGCTTATGTCACTATGCTTACTAATTAAAATCTTGTCTTCAGACACCGGAATGTCGGAATTATGAAACGATTTGGCTTGATCGGTCACACGACCATCTACCAACAAATGTAGGGTAGCCAGTAGTCTTGACGGTTACGTTGTTGGGGTTGTTGTGACATGTTGGTAGCATAATGCAAATGTGATATTATTAAGATGTTTCAAATCAATGGCTGGGTGCACCCTGAATAACGCTATACAAAATGAAACTGCATAATGCATTTAGAAATAGTATCATAATAACCATTTATATATGCATAACTATGGAAATCTGTAGTACCGTTGTAAAAAATAATGCTTTTTCACTAGAAAACGGAGGCATTTACACCTGGTGATAAAAAATTATGGGGGAATTTATTTCTCGGATAAAAGCATTATAAACCCGGTGATGATGTATGCATTTCCGGGTACGACTAAAATTTTGCCATATGTTTTTATAAATCTAAATGTATATATTGACGTTGTAGTGAGGCTTACGTAGAGATGTGGATATTGGTGTACCATCTGTTCATTATAAAATAAATGCTTTTGCGTTTCAATGCTCTACAGAGAAATTCTTTTACTTCTTTCGTGAATGCGTTTGTTGTTTCTCGGACGTACCCTTCAACCCTTAGAGAAATAAAGGCTGGATGCATCAAATGAAATCATAACCAGTATGCTGTGTATTGTGCTTTTGTAAATCTCAAAACCACTGCAGGAATATCTCTCTAAGTCAAAGAATGCTTTCGTGGTTTTGATGGCATTTTGTAACATACTTCACAATAAACTTGTAAATCAACCCTAACCGTGTTATACTCAGCTGTGTATAAATGTATATAAATCTTTGTAATTTATTTTTAAAAATATAACCCGAACAATCTAGTTTCAGCTTGTAACTCCAGAATTTATTAAAACTACTGCTATGTCCCGTACAAATTCAAACAGTGAAGTAAACCAGCGAATAACGGAAAGAGAGAGAAATGACAATGGGTTTTCTGAGCATCCATTGCTCAACAATGTAGTAAGTAAACCATAATTCCCAATTAAAATTTTGGTCGAGCAAGAAATTATGTTTTGTGTTATGAAGTTTTATCTGATTTAATTTCTCAACGTCATTTTTGTTGTTTCCAATGCAGATTTTTTGCAGACTGTTGGTATTTCTTATTCCCAATGCAACATTCTCTGACATCAAAAACGTACGTCTGGTTTGCAAACTATGGTATCAACTTACCCTGACTTTGTGGAGAAAGTCTGTTGTGCTAAAACTTGTACCGGACTACAATCTATTCAGCGCACCCACTGAATCTGGACTAACTCTTTCAAACTTTTTAAGTGAATTTGGAAGCAATACGAGCTTCATTGCGTTGCAAACTACGCCGTATCAAAACTACAAGTTATATAACCTCTCAACAATTAACATAAAAGTATGCAAAGAGGATGGCCCAGCAAAACAGATAATTGAAATAATTTCACGCTACGGGAGACATCTGGCATTTGAAAAAATTCATTTTTTTGAATTGCCCAAATTTCGGAAGACATCGTGGCACTTTTTTTCATTTGTAAAGGACAACTTCCCCAACCTACAGAGTCTGGAGCTGAAAAACGTTAGTTCAGAATGGTGTATCTCTCAAAGTCGAAATGGAAATGCAGGTCGGCAGGCTAGACCTGAAAGATATATATTTCCCAATGTGAAAAATCTCGTTGTTAAGGACTATGATTTTCCCTTGTTCACCTGCTTTCCAAATTTAGAGGTAAATGTTTTTTAGTAAAATTTATTTACAATTTCATATAAATAGTACACATTATGTATGTTCAAGAGTGTAATTTTATAAATCTACAATTTTAGAAATTTACAGCACATGGATACAAATTTACTTCTTTCTTTCAAACAATACGAGGAACTTTTGAAAATATAGTTGTTTATGAGAACCGTTTTCTCAAACATTTGGACTTGATGAATTCCCTGATGCATTCATTTATTTACACCAACAGCGAGAATGAAATGTTGTGCAACACTCGATTCACTTCACTTCAGCATTTGAGTTTAAACATGGAATGCCAACATGACAATTTTGAAGGGAAACAAAGTATTTTGCAAGTTTTTGTTAAATCTGTAGCCACCACTTTGAAAACGCTAGAAGTGGTTCGCTATCCTTTTACGCGTCACTATTACGTGTATCCATTCTCAACTCAGTTGGATAATCTATCCACTGTTCGATTCTGGGGCAATGTTGTCAGCAATTTGAACTTTCTAAGGTTTACCCCGAATCTAAAAGAGCTTCACATGGACCTATACTGCTTCGAGAAAGATGAAATGGCAAACGCTTATAAAGAGCTAATTCCGAGCAGAATGATGCAGTTTCATCCGATTAGTCACGACATTGTACAAGCCGCTGCTGAAATAGGCACTATTGTGTTGAATGATCTGACTTATTTGCAAATCAACTATCCATTTTCAAAGAAAAGTTTTGCAAGTTTGAGAAACTGGATGCCTAACTTGAAGACATTGAAAACTATGTTAGGCAATGAAACATTACCCATCGCATGTAAATTGTGGCCCCAACTTGAGCATTTGACGTGTTTGTATGGATCTGTAATACAGGATGAAGATGTACTTTGTTTACTAAAAGTGAAAGGTGTGCAATGTAAATCATTTAATAATTACATTTGTAAGATCAATTTGGATAAAAATTGTTGTGTGTTTTAGGTATCAAAAGCTTTCAGCTGTTGTCAAGATGCAATCAAAGAAATTTGACAGACTTTGCAGCATATAAGGTTTTTCTGCAAATGCCATACTTGACAAATTTGCAAATTTCGGTTTGCGAAACGGTAAAAGTTACACAATACCATTACTATGAATGTTAGATAACATACTTAGTAGATTTCAAAATGTTTTATTTTTTTGCCTTTTATGTTGCAGTTTAGCAACATGGCAGAAAATATGCTGAAAAGAAAGATTTGTTGGGTTGAAGTAATTCGCTGCAACAAAGAAAACAACAGACGACGCTTTGGGACCTCGCCCTGTTGCAAAAACGCCAGATTTGAAAATTTGCTACATCCTTAAAAACAGCTTGGTCGGGATTTAACTTTACAGTTAACTCCGCTACATCTTTCTTACATTCACAATTGATGTTATTTTAGTTAAATTTGTACAAAACTAACCTAATCTCTTGTGGAATTTTTAAAACTTTATTTGCCTAACAGTGGTCATCCCAAAATTTTAACTAAGGATACGATTTTAATCGTACTGTACCAACAATATTATAATAAATAATTTATACGTACTTTTTAAATGTGATTATAACATTTTGTTTTATGGCATGAAATAAGCATTGACCCCGGATTCCTTTTCCAAATTGCCAAACTCTTCATTGGACTATTGGACACATTTACTAACGACCAGCATAGAAATAGAAACTTCTCAACAGAATCGTTGAATACTCCAGTAGTGAATGCTTGAATACATGTTTTAGTGACCTGCAAAACAAAGTGATGAATTAAGAATTGTGTTTTTCTTTTTAAATTAATTCAAATATTATTAAAAATAACACCAGGTTACAGATTTTATGAATGCCTCACTGGTCAAATAAAATTCATTGCTGCTCACATTCTTAAAAACCAACTAGACAATAAGATTTCTCAACCCAGATAATAAAAAACATACAGAATTAGAAAAATGCGGTAATAATGCAATTTATTAAAAAAGTCTAATTACTAGTCAAGCTTCAAAAAACTCGGATCTACATGATGTAGTGGCAAAAATTCAATTTTATCTCACTGTGAAAATTTGGAGTCAATAGTAAAGTCAAGAAAACTCTTTAAGCATTGGTCATTTTGGGTGATCAGATACCCAAAAAATCTTCTAAAGTTACATGTACATGTTTGAGATGAATCTGCCACCAGTTTTTTTTAAATTGGAAGTTCGCAAACATTATACATACATACAAATTTCTCACAGGGATCAAAGGTTCTGAAAAGTTGTCAAAAGTTTGCTTATATGTAAACCAGTCGAAAACATTGCTGCCCACGTTCATCAATTTGACATTGTTTTCATAGCGTTTATTTCGTAAATGTCTGTATTCACTAGAATAACATCATGTTCTTCATGAAACTCTAGATTGCAGGTTTTCAGTAATACTTTCTCATTGTGATTTTCTGCTTTCCTTTCCCCAATACACCTGGTTGCACAGCAAATGAGCTTCTATCCATCCCTCAAGAAAATCCTTCAATCATAAGACGCTTTAAAAATTTGAGATGCTTCAAATGCTCCAATTTGGAACAAAAGTTAACAAAATCCCGACAGTAATAGTAACAGAAATCAGACGAATCTCTTCTTTGTATGCTGTGGAGTTTTAAAGTTTTCAAATTTGCAAAATTTGGTGGAAAGTAGCCCGTGTGGTATATTCACTTTTCGATATGATTTTGTGCACTCCCTTGCACTAGCGTGACGCTAGTAGCGTCAACATAATGCATTTCCAAATGTTTCAGATTTATTAAAGCCAAAAAATGCATTTTCATGCTCTGTAATATGCATGCTGAAAAGTGCTGAACACGTAAGTGTGTAATTTGCTCTGCATAAAGTTGTAAAAACTCGAGAATCAATGGATTCTCGAAAAATTCAGGCCCGGTGTTGCTCAGGTAAATTTTTAACTTAACTAACTTTTAAGATTTTGTTTTGGAACATAAGTGCAAGAGATCTTTTAGAATGAGATATCTGTTCATCTGTAAAGTAATTATTTACCAAAATTACATACTAATCTTGTATTTGAACTTTAATAAACCGTAAATTGCACATACTATTTCCTCTGGGAGGATCAGTAAAGTAGACTCGGAATTGTCCATTGTTTCAATAAAATTCAACAATTTAATGAAATTTCATATATTTACAGAAATGTTATTATTGCAAAAGAAATAAAAAATGAAAAACACTGTACTCTGAGAATAGCGACAACTTTAGCTTACTAGCTTAAATCTAAATCTATAACAGTTACTACGCAGACATCCACCATTTACTGATTGAAAGCAATGCCCATAGCATAAAAGTCCATTATCTTTCATGTACCTACCTGTTGCTCACCATAGTGACTATGGCAAACAATTCACGCTATCAAAATATTGCAAGATGAGAAAATGTTGTTTCCTTACATTTTTCACAGCATCATTACATGCATAATACGAGTTGTCTATTGCATCAAATGTGCTCTTACCTAATTCATTCCACATTTGAATAATGCATCAACATGAGCATGTACTTTCTTGCGAGACAGAGTGCATTTTCTTAAGTAATAGAATTATAAAGATGAAAAAACATAAAAAAGAGAAATGACAAAACATGTAGTACGACATAAAACATATGCTTGGAAATACATTATGTATTGCTGGTCTCGTTAAATAGTAGTAGAGATTACTAAAGCAGATGTATGATATTGATTTTAAGTTTATTTATTATATTTACTATATTTAGTATAATGTATACTAAGGTTTGTAGTTTGGTACTAAAGTTTACTCACTTCGCTTTTCGGGATTTTACTGAAAACCTAATGGATTTCGCCATACTGAAAAGATGCTCAATAGCTTGAAGAGAAAGTCAAATAAAGCAAGTTCTAGAGTACGCCAAGACTAATTATCAAATATTGCATTACACACACCTTAAGAGCATCATATGAATTTATTATTAGTGCATTTTTTTACAAAAAAAAAATTAATAAATGTTCAGAGAACCGAGAGGAACCATAACAAACATTAAGTTTTAAATCTTCAAACCGTTAACGTTTATTTTTAAACATATACAAACAGATACCTAAAATGTATGTATTACAAAATTTTACAAATAGTTTGTGTACCAGACAGAACCACAAAAACGAACAAAGGATTACATTTCTTATGTTATTCTGATTGTAATTTTCAGTTTATTAAATTTAGACTAACTGATATTAAATGGTAATGGCCAAAAATTTTTATGAAATCAATGTATAATTAATATATACAAAAATGTTTAAATATTCAACCTTGCCAAATCCAAATCTTTTCACAAATTTTTACACAAATATTTTTTTTGTATTTTTTTATTAATATGTGTTAATAACAAGCCGATAGTGCCAATTTTAGCTACATCAGATGTAGCATCTCTATATCGTCAGCCACATCTCTGCCTAGACCCTCCCATTCATTTTCAAAAGCAATTAATGCAACCACGTTATCGCTCCATTTCTGCCTAAACAAGTGAATTATTTTGCCCCAATTAAGGGCACTTCTTGCCTCAACTGTCAAGTAAAATTTCGTCATCATACTACTCACTGACAACTCAGAAAGAGCGTCTAAGTCAGCTTCAGTGAAAATCTGAAAGGACAGCTCTTCCAAATTAGGCATGGGTTCTGTGCAAATATCATATTGCCCACAGGAAATAGTGCGATCAACATAAAGAGTTTTTATTTGGCTGTTGTTTCTCATTATTTCATTGAAAACGGGGAAAGGCAAATTTCTAGTGCTCAACACCTGAAGCTTTTCTAACTTGCCAGTAGGATTTTTACCTACTGTTTCAATAAACTTTTCATCAACAACAGTTTCAGGATTTCTTTCACTTGGAACATCACCTTCGTCTATCTCCAAGGTTTTCAAGTTGGGAAGGAGCTTTAAGCTATCCCTAATATTCATGTAGGTTACATCATTACTGTAAGACCTGTCGTAAGTTTTTATGGTGCAATACCACACATTGTCTCCTATGCGCTCTAAAAGGCTGAATACATCAGCGTTCCATCCTGTGATAACAATAGCCCTAACAAAGTTGCTAACCTTATTGCAATTTTTATTTAGTGCCACTTGCTCAAATTTTTCAAAATTGAAAAGGCCACTTAGCTTAGTCTCTTGTCGAGAGACCCACTTTTGAACCGCTGCGTTTTCTAAAAACTGCCAAGGGTTCAGTTTCATGTGGTCAAGTTCCTTCAAAGTTACACTGTCAATACCGTCACGCCAATCTTTACAAACCAGACGAAGCGTCAATGTGCTGTTATGACTCAGTGTTAGAGGGTCGGCGTATTTCCTATCCGAAAAAATCAATGGAGGCATTAGGGGCAGAACTGGCTGCCTTGGCCTTGTTCGAACAGCTCGCACAAATTCGTCCAGTTGCCGCCTGGTTTCCATGGCTCTTCTTCTTTTTTCCTCTTGGAAGTGCTGCTCTTGAAGGTCGACGTAGGTGTCCTTTATAACGCTCCAAACCAAAGGAAACAGATAAGTTGTTCTTGTGGGTTGTAACCAGTTTTTAAAACAGGCTGAGGCGTTGCATAGTGAGAGGGACGATTCAGTGTTGCATTTTGGAAAAATCACATTCCATACCTAATTGGTGTACAAAAATATATAGTTTTTAGGTAATAATATAATTTTAAAGTTTTAAAACTTTTCACCCCAGTTTGTGTGATAATCTGATATTGGAAATTATATATTATGCTTTCTTATGCTAACATACCTTAGTGGGGAATGTGCGAATAAGAACTTTTTCGTCCTCGGCAAATTGCTGATTTATTTTTGCAGGTAATTCAGTCATGGTTGTGCTGACACTTAATGATCGTTTAGTGTAAAACTGATGTTTACTATACGGAATTTGTTGTAAAATGAAAAATATTATGGTTGCTCGTACGTACGTAATGCGCTCAGTTCAGTTGCTGGCAGAAAAGTGAGAAAACTGAATTGGGTTCAGTATCATGAAATATTTTGTGCATTGTTACCAGCCTACATGGCTTTGATATAAGTAAATCAATATACATGAACTTTCTTCAAGACTCCTATCGAATTACATAACTTCTTTGTTATTTCATGATCAGTAACGTTAGGTTAGAGCAAGTTTGAGAATACTATACTGCGACAGCTTGGTAGCATTCATGCAAAGTTGCTCGTATGCACATAACCGTTTCTTGTCTAAATATCAAACAGAGCAGGTACACGTATTGTGTGAACACCCTAGCGACCCATCCTAAGGACATGAGACGTATTAATACCTAGGTGGTATACAAGTTTCAGATAAAGATGCAATGCTGGCCTTTATATTTTGTGAAAAAATATCGTATTTCAAAAAAGGTTGAGGAACAGCTACGCTAAACGTGGTATCAAACACGTGTATTTCTGGAAAATGGTAAATGATCCGTAGTCTGATGATGATGATGATGATGAAACTTCAGACACCGCTGCAGAGAATGCAAAGCTTTGTTTGCGTTTTCAAGGTGTCGGACGGTCGTGGTCTACAATAAACACGTTTATTGCACAAAAACCCTATAATATACAAACAATACGGAGAAGTAGAAAATGGATACGGGTTTCCTATCCTGAGTCAAGAGTCCTGGTCATTAAAATCTAAATAATTAGTAATTGTAAATACGTTAAGCAAAATTCAGTGTTTGTATTTATTGACATGGTAATCTTTGTTATGATTATCCGAATGAAAAATGGTTATCGTTTGTCACCGCTGTATAACTCAAAAATCTTAGGAACAAATTGGGATTCCATGACATGAACATGCTTATGTCCAATTTCAGATATTTTATTTTTTATAAATAGTCAAGGTCTTTGGAATAGTATAAACAGTGATAGATAGTGTAGATTCTACACTGTAGCTGCTCTAGCCAATTTAAAAATCACATACAGTTTTTACAAGCTAATTGCTTTCTATTAATAGTACGTAATTACGTGGCTAATTTCCAGTTTTAATATTGCAAAAAATAACTGAGTAAATTTATTACCCACATTCTTTATAGTTTGAAAGTTCACTCTCTCTGAAAATATTTAACAATACAACCTAATAAATACCTAACGTACTATTCTTGTATTTGGTATCAATCCTTTTTATCACTCTGTCGAGAATTATTGCATAGAAAAAGAAAGACAATTTTGAATTTCTGTTTATTTTTATTTGTTACGTTATATCTTGTCTGTTTGTTTTTTAGTAAATTTATATCTTCATGTCGAATTCATAGGTTATGAATCATAGCTTTAATACCATATTTACCTTCTAAATCTAAAAAACTGAACCAGCTCCACAAGCCCATACAAGCCACAAACCAACAAAAACTTCTCTTGGGTGCATTCAATTTACAATAATATTTTATTTATCATCTTACTATCTTCAATTTTTATACTGAATTGACGCAAAAATCAACTCTTTTTCCCAATCATCAGCTTAAGCAAGAACACCAAACTGATAATGAACACTAACTATAATAAAACATTTTTTCACATCAATAAATTGATTAACATTAAAGTACATTTCAGTTTATTATTAAAACGCCTTTTTAACACTCACCACTATACGTTTTTTATATCATGCAAAAACGCCATTTATCCCTGTACAATACAATCAGCATTCCTACATTCTAAGCCGTAAATGTGTCACGGACGCTGCTAGCTAATATTACGCTTAATCAGCGCCATTGTCTTTGCGAAAGCACTCTGGCGTACTATACTCAATACTCATGCATTATAAAAGTCATTCATTAAGTTTGCAAAGTTTGCAATTTTACAGAATAAATGCTAAGCTTGGGGTCTGGTTCACCAGCGCTGCTCATTGCTCATTATCGTATCATTATCATGGTTTTGTAAAATTTACAATGTAAATACAAAATTTAACGCGATAATTATAATGAAGCAATGAAAAATTTCGGTGAAACAGACTCCTTCTAAACTAATCAAAACTAATACTAATTCAATATTAACTCCACTTGATAACCGTTTTAACGCTGCTTTCAAAGCGTAAACTTCTCGTGGGAACGACCCCCTAAAAAAATCTACAGAACAGAATACGCTGCTGTGCTACTAAAAGACGTGGGATACCAAAAACACATGTTTTTTGGCTCTACACCCAACACTCAACTCTCCTTCCTGTGCTATTACTCACCAAGGCAATTAACCAAGCAATTAACTAATGACACGTAGACCACCACTAACTCCATCCAAATCTCCATTAAATTCCCTATTTTTCAATACCAGAGGTTAAAATGCCTTCAGTTTTTACCTGATTAATTATTTAAGAAACCCCCGAGCCTTGGGATTTTTTTGTATAGTGGTGACCTTGTCAGTTAACCAAATAAATGGAGAGGATCAAAGGTCTCCTAAAACGTCGTTCCCTTGACATCCGGTCCACAGCCCAAACCATTTCGGACATGGAGGTGGTGTCCGATCCCGAGAATTCTCCGGAGAATCAGCCAGTTTCCTCCAATTCTCCTCCTCAAAACGAACAGGAAGTGCCTTCATCCCCTCTAAATTCCTCCACCTCCACCTCCTTCGTCCAAGACAATGACAACACTCGAGCCTTAATGATGTCCAAAATTGAGCAGTTGACAGGGGACAAATACTCACTGGAACTAAGCCTAAGTGACCTTCGAGATCAGTTAAAATCCAGCCAGGAACAGAATCTTAGTCTTCAATCCAAGTGTGACGACATGGAAAAGTGTTTGGACATTGAAAGACGACGCTTCCGGTGGCAGCAAAAGTTTTACGAAAAGAGGATTCAGCAGTTAATGGGCTTGCCAACAGCAACCACAATTGGAGGGGGTGACGCCAGTAATTCAGCTTACAATGGTCACTTGGACATGTCACTTGGTTCCAATGGGGAGGTGGACGATGACGAGGAAATGATGAACACCAGCAGTACCTTAAGGCGCCTTAGAAAATACCAAAGTATTGAGGATTTAATGGAGTGCAATAATTTTTATGAGGAGACCATCAAAGCCCTGGTCCAAGTTCAAGAGACTCAGGCTGTGGAGTTAAATGACTTGAAACGGGTTTATGAAGAAAAGTTAAAAGCACTTAGTTTGGAACATGAAGCGGAAGTCACGGAAATATTGGAAAGTGGAAATGTCCAAGTGGAAAAGTTGATTAGGGATAATGAGGCGCTAATTAGGGATCTGTTGACAGGATGTGAAGGGCTGTTTGACCAGTTAAAAGTGGAGTTTACGGAGGAGGCAAGGACCAACACGGAGTTGAAGACTAGCTCGGGACAGAATATTATTGTGCAGTTTAAAGGTAAATTAATTAAATGGTTAAATGATTAATTGGATGATTAATTGCTTGATTTTGTGGGGTTTTCAGCGCTTCCAACACCAATCAAGGGCATTGTAGTGGCTGGAATTACGGTGATTAGCATTGCCACGGCAGGATGGGCTAGTTGGGGCTTTATAATTTGGGGTAAGTTCCAGAAACCTTCAAAATCTTAACTTTTTAATTAACTGTTTGATTAATTAATCATTTTTATGATTTTTTAGTGTGGCCCAGACTCATCGCCTTTGCCGAAGTGCTAGCCGCCAACCCCGAGACCAGTTTACTTTGGCTAGTTAGCTTCCTGAACTCCGTCCCTTTTCAAAACTTTAGTAAGGCTTGGGAAGAGGGGAAATCTTTGGGGGAGTGCCTTAAAGCCTTTGCCAACACGGAGTTTCTTTCCACCGCACTGAGAATGGCTCCAGATTTGTTTGCACAGTTTAAAAACTTTCGTCAGCAGAGATCCATCCAACATTAGACATAAATACTAGATAAATTATGTAGTATTTTATGATAAAGGATAACCTAGGGTCTGTTTCACCAAAATTTTACATTGCTTCATTAAATTTTGTATTTACGATCCATGATAATGAGCAATGTGCAGCGCAGGTGAACCAGACCCCTAGTCAATGATAATCAATGATGATAAGGTTAATAACCAAAGATACCTTTGAATAATTTGACGTGTAAAAGTACTAATTTTAATTGTTTTACTAAAATAGACCAAATACTTTAAAAAATTCTCAATACATCTCATTTGTAAAATAAATAGTGATTATGTCGCAAAATGAAATATTGCACAGTATTTTGTAATAATTTGTAAAACACTCAAATTTTCTCAATGATTTTTATGAATCTTAAAAATAACCGTTTATTTGACAATTTTTTGAATACTTTTTAAAATGTAATAAAATGTAACCTTAAAAATAATTACAAATTAAGCAACTTTGTAAACCTATTATGATTACAATTTTTTAGCCTTCTTTTTAATCTTCTTAACCTTTTTACAAATAACTTTCTTCTTTATTTTCTTGTCCTTCTTTTTGTGCATCTTTTCCATGTGTCTAGTTAATGAATACTTAATTTTAAATGTTCTACCACAGATCTCACAAGCCACTGGCTTTTCTCCCGTATGCTTTCTCAAATGTTCCTCCAATCTCCGTGGGTATTTACACTCCAAATCACAAACTGGACAAAGATAACTAACCTTTTGAGCTCCAATCTCCCCTTTTCTTGCTTTTACAGTAGCAATCACCTCAGCCACTTTACTTTTTATTTTATTTTTCAACTCCAAATGATCTTGTTCTTCTTTCGTATTATACCGGTGACAATATTTTTCATGTGCTTTCATCTTAATTTCCGCTTGAGTTTGGGAAAATCCTTTGAAAATTTTATCGCATTTGGAACACTGAACAGTTCCCATGTCTACAATTCCTCCCAACATATTATGCTTGATAATGTAGTGTCTGGCACGATCATAAATTCTAGTGGAAAGTAGCTCTGGACATCGTCCACAAATTGACTTTCTTCCATTGCCCCATTTCCCGGATGGAGTGGTCACTCCCGAACCAAACGCTGTGTGAAGCTCCATTTCATGTCCAACCAAGTCTTCTAGGATGTCTGTAGTGAAGCAACAATGCTGACAGGAAAATTCACTTCCGTTTTGTTCAGGAAGTTGGTTAAAGTCTAAGTGGCGATTTTTAGAATGATTCAGTAGATCCTCTTCTGAGTTAAAAGTGTCGGGGCAATCCGTACACCGAAAAATGGACAAATTTTTCTCCCTATTTTCCTCATCCTGAACTACTACAGTTGACGCTGCATTAAAAACGCTGTGGCTTATCAGACTTTCCTCAGCCGTGACCCAGGATAACCCGTCAGTATTTTCGGCTTCCATGTGGGAATAAAACGAAGGGTCTAGGTCAAGGGTGACATTCTCGTGTTCCACTTCGCGTTTGACCACGTCCACGATCTGAATTTCGTCATCGGGCTTCAGGGTTTGGTTCAAGTTTAGGGTCAGATTTTGGCTCAGGGGCTTTTTTAGATTTTGGGACTTTAACTGTTTGGCACCTAAAAAGTTGAATAAAATCGTTTAGTAATTTTTTCAAATTTGAAATTATTTTTGGTGATTTAGCTTTAAAACTTACATGATTTGTAAATCTGATTCCGCACTTCTAGCACATCCTCCAGTTTGACATTCAGCTTTCGTTTTTTGCCTTTTCGGCCTTTTTTATTAACTGACCTGTCATTATTCTTTGCAAAACTGTTATGAAACGTTTGAACTCTGTTTGTCACCCGACCTGCTACCCGCATCACGCTAAATAACGACTGTAAATGATCCTTAAGTGTTAATTTTATATCTTCCATTTGCTGAAATAGCTCGCTGTACATTTTAACCACGTAAAAGCAGTCGTTACAAGCGCTATAAGCGTTTTCAGAATTTTCTATGAAATTGGGTAAAACTTCCCTTTCCATTATAACGGACATGTTTTCCTGGTTTTCTTTTAAGGGAGATGGGTTTTCAATAGTGGAGGTAGAAAGTTGACAGAGTTGGTTGTAAAATTTGTGGCAGATTTGGGATCTGGAGGTTTTGGGGGTGGTGCTGGTGTCATTTTGCGAATCGGGGTTTTTGGGGTTTGGTTCGAATTGGGGAATGATGCTTGTTTTGTAACAAAATAGACAGTAAACCAAACTGGTTTTTGTGAAAACTGGAGTTTTGGGTAAAGGAGAAGGAGATTTTGAAACGGCAACAGGTTCGGCCACTGAGTTTTGGCTTGTAATTTTTGTCCGTTTCTTCTTGGCCTTCATGATTTTCTTGGGAGATTCTACAGTTTCCTTATATTTCGGCTTCATCTTTTTCTTGGGAGTCACTACAGTTTCCATAGATTTCCACTTTTTGATTTTCTTGGAAGTTTTTACAGTTTTCATAGATTTCGGCTTCTTGATTTTCTTAGGAGTCTCCTCCTCCTCACTTTCTACAGATTTCCGCTTTATGACTTTCTTGGGAGTCTCTACAGTTTCGGTAGACTTTGGTTTCATCTTTTTCTTGGGAGTCTCCACAGTTTCCATAGATTTCCACTTTTTGATTTTCTTGGAAGTTTTCACAGTTTTTATAGACTTGGGTTTCAGGATTTTCTTGGGAGTTTCCAGAATTTGCTTAGATTTCGGCTTCTTGATTATTTTGGGAGTCTCCGTCTCCACAGTTTCTATAGACTTCGGTATCACCTTTTTCATGGGAGTGTCCATAGTTTCCACAAATTTTGGCTTCTTTTTCTTCATCTTCTTGGGAGTCTCTACAATTTGCTTAAATTTTGGCTTTTTCGGAGTTTCCGCAATTTCCATCGATTTCGGTTTCATCTTTTTCTTGGGAGAATCCAAAGTTTGCTTCAATTTGCGCTTCATGTTCTTCTTGGGGGTTTCTACAGTTTCTTTAGATTTGCACTTCATGATTTTCACGATTTTCAAAAGAAAAAAAACTGAAGAATGGATTTACGTTTTAAATATTTTTAAAGAGTTTCCACTGTTTTAATGTACTACACCAAAAAACCGGCAAGGCAAAACAAACTGAATATTATTTTGTAAAAAATGCACACCTGAATTTTTCGGCTGACTTTCTTTTACTGTTTGTGAGTTTTACTATACATGTGGAGTATTAAACCAGGAATAAACAACCACTTGTGTCCTGCAATGCTGTTTATGTAGCTCGAGCTCGGGATTTGTTTTGGCTAGTATCCAATGGATACGTCTGTCAAATGGACTTTGAAAGGACGGAATAAGGATTATAACTTATAAAGAACACGTTTACGGTGTGCTTGTAAAAAATGCACAAACAAACATAAACCTTTAGCCCAAATGCATATACCTATGCTTGAGTTCCGATATTCTGAAAGCAAGGTACCTAATTCGGCTAATTCTATTGTTTTAGATTGGGAGTAATGCATGCATGTATGCATTTCTGGTTGTTACTAATAAGCCAATTCTATGAAAACTTAAAGGTTTCACACAAGCTAAAAATGAACATTTACATTTTAAAGTTTACAGTTGTATCAGTAATAAAAAAATGAATTAAAGTGTTCAAAGTACTCACTTTTGACCATTTAGGTTTTTAAAAATTTGAATGAGAGCTTGCAATTTTATTGTTCAGTTATTTAAGAACCCCAACAATACCTCTCTAAAAAATAACGCCATCACGTACACGTTTGCCTTTCCGTTCTTGCCTAATTGCCTATGATGTATGTAAAAGGATAACAATTTCACTTTGTTCGCCGACAAAATGCATACAATTTTTACTCTGGCTGGGTAAACTGGAGGGTTTGCTGCTCCCCTATACTCTTTCATGCGTAATTCTCAAAAAAGGGTTAGAAAAGTCCAGATATTGAATACTAAGTAACCTGGTTTGGATTTCTGGTGCATGAAACACGTTGATGCATTCAATGCATTTACAAAACAGATTCCTCACCGATCCTAAATAAAATGTATACATAAGTAGGTACGTGACAGATGGAAGATTTTATTAAGTATCGGCCAAGATACTTGATAATATTGCACTCCGGCCGTCCGGCCGTCCGGCCGTCCGGCCGTCCGTCCGTCCGGCCGTCCGGCCGTCCGCCCGTATGCAATTTACTCAGTAACCGCTGGACCGATCACAACCAAACTTGGTATACAGATACTATAGCACCTCAGCCACAACCCTATTGAATTTCAGGTCAATAGGTCAACTGTAAAGGTCAGAGGTCACCAACGGTACAATATTTTTACATAGAACATATACCATGCGACACATGATTTTAGGTCAGTTTTTAACCAGCATTACGAATATACAACCAGATTGTAACAATTCGTGCGTTAAGGCCCTGATTCAGGACCTTAACTGCCAGATACAGCAGTTTTACAGCGTACATGCTGTGCGACACGTAATTTAACAACCAAACTTGGTACACAGACACAATAGCACCTCAGTAACAACCCTATTGAACTTGAGGTCAATAGGTCAACTCTAGGTCAGAGGTCACAGCAATTTCGCAACTTTTCATAATAGAACCTATAGCATGCGACACATGATTGTAGGTCAGTTTTTGACAAGCATAACAGATTAACAACCAGTTTGTTAAAATTCGTGCATTAAGGGCCTGATTCAGGACCTTAATTGCAAGAAATAGCAGTTTTACAGCGTACATGCTGTGCGACAGGTAATTTTACAACCAAACTTGGTGTACAGACACAGTAGCACCTCAGCCACAACCCTATTGCACTTCAGGTCAAAAGGTCAACTCTAGGTCAGAGGTCACAGCGATGTCACAACTTTTCATAATAGAACCTATAGCATGCGACACACGATTTTAGGTCAGTTTTTGACAAGCATAACAGATTAACAACCAGTTTGTTAAAATTAGTGCATTAAAGGTCTGATTTAGGACCTTAATTGCAAGATATGGCAGTTTTACAGCGTACATGCTGTGCGACAGGTAATTTTACAGCCAAACTTGGTGTACAGACACAATAGCACCTCAGTAACAACCCTATCGAACTTCAGGTCAGCAGGTCAACTCTAGGTCAGAGGTCACAGCGATGTCACAACTTTCCATAATAGAACCTATAGCAATGTGTCGCATGATTTTAGGTCAGTTTTTAACCAGCATTACAAATTAACAACTGGTTTGTTCAAATTCATGCATTAAGGGCCTGATTCAGGACCTTAATTGCAAGATATAGCAGTTTTACAGCGTACATGCTGTGCGACAGGTAATTTTAGGTCAGTTTTTGACCAGCATTAAACCTGGTTGTTAAAATTCGGATTTTACGGCCAGGACGATACTTAACTATTCTCTCTCTTAGAGCTTTATTTATTTATAAAACTTATTTTGTTGCGATATGCTAATGCAGCATTCTTATTCATATATTATATACCAAGTATTCCCAAGAAATGACACAATATTTTAAGACTAAAAATATAAATATAAACACTGCAAACATTTAATTTTCCATTGTATATATAAACAACAACAAAACTAATTGTTTTCCTAAACATAGCTAAAAACTGTTTTATCATATATTTTAGAATTTATTACTCAGACAAAAATGGCAGATGTCGACATGACACTGTTGGTTCTTCCAGAGGAAGTAGTAAGGATTTACAACAATATTGTGAATCATAGTAATGCATTTTTATGTTTTGTAAAAGCATTTAATAACATGTTAAATGTAATGTTCCTTGTTTTACAGATGTACCGTTACATTTTTCAATACCTTGAGCTAAATGAACTGCTGAGATTAAGACGAGTTTGTTCCAACACCAAAGTGTACTCTGATGGATACATTCGAAACCACTTTACCGGTTACGAAAGGGAAATTAACGAAACGGATCACACATTTGCAGAATTTATTCGCCGTGACTTACCCACATCAAAAATTTACTTAAACAACACTGGACCTGAATTCTTCGAAGATCCTAACATTCCCAAATTTTTGCAATTTTATGCTGACAGAATTACACACTTGCGTGTGCAATACTTCTCAACATGTATTGCTCCGTCTGAAAATGCATTCTTTACAGCTTTGAAAAACCTAGAGCACTTAGAATTACATTTTACCGACGCAAGAGGCACAGAGTGCTCAAAACCATGCAAAATTGTTAATGGCAAAAAAGTTCCTTACCACACGATATATTATCCACCAAACTTTGTTAATCTGAAAACTCTGAAATTTCATGATTTCAAAAGGAAAGAAGCTTTTGATTTCTGCTACTACTGGGACTTTGTCAAATTTTGTCCAAACTTGGAACATTTGAAACATCCAAAATTTCTGGATATTATGGATGGAGTGGCTTGTGGAGAAAATGGTCCGTTTGGATATATAATTCAGTGCATTGAGGAAAGACAAGCTAAAAATTCAGAAATACCACTAGCTCTTAAAAGCTTTGACCTTGAGCATCACGAAGAAGTAGGAATTCATGAGCACGACTATTGTAAGTTGAGTGAAAGGTGCTATGAGAACAATGTCAAGTTGATGAACGTGGATAGCGAGTTAATGGATTTAGTAGACGAAGGATGGCGGGACATACTGAGTGAAATTTTGGAACCCTTGGTTTCCATAAGAAATTTGCCCGGTTCACTGTTTATGGACGAACTTCCGAATTTGGAGAAAGTAGTAATTACTTCGACCAGGAAGTGCGAATATGGGGAGTTTTGGGAGGATGATCAGCCACAATGGCCCAATCTTAGAGAGCTTGACATAAATATTGATTCAAATGAAACTCGCAACTCGAGACATAAATGTGATTCTTCACCGCTTGAAGAGTTGTTGAACTTTTTGTTTGCTAATGTGGAAAGACAAAATATGAATAAGTTGAGCATTCGATTTGATTGCAATCAATCCTATAAAAGTTTCAGACAACAATTACCAGTTCCAAGAGCATTGGATATTGTAAAGAGTTGTAGCAATTTGACCAATTTGACTTTGCAAAATTGGATGGGAACTAATAAAGCTATTTCCCGGTTTTGGGATGGCCTACCATTTTTAGAAGAAGTTAGCTTGGTTGCTTGTAAAACGCTGGGAGATGTAGCTTTTGTGGGGAAAAATCGAGAAGAACCCAGTTTTCTTAAATTAGCCAGTAAGTATTTTAATAATTAAAAATTGTTGTTTCTGTTGTAAAGCATTTCTATTAAATGTAATCAGCATTTTATTCTGCATGCGTTTTTAGAATTGAGAAAGTTTTCCTTGAGCAAACTTGACCAGATGCCTAAACTGACGGATTTGGTATTCCACTTGGTCTTTAAAAATTTGAAAATCAAGGAATTTTATTTGACAAGTGACTCTCCTATCAAATCTGTAAGTACTACATAATCAAAATCATTAAATACATATACAATAGGTACATAAAAATTATATAGTATACATTAACATTAATTCAATTTACTTGATCCTGTAGGTTACCATCCGCGGCATTCAAGCTCTGAACACTGGCATATTCAACACTTATGTGGAGAAATTTCCGTTTCAAAATTGGTCTTTGGAAAATGTGCATGAGGAAGAGTTTGTCAGTTTGGGGAAAGAATTTCGGGCTTCTTTTATGCTTTGAAATAATATAGTATTTGGTTATTACGAATGCAAAAACGAAACTGGAATGCTTTGAATGTCTAGTTACTATTTTGTTAGTTTCAAATAGTATAATTACTTAGAATTTCAATTTTTGCATAAGTGTAACAAACTGTAACTGTAACAAAATTTTACTAAGCAGTCGTGTAAAATGCATTCGGTTTGCGTTTGGACAAAAACGGATAATTGTTAATGAACTTTTTGTAATACTTAATTAGAATTTTAATACATTTTTTTGCTTTATATTAGAGCACTCCGTAATATAAATGATTGATAATTATTTCAGCTACATATCCAATGATTTTACCAATTTTTGAAAGCTATGAAATTATATACTAAACACTTGATTATCACAACGCTGCATGTTTATTGTCTAGTTAGGATACATGTTTTTATAAAAACATTTAAACGATTTTTAAATGAATGTTTTAATTTGTAGCCAATTATTCTTTGTGTAATGTTATATAAGAAACTTTTACGCTTTCAATTTGAGTAATTACAGGGAAGACTAGAATGCATATAGTAAATAGTGCTGAATTTATAGACACTTGTGTGAAAAACCTGAGGAACTTTCCTAAATGGGTGAGTTCTTATAGTTTGAAAAACTGATAGTGTCATCTTGTAGAACTTTTCATGTTAATTTTTATGGTGCATGAATTATTTTACGGAAACAAATAATTTCTGAGATGTTTGACCCAATGCGGTAGGTATCACAAAGGTCTTTGGTTTTTCCGAGGTGATACTGTTGGTCAAAATTATGCTCAAAAATTGAAAAGGATAGTACTATAGATAACATCTAAGGATTGCATTATGCTCAAAGTTGTACTTTTACTTGTCCTGCCATTTCAGTCTTAATACTTATTCCAAAATGGTGACAAAAGCTACATAATAACATAATAAACAATTTACTGCATAACAAATAAAACATTTATTTAAAATTTAAATAGAATAGATCCAAGAATATATACATGGGTAATACAAAATAGACAATAAAGGATTTTTAAATGATTTTTTGTTAAATTAGTGAAGCTTAAACCTTCTCAATTTTTAAGGAAATGCAGCAATATATTAAATCCTCACTACACATACACATTGAACACAACTGTGTTTGTTGCTAGTACCTATACTGCCTATGTTTACAAATCTTTGCAAATTGTCCTTTGTTCACTTTACCATGAGAAACTTACATGTTTTTGCCTTTTGCTTTGTCAGGATGGATTGGAGTATTGGAGGTTTGACTGACAAGTATATACCCTTTTATGGTAATCCTGAAAAAAGGTAAAAGGTTCAGGTTCAGAAGAGTTCGGATATTAAAAGTGTCTAGCCTGGACACCTCTGCTGGTAGAGTTCAATATGTTCAGCTAGGTACTTTCATACAAAGCTATCTAGAAATTTATTTTCTTATTGTGTTAACATTAATACATACATAGTTCGCATATTGAATGTTGCACTCATTTCTGAAACTATTTTGTTTGTCTGCATCAACAATACAAACACAACATCATTGATATTGATTTCATGTACGTAAGTGAAGTAATGCAAAGAATTTGTTTATAGGTCAAACAAATTAATGGCAGTATAGTCAACTAGCAAGTTCAAATAATTAGATCGCAGTAAAGTTTGTTGAAATGTAAAAAAAATCGGAAACAATACCTAAGATAATGGCAGATCTTGACTTGAAATTGTTGGTTCTACCAGTGGAAGTGGTAAGTATACACACCACATTATTGTGAAAAGGTAATGCAAAAATACGTTCATGACGTAATAAATTTCTTGTTTTACAGATCTATGGATGTGTTTTTCCCTATCTTGAGCTAAATGAGCTTTTACGTTTGCGCCGAGTTTGCACCAAAACAAAAGCTTATTCCGACGGTTACATTCGAAATCACTTTAACGACCATGAAAGAGAAATTAACGAAACGGATCACACATTTGCCGAATTTATTCGCCGTGACTTACCCACATCAAAGATTTACTTGAACAACACTGGACCCGAATTTTTTAAGGATTCTAACATTCCTAAGTTTTTGAAACTTTACGCTGACAAAATTACCCATTTGCGCGTACAATATTTTTCAACCTGCATTACTGAGCCTGAAAACGAATTCTTTTCTGCGTTGACAAATCTCCAACATTTAGAAATACATTTCACTGACGCCAGCGGTAGAGAGTGCAAACATCCATACCAAATTATAAATTACTACAAAATTCCTTTCTCTTGCACGACGATTTTTCCACAAAACTTTGTTAACCTTAAAACTCTAAAGTTTCACAATTTTAAAAGAAGATTTTATCATACATCAACAAACGGTTTGAAATACTACTGCTACTGCTACTATAAGGACATTGTTTATTTCTGTTCCAACCTGGAACACTTAAAACATCCAAAGTTTTTAAATTTGAGGGACGCAACGGATTTGGGTTGCGACTATCGCCTGGCCGAACCATTTCAAGATATTGTTAATTGTATTGTGGAAAGACGAGCTAAAGACCACAACATTTCATTAGCTCTTAAAGAGATTGATCTTGAGTACCATGACCATGATCACGAAAGGAGACCTGACTGCATAGGCTACTACTTTTTAAATAAAAAATGCTACGACAACAATATCAAGTCGATGAACGTGGACGGCAATTTATTAAAAATGTTGACAAGGGACGAATTTAACGAAGTTTCAGAACCTTTGGTTTCCGTGAGAAATTGCATTGGCTTAATGTTTTTTGGTGAACTTGCCAATCTGGAGAAGATGTTGATTACTTCAACTTTGAAATGTAGTTACTACGAATATGAAGAAGAATGGAATGGTAATCAGCCAAAATGGCCAAACCTTACGGAGCTTGACATAAATATTAGCTCGATTAAAACTAAAGGCTCTAGCCATTTTCATTCCGTACCAGTTCAGAAGTTGCTCCACTTTTTGTTTGTTGCTGTGGAAAGACCCAAATTGAAAAAGTTGAGTATTCGGTTTGGTCGTAGTAAAACTATTAATGAGGAAAAGCAAAGTGTACCAAGAGCTGTTGACATTGTAGCAAATTGCAGCAACTTGACCAATTTGACTTTGCAAAATTGGATGGGAAGCAATGAAGCCTTGTTATGGTTTTGGGATGGTCTACCCCTTTTGGAAGATGTTACTTTGGACGCTTGTAAAATCCTTGAAGATGCAGCTTTTATGGGAAGAAATCAGGAAGAATCGAGTTTCCTTAAGTTAAGCAGTAAGTATTTTACTGTTTATAAAAACGGTTTATTTTTTATAGTAAGCTATGTCTAATTCAATGTATTTTAATTTTTAGGATTGAAAAAATTCTCCTTAATTAAACTTGACCAGATGCCTGAAATGACGGATTTGGTTTTCATTTTGGTATTCAGAAATTTGAAAATCAGGGAATTTTACTTGACAAGCAGTAGTCCCATTAACTCTGTAATTAAAACAGAATCATTAAAATCAGTATTCATTATAATTAGAAATACATATAGGTTAATGTAACTTAAATTTACTTTTCCGTGATTCCTGTAGATTACCATCCGTGGCATTGAAGCTCTGTCCACAGGTACATTCAACAATAACGTGGTGAAATTCCCGTTTAGGCATTGGTCACTGAAAAATGTGTCTAGACGTAAGTTTGCTAATTTGAAAAAAGAATTTCGGGCTTCTTTTATGCTTTGAAGTCATTTAATTGGTTTTCAATAATGCACAACGGAAGTTAGAATGTATTGAAATTTTAACTCTTTTGTTCGTTTACAAAAACTTTAACCACTTAAAACTTAAAATAAATGCATACATTGAATTTAACAATCTATTAGCAAATTATCTTAAAACCAAATTTTATTTTATTTTAATCAAATTTCTTGCAAGTAGCACTTTCATAAAACAATACTGCTATTCAATATCACTATATCACTCGAGCAAATTGGTGTACAGCTTAAAAATCATAATATAGCGTGCACCGTTGTCAAGTGTTCAGGATAACTATTCAAACTGGAGGTCCATGTGGACCCCAACTGGGCTTGAAATAAGGATGTCCAGATTGGCAACAAGGTCCTCTTTCCACCCACCCGGGTCTCTCCGAGTGACTCCATGGCTTTTCGCTAGTATACCATCCCCACCCACTTCCTTTTGGCCGTTTCGTAGTAAATTCTATTTCTCCAGAATCCCCTCCAGATCCCCAACCTTTTGGAAATCTTCTCCAGTTATAGTAACGACGTTCTGCCCACGAGCCCCAACCCCAACCCTTAAACCTTTTTGGTGGCTTTGTTGAGATAAACTGAGCCCAAGCCCAGCCAGGTTTATCCCTACTCCAGTACTTTTCTTCGGATGATGAGGGTGGTGGAGGCAATTTAATTCCAGGAAATAAATCGTATCCCCAACCAGATCCCCTAGTGGGTCGAAACTGCTTTGGCGGTGGACCCCGGTCGGGTATATTGTCACGTCGGGATGGGAACACGGGATCATCTTCACCAACAACTAAAATGAGATAAGTGATGGCGATAAGAAATCTCAGAACACCCCCGAGATTCCTCATCTTAACTATTTTACGTAAACCAATTAAAATACAATCACGTTGGTTTCTGAGTTCCGACTGACTCAAAACTCAATAATTTTTGCATCGCAAATTGCGATTTGCAATGCTGGGTAATGGCTGTTATCATAACGACTTTGTTCGTGGTCAGCATGCGTCATATCATAAAAAAGCTGCCTTGCCGCTCAGTGCAAATTCGCAGAGGCATTTACTATGGGAATTTTTTAGCAAAAAAGTTAATTGCAACTAAGTGCTAATAAGTAACAACAAAATATTGAGTATTTGCTGGAATTTTAAGTATTCATGCACATTAGTCTTCTTGTCTGTATTTCATTCATGTGTCTAAACATTGAAAAATTGAATAAACGTGCATGCATACACCTTGCTTTCGATTTCAATCAAGAAAGATTATAAATTGCTCTAAAGCAAGATTTTTTTGCATGCATTAGATGAATTACTTGGTAGGAAAAAGTAATCAAAAATTCCCAGAAAGATTGATGGGAAGCCTGTGGTCTCCATGTGTTTTGTAAGCGTTGATTTGTAAACTGGAGCAGATTTACATGGGAATATATTGTTAATCGTTTTGATTATGTTTGATAAAACTTGTTTTTTTTTCGTCTAGCTTGTTGTGCTATATATTATACTTGGTATACACATTATAACTTTTTGTCGGTTTTTTAGAATGAGGGATTAAATTAAATGTGTTTTACAATCTTCTTTTTTATATATACTTCTGAATTACCTTTAACAAAACTACAAACTACTTCCCCAGTAACATAATTAAATTGACGGAAACTGTGATATGATGATGAGGTGGGGCGTTTTGGAAATGAAAAGATAATTTCTGTGAATTTTTAAAGATAAGGAAGTCGTCGTGTGAAGATCTTCTAACGTGATGTGAATAAAGTGAGTGATGGTCAAAATTATAAATATTCTCGTTGGCAACAGCGGTGCAATAAAGGTCATTGAAAGTGTCAATTTCTTATGACGTTTTTTAGATTGAATGGTTATCAACACTAACACGTGGTGTTAATGGTTTAATTTCAAAACAATAATAAAATTCAAGTTTGCAAGTTAAAAGTGTTTTGTTGTCAAATTTTTAAAGTAATGCTATAGCATTGAAGTTGTAATGAATCATGTTCACATGCTTTGCATACATTAACTTATTAGATAGGTATAAAGTAACACGAAGCAAAATTCCTTCGTTTATTGCTCATTAAAGCAAGTACTTTATATAGTAGCTCATATTCTGGCTACTTGAAACAAATAAAACAAGAAAACGTATTATGTTAAAACATGAATATTTATGAATGAGATTACATGCTCATTTCTGTTTGAATGTATCAAAGTTTACATTGTATGCAATAATAGACAAACTGATGCTGCTACTGCGAACAAACAAGTGTTAAAAAATTGCATCTTGCTTGAAAAATGCTGTTTGCATTGAGATAATCATTTTCTTCTGTCACTATGCAGAGCCAGAGCAACAGGTAGGTACATGACAGATGCATCTGTATGTGCTTTTATTTTTATGTTTTCAGCATCCTGCCCACTACACCAGATGGTGAATACCTAGCTGACACGTAAATTTTATCTTGTAACTATTATTTTGAAAAATTAAGCTAGAATATTTGCAATATGTTACCATTCTGATAAAAATAGAATAGAAAAAAGGATACGTTTTTACGTTATCAGTCTTTTTGTTATTATATAAATAATAAGTCGGCTTGAATTGACTTGGCAAAATGGACAATTCCGAGCTTAATTTACTGGTCCTTCCAGAAGAAGTAGTAAGTAAAATTTACGGTTTTTTTAACAAATTCAAATTTCAAATACAATATTAGTATATAATATTGCTTAACAATTACTTTATAGATGTACAGATATATTTTTCCGTACCTCAGCCTAAAAGATCTTTTGCGTTTACGACGAGTATGCACTAAAACAAACGTTTACTCTGATGGTTACATTCGGATCCATTTTAACAATTACGAAAAAGAAATTAACGAAACGGATCACACAATTGCCGAATTTATCCGTCGCAACTTGCCATCTTCAAAAATTTACCTGAACAACACCGGACCCGAATTCTTTGCGGATCCACTTATTGCCAAGTTTTTGCAACTTTACGGCGAGCAAATTACCCACTTACGTGTTCGTCACTTTTCAACTTGCATTACTGAACCTGAGAATGCATTTTTTCTGGCTTTGACAAATCTGAAACATTTGGAAATACATTATATTGACGCTAGCGCAAGGGGGTGCACAAGTTCATATCGGGTAGTGAATGGAGAAAAAATACCATGTCACATCCCTTACTTCCCAGCCAATTTTGCAAATTTAAAAACTTTAAAACTCCACAACATACAAACAAGAGATCCTTCTGAATTCTGTTACTATTGGGAGTTTGTTAAATTTTGCAATAATCTGGAGCATTTAAAACATCCCAAGTTTTTGAATGTGCTCGATGGAATGTCTTGTGGAGGTCATGGAGAAGGCCATGGAGGCCCATTTAGTTGCGTAACTGAATCTATTGAAAAAAGGAAAGCCGAGAATCCCGATCAACCAATAATCTTAAAAACTTTTGATTTGGAGCATCATGAGGAACAGGGATTTCATTCGTTTGACTACATATTTTTAAACGAAAAGTGCTTTGAAAACAATGTCAAATTGATGAATGTGGACGCTAATCTCTTTGAGGTTGTAAGTGATGCACTGCGGGAGGATTTTCACACCTTTTCAGAGCCGTTGGTTTCTGTGAGAAATTTGCATGGCTCAATGTTTATGGGCGAGCTTCCAAATTTAGAAAAGTTGGTGATTACTTCCACAAAGGCTTGTAGCTATGGAAATTTTTGGAGGAATGATCAGCCAGAATGGCCAAAGTTGAATGAGATTGACATTAATATTGACTCAAAGCGTACACAAGGAAAGGCTGATGAGTTTTTGCCCCTACCACTTGAAGAGTTGTTTGACTTTTTGTTCGTTGATGTGGAAAGATCAAATATGAAAAATTTATCAATTCGGTTTGATTGTAATCAAACGTATGGAAATTCTAGACAGTTACCTATTCCGAGGGCACTGGATGTTGTTACAAGCTGTAGCAATTTGACCAGTTTGACTTTGCAAAATTGGATGGGAACAAATAAGGCTGTATCTCGTTTTTGGAGCAGCCTTCCGCTTTTGGAGGAGGTGACACTTGAAGCTTGTAAAATGTTGGGGGATGTGGCATTCGTTGGAAAGCATCGTGAAGACCCAAGCTTTTTGAAGCTAACTAGTAATAAAAATAGTGTTGTTGCTGCTAAATTACAACATTTCTGCATATTCTAGTTTTGTATTTCTTTGTGATTCCAGGGCTGAGAAAGTTTTCCCTAATTAAGCTTGACCAGATGCCTAAAATAACTGATCTGATTTTTGACATGGTTTTCAAAAATTTGAGCATTATGGAATTTCACCTGACCAGTGACGAACCCATAAAATCGGTAAGTTTACTATGTCATTCTTTAATTAGTATTTGAACTGATGTAAAATAAAAACACAATATTTAATTCTTCACTTGTTTTTCAGATTACCAAAACTGGTATTCAAGCTTTGGCTACTGGCCCATTTAACGCTTCCGTTGAAAAATTTCCATTTAAGGGTTGGTCGTTAGAAAATGCGTCTCAACAGGAGTTTGACAATTTGGAAAAAGAGTTCAGAGCTTACTTTTTGTTATAAAAATGATATTTAGTTAATTGGTTCTTAATAAGAAGCTGTTATTCTTTGTAAGGAAGTCTTATTCTATAAATTCTTTGATAATCGACACTTACTGTTAGATAAACCTGAAAAAAGCTGAATTAATTAAATATTGTCATGCAACGATGCAACTGTTTTGGTACAAATTCGTACAACAAATTCACATTGTTTAAAAACCAATGCATAAAACTGACAAAAAACCATTCATAATTTTAAAGGTTAAGGAAGTTGCTATATATGTCTAATTATTATCCAATCTGTTATATTTAAATGAATATAATCTTTACATCATTATATGTCTACAAGAAATATTGTCAATGTTAATATTGTTAAATGCAAAAAATCATTATCTAATGTAGATTTCTATCTTTTAGCCTATTCCATATTAATCATATTGCTTCATCTTTTTTATCTGTTTATATGTTGTTGTTGTTCACTAAGCATGTATCACAAAATAAATCTCAACATGTGTAATATAATGTAATCAATCATTATACTTTCATAGTGGACTGCAATTCATAAGCAAAGCAAGTGTTTGCATTGAATAGCCTTTTTGGGTGAGAACAAGAACTCACTTCATCAGAATCCATCAAAAAGCATGTAAATAAATAAAAGTGTATTTACAAGGCAATACAGATTCACAGACAGCAAAAAAGCATACTTAGCTTGCAAGAGCACAACGCAACACATGAAATCAGCCGGTCTGTGAAACATAATTTTGGAAATTTCAGCAACATTGCAACATGCGTATAGAATGTTTCTTAGATATTTAGTCAATTACGTTTAATTATTTTAAGTAGAAATTATAAAACATTAGATTTTTTGCCATAAAAAATGGCTCATTTACCTTGTGTATTTTGCTATAAACCTGTGAAAAACGCAGATAGTGAACTTGATGGTCATTTTTCAAAACTGTTCTCTCGATTTGTAGGACAGGAACTAAATATACGGCAAGTTGTAGACACAAAACATGGTTTAGTAAACAGTTGTGGGGATTGTCAAGTTTTAGTTTCCTTATTTTGCAAACAGTATCATCAACTTGAATGTATAGAGTTGCAATTGCAATGGACGCTGGAAAGATTACTAAATATAATTAAACTAGCTAGTGGAGTACCTTCGCGGCTTCTATCGGCAAAACGAATGTTGTGTGATTTCGAATTTGGCTATGAGTATGGAACAAGCAACGAAAAAATTGAAACTCAAATGAATATCCTGAAAACTTATCGGCACACTTTTGCTAAAAATTGTAAGTGTCAGCAACCTTAATTAACCTTTTGAATTTCCGTTTTCAGATGTCTTAAAATTAATTTAAATTCACGCAGGTAATGCAAAATTTTTACAATCAAAACCACGTGTTCAACTGAAGGACATAAATGCTGCTTCACCCAAAATCCCTCCACGAGAAGTTGAAAAGCGTGAATCCGATTCTTCGCTGCCATCGTTACCACTACATTATTTTCTTGGATGGATAACGTCGATTGCTGCAGTGACCTTGCTAGCATTAGGGTTACCTTACAATATCCCACGTATTTCTCTTGACATTCTATCACCATTGTCTGTTTCCTTGACGGATGAAGATACTCTAGATTCCGAAATCAGTGTGAATGGAACCGATGAAATGAGACAACCTTGCAGTTCTTTTGGCCCAATTCCCTCCCCAGAGTTGTAAGACTATGTTTAAATATAAAAACGTCTTGTTTTGATTTTAATGTGAAATTGACTAACATTAAATAATCTGAACAATTTGCAGAGTCTTGGATGCACATGTTAATGAAATTATAAATGAAGTCAAAGATTCCAAAAATTTGAATTTAAGGTCACCAAGTGAGGCTGGTAGCGACACTAGGTATATACTTTTGGAATCCGAAGTATATGAATTAATAAGACACAATGTGCATACGTTCTTATACTAATCAAATGATTTGTATTGATTACAGCACTTCAAGTTCGGCTGGAAATAGTGCTGATGAAACACCAGAGTTGAAGCCAAGCATAGAAATTTCAAAAGCACGAGAAGATATAATTTGCAAATTTTGCAAACAAGGATTTAAAACAAAGTACGGATTACAAATACACATCAAACTAGCCCATATTAAACATCTTACAAACTACTATAAATGTGCCATTTGCAAAAAAGCTTTCCTGAGATATGATCTACTGCGTTGGCACAAATTGCACAGTAAATCTCATCACATGGCCAAAATAATATTGAATAAAAAGTCGAAGACCTTAAATCAAAGTAAAAAGTGCACAAGTGATACTTCAATCCGAAATTCGGTTATAACAGAAAATCTGGAAGAAACAGAAGACAGATGTAATATGTCTGATGCTGAACCATCTCATAATAAAACACAACACAAGTACAGTCTGCGGAGAAAGAGAAAGCGATCTTGCATCAAAATGGAAGATGAGGGTGATCAAACGGCAGATCATGACTATCGAGAAGACGCTGCTAGCTCTTCAACTTCAAGTTATAGTGAAAGTGAGGATAACTCTCTTGAAGACGATATCAAAAAACGAAATCATAAATATAGAGGTATACGAAATACAAAACCAAAATATTGTTGTCGCAAAGACGGATGTAAATTTGAATTTACTGGAAAAACGGACGTTAGACGCCAGGAGCATCTGAAATTGCATCAACCAGGAAGCTACAAGTGCAACTTTTGTAGCAAAGTAGAGACAAACATTTACAAACTTTGTGTTCATGAACAGCAGAAACATGACAGAAACAAGAAAAGCGTCAAAAAGTCTAACTTTATACATTGCCCTAGATGTCCATTTGAAACTGAAAAATTCATAATCTACCTTCAACACTTTGCTGAAATTCATATAGGCGGTTTTAGCTCAAAACGAGGAAGAAGTGACTATGTGGAGTGTGAAATCTGCAGTTTGAGTGTGCGTAGCTCTAATGGAAGATTAGAATATCATTTAAAAGAGTATCATAAATCTACAAAAGAGAATGCTAATGAAATGGTAAAATGTTCGTTTGAAACCTGCACAGCCTATTTTAGGAAAATCGTTCAGTTACAACAGCATGAAAAAATAGTTCACAAAATTCTACCCGCTTTAGCCAACGACACTCCTCAAGACAAATATGTGATGCAAAATGTCAATATTTTAGAAAAGGACCAAAGTCATCAATACGAGTGCAAAATTTGTCACCAAAAATGCGCTTCTTTGCGTGGTGTACAGAGGCATATTTTGGCAAGTCATCGTAACGAAAAATATTTATGTTCCGTTAAGCAATGTCAAAAAGGTTTTAAAAGCCAAGTTGATTTACAAAATCATGAAAAATTACATGGAAATTTTCAGTGTTCAATATGCAATGTTTCCAAAGAATACGCTCCGGACTTAGCCTTGCATGAATTTGAGCACGCAAATAACCCATCTTCGTCCTTGGAGTCACACAAAAAGAAATGTTCTCGTTGCCTTGTTGAGAGCTTATTCAAAAAGCAGTTTATCACACACTTTTTAAAAACCCACCTAAACCTTTGTTTCGATGAGGTAACTAAGAAGTGTCCGATATGTGATGTTACTGTTCGCTGTAATATGAATAAACATAAAAGGAGTCATCATGAAAATCCAGGAATGGATCCTTCAGAATTCAAACAATGTTTCTTGTGTCCAGCATATTTTGTAAATTGTCAGCAACTAATCAAACACAAAAGTAAGACACACTGGCAAGGTAAATGCCCAAATTGTCAGGAGGATTTTTTACATTGTCAAGATCCTCACACCAGACTAGGATTGCATATTGAAAAGTGTGGCCCGGAGCATATGCCTCACCTAACGCTTCCATGCGAGAATTCATCTTGCTTCAGAAGATTCTCAACAAAAGCAGAAATGAACGAACACCTTACAGCAAATAAATGCGAAGGTTTGGGCAAATATCTATGCTCAATTTGTGGTGCTGAGCTAAAGACGAAGTTAAGTCTTTATAATCATACTAAAACCACACACGGAGATCGATCGTTTATCTGTGACAAATGCGGGAAGAGCTTTCAAAACAAACCGACATTAGAACTACACAAGGAGTTTCATAAAAACCCAGCAGAATGGAAATGGGAATGTACAGAATGTAAGAGAAAATTTGTAACAAAACAAAAATTAGATCAGCACAAGAGAACGCATACAAAAGAAAAATTGTATATTTGTCAGTACTGCGGTGTAAAATATGCACATAGACATAATTGGAGAAATCATGTGATAACAAAACATCCAGAAAAGCGGGAAGAACTGGCTTTGCATAAACGACAAAACAGGAACTACTTATCAAGAAAAGGCTCCAAAAAAGGTGACTGCATTACTGCAAAAGTGTAAACGTAGTTCTAGAAAAATGCAAAACTAGAGAGAAAGATTTCATGTCACTTCACGAATGCTTACAAATCAAAGTAATCAAAAAATAATTCTGTGTTTATGTACTTTTAAAATATAATTTGTTTTTCACCAAACCACGTCTGCGATTGAGATATAAATTATTTTGCCATTGGTACACTTTGACCATAATTCGGTATTGCTTGGAAACTTTGTGTCAAAATGAATGAAGCACGTTTTTGAAATTACACACGTGTACACAATTCATATATGGAGAAAAGAACCAATGACACCACTGACGTTAAAGAATATCCGTTTTGATACAAAGTGTTTGTCTGTTTTATCAAATTCTGCATTCTGTCAGCAAAAGTAATGCAAAACAGCATCAATAGAAGATAATACCTAATTAGTCTTTTTTGTGACTGGTCATTAGAAAATGTACTTGCCCAGGATTTGGCATACTTGGAGAAACAGCTTAATGTATATTGTATGTTTTAAAGCTTAACTTTACCTTATTAAATTACCACGGTTAAAATATTATAATTTGTTTTTAATTTTATTTACTTTAAAAATTAAATGTTAGAAAATTAGTCTGTTACATAATTTGTTTTAATACTGATATGCTGCGATCATAATTTGGTACTACATGTAGATATTGTATAAAAATAAATGAAATATTAATATTTTCTGAATACACCATTTTGAGTTTTGGCATAATGTGTGTGCACATTACAGGTATGCACAAAGTTAGTAGTAGATAAGGAAATCCTGGCACATCTGGTGTATAACTTTTGTTATCGATCGTTTCCCGTTCCAGATAAAAGCTGTGTTACAAATAAAGCATAAAATATGCATAAAATGTTTTATTTGTAACAGTATTTTACGATTTCTATATTGTCATTAGTAGCTTATGAAATTTTACGAGTCCCGAATTACGTAAACGGTTTGCTACACTGGCACTATGAAAAAGTACATCTATTTCGGTATAAAAATACTTCATCTCGTTGCTTTCGCAGACCATGTAAAATTCTGTGCTTATATAGTCAGTCAATTTTTATCAGTGGGGTTGTATACAGTAATTTTATTCAGATAACAAGATATTCAGTCTGCTGGAAACATATGATAAGCTTGATTGGTTTCATTTCCGATAAGCTTGATAGTATTCAAAGAGTTGGATCTCTTGTTTTACCTTTCCTACCCCTGTTTATTAAACGCCATATTTTTTGCGATGGCTCGACGTTCTTGTAATTTTTTATTTAGAACGTGGAGATCTTACAACAGAGTGAGAAGATCCCTATGGATACCAATTTGTTTCGTTCTAGGAATATTTGCACTTTTCTTGTATTTTAACAGTGAAATAACCAGTGACACGCTTTATTACGTCATTTTACCTAATAGCATTGTTCTGGATCTAGCAGAAAATTGTACATTCAAAAAGTCATACACAAATAATTATCGATTTTGTTCTTCAGTAAAAAGCAATTTAAATTATTTTTAGATATTGATTCAGCAATTAAACTCTCAAAAGGGAAAAACGTGGTAAACACTGAAAATTGCAAAATACCAGACTTAGATCCTTGGACGCCTGAAATACGAAAACTCTCTCAACATGCTTCACATAAATGTAAAAACAATTTAAATCTGACTTTTGTACATAATCACGTAAGGACCAAAATACGAAAAAAAAACATTATGTGAACAAAAATGCACAAAACCCTGAAGTTAGGTAAATTTTGTTCTAGAATATTTTCATAAATGAGGACGCAATAGAATCGATTGGATACAGCATGAATATTATTTCCTGTTGCTACCACACAATCGAACGTATTGAGCAATCTCTTGATTATTACGGCGCTGGAGCAGATAACAAATTCGAGTACGTGTTTCAAACGTAAACTAGAATTGAATAAATTTTAGACAAATGTCGCATAATTTTCAGATATTCGGAAACCTGCCACCCAATGAACCGGATTACTGAGCCCATTGCTGGTTTTGTTTTTGTAAACTGTACTGCTATAAATTCAAAAGGAGTGAATTTTTCATTTTACAAAAATTTTCACTTGGTTGCCAAACTCTCTGAAATGGAGGAAGAAAAATTGTCAAAAAAATTTTCGAATTGGCAACAGAATTGCTCTAAAGAAACTGATACGCCTACTTTACCATGCAGCTCTACAGAACAAACGCTTCGCCCACCAAGCGTACTGCTTCTAGGAATAGATTCTGTTTCCAGATTAAACTTTCACAGATACATGATTAAAACAATTGAAGTGTTAAAGGAAATTGGAGGCATTGATATGAAAGGATACACCAAAGGTACACACGCCAAATTCCAATTTCTACAATATAATTTCTTTAACTTGTAAATAATTATCTAATTATTTCAGTGGGTGAAAATACATATCCCAACATCCAAGCTATTATGAGTTCATACCTTTCGGAAGAACTAGAAAAAATCTGCTTACGTCAAGGCTGGTGGTCTCCGCAAGATAAATGCCCTTACCTTTGGAGAAACTTTTCACGTCAAAATTATTTCACAGCCCATTTGGAGGACTCACCGAGAATTTCGATTTTTAATTATAAGAAACTTGGGTTTGTTGGTGCGCCTACGGATATTTACATTAGGCCATGGATGTTGGCCGCGTATACTGAAAACAGTGAAGATAAGAAGGTAATACACTTTTATGAAATGTTATGTAAATATCTAACTATCTAAAAACTTTTTAAAAAGATACCATTTTCCATTGACTGTCTCGGATATCAACGTCCAGAGGAACACGTAATCAATTACATTGTAGATCTAGCCAACTTAATGGAATCTAAACAAACTCCGTATTTCATTACAACATGGCTTACTGACCTTACTCACGAACACATGTACGATCTACAATTGATGGATGAACTTTTAGCGGATGCATTGCTAAAACTACACAAAAATAATTTGTTAGATAACACCCTTGTTTTTCTAATGAGTGATCATGGTTATCGTTGGGGAGACATTCGGCAAACTACTTCCGGTTGGTTTGAAGCCAAATTGCCAGTTTTGTATATTATACCACCAGAAAGTTTGAAAAAGCAAAATCCATCTTGGCATTTGGCTCTTGAATATAATTCAAAGTAAGTAAAAATTTTCAAAGTTGAATTATGTTCTAATTGTCATAAGTCGGTGACCAAAATGCTTTTCATTTTTAGCCAATTATCTACACCATTTGATATTCACGAGACTCTAAAGGATATTCTAAGACTGTCAGACGCGTCCAGTATCAATTCAGGTAGCAATCGCGGCTTAAGCCTCTTTCATGAACTGCCAGACAGATCATGTGAGGATGCCGGAATACCTCAGGACTTTTGCGCTTGTTATCCAGAATCGCCAACCACTTATAATTTAAACTTAATTCAGCAAGGTGCCAAAAGGATTATAAACAGCGTTAATGACATACTTCCTCAAAAATGCAACAAGCTAGTAATAAGAAAAATCACAAGTGCTGTTGTTACAAAAGAGTATAGGAATCAGACTTATAATGCTACAGACTTTAGCATAAGTTTCAAAGCTATTCCAAATTTCAGGTTTGAAGCCGTTGCTACGTATGATAACAATTTAGAAATATTTACGCACGTTTCAAAAGTTCGACGCACAAATAAGAAAAATGAGGATAGTAGCTGCTTGAGTGAAAGTGAAGCACAGGAGTTTGAATTGTTTTGTCGTTGTAAAAAGAAATGGTTTGGAATTTTCTGAACATTAAGTGTACATGCCAGGGTTAAAACAACTTTTACATAAAAGATGACGCATTCGTATTTACACACTTTGTACAATTTTGCAATATTGAACTTCACAAAAAAGTTGAACTCATAAATTTTGTTCCTGTGTTTACATCATTACATCTTCTATTTTATTAACAGCAACATTATCATGTGAATAATTGTTAGAAATGAATTAATATCTCCTTTCCTTCTGTTTGCCATGCTCTTCACCTGACAACTACCCGTTTTCAATTCGCATTTAAGTCCTCTTTTGCACAACAGTCCTCTTTCAATCCAGTTTAGAAACATATAAGGATTTATCTTATCAATCTCCTCCTTTCTGTTTCCCATAATTTTAGCCTCTAGCTGGAAATAGCATATTTCTCCAACATTCAATCTGCCAAAGTTTCTTTGACTTTGTATAGCATTCCTTACACGCTTCTCCAACTCCTTCTTTTCACAGTCTTCATACTCGTTCCTTCTAATCACATCAATACAAATCCAAGCAAGCTTACTATTCTCCACAAGCAAGTTGCAGTTAGCATCATACAAAATTCCACTTTCTTGTCCTAAATCCCTGTAACAAACATACCCCTCCGGACATAAGCCACCCTCAATTGACAACTCCTTTTTCGGGTAAGTGCTGCTCGAGATGTCGGCACTCAAGTTTGTTGTTGGAAGGGGTCCCACATTAAGCCTACAGTTTGGTTCCGGGTTTTCCCAAATTATTTTCAGTATCTCACCATCCTCACTCAAATCATTCCATTCCACACTCCGATACTCTTGACTGTATGTCCAAGCCCTTTGTGCAAAAGGTTTGGTATGGTCATTGGGCAGCTTACAATGGCCATCATTTTTTGCTCCCATTTTAGCTCCCATGACCTCTACACACCTCAGTCCCGGTAGTGTCGTGTTTCCAAATCTCCAGAAAACCCTGCACAAGTTACCCCCATTATTCTCAACCTCACTTGCCATTTTTTTTGCTTATCCATCCGTCAGGAATGAGAAGGTGGGATAAAGTCTTTTTCCCATTTCCCGGTTTTTACCGGTAAAATACGGTATTATACACTTAACGTTGGTGGTAAATACCACCTTACCCTATCCAAGTGTCCAAAAGTCCAAAAGAGGCATAATGAGAATAACCCTGTTATATTTAAAGAAGCGGTATACGCAATTTTAACAAAACAAGCAACAACAGTTTTAAACTCATTAAAGGCTATGGAAATAAAGAAGAACAGCATCAAAAACAATAAATTAGTTAGCATGCAAAACATCAGTCGACACCGGGAAATGCTGTGCCAGTGCCAGACAAATCTGTGTTCTTTTGCCGGAGGAGTCTGTGTCAGAGTCGGAGTTATTTGATTAGCGAGATCAATATTTGATAAAAAAATCAATCAGTTTCAAACAAACTCGTACTGAACACGAGACATGAGCACGACTATCACATGATAAGAAGTGCATTTAACGAATGATATCATTCATTGGAGTGGAACATGGAATCAAGGCCCTTTTAATTCAAGGCACACTCGCCGAAAATGAGCATAGCTGGAGACCTTGACATGTAAAATCTAAGCAGTTAACTAATTCCCGTACAATTGGTCACAATTTCCAAAATCTGGTCATTCGTTAAAGGTCGACAGGTGCTAGGCTTGAAGTTAAATTTACCACACCATTGTCCCCGTCTATCCCAGTCATTCCGAGATATCTTCTTCGGTTTTGTTTCAAATCCTTGTAGTTGGTTGACTTCATGCATCTTTTTTACATCTCATTGACATGATGTCAACATGACCAATCGTAAATTGTCATGTCAGGGCCGATAATTTTGGTGTTTGTGCCGGTGGTTACTTTTATTTACGCCCAGCGTATATGAGATTGTTTGAGTTGTCCCTCCTGTCCCGTCCTGTCCCGTCCGTCCAGAACAGCTGATATTACACTACTACACTGACAGCAGTACTACTTTTTTCATTTTTGCACGGATGGAGCTGATATTTGGTATGTAGACCAATTGAAGGGTGGGGAATTCAGCCAAATTAACTATTTACCTCTGGGGGGAAGGGCTCATCCCCCAGAGGTAGTTTTTTACAGTTTTGCTCGGATTGAGCTCAAATTCGGTATGTAGACTAATTGAAGGGTGGGGAATTCAGCCAAATTAACTATTTACCTCTGGGGGGAAGGGCTCATCCCCCAGAGGTAGTTTTTTACAGTTTTGCTCGGATTGAGCTCAAATTCGGTATGTAGACTAATTGAAGGGTGGGGAATTCAGCCAAATTAACTATTTACCTCTGGGGGGAAGGGCTCATCCCCAGAGGTAGATTTTACAGTTTTGCTCGGATTGAGCTCAAATTTGGTATGTAGACCAATTGAAGGGTGGGGAATTCATTTTTCACCAAAATTGGCGTCAATAATTTGTCGCTGGGCGTACTTTTACAACTTTACTAAAGTTTTATTAATGATGAGCATATTATATTTTCTAGTACACTACTAATAATACTAAGCTGCTGTTTACAATGCCAGGTTGGGCGATTTTCTGCAGTCAGCTGCCTGATGCCTTTTAATTTAAGGTTAGCTTTAATTTTCGTTTAAAAATAAGCCTTTAGAATGGGGCAAAATGATACAAATTGAATGTGTACAATATCTCATTTACCAGTGTATTTAAGGCACTTTTGGACATTTTGGACTTTTTCCCGGGAAAAACCTTTTTCCCACTGGGATGGGATTTATTAAATTGGTGGGATTTACTCATTCCTGCCATCCGTGCATTCAACTCTGTTTCAGTGGCCACATACATTTTTCCTGGAGGTGGATCACCATCCAGACTTTCAAAAAATTTCCAAATGTCATCAAATTCAGTTGTCTTAGCCGAATTGCAGGGTTCGCCTTCCCCCACAATAGCCTTTGCGCTTGCCAGTGGAATCAGGACATAAGAAATAAAACTTTGGAAATAGCCCCTTAGAAAACTTCCCCTGAATGGCACCGTTCTCGGGTTCACAGTGGCTATCATCAAGTCCAAGCCGTGAAAGTAGAGCTTCTCGTACCCTGGAGAAGCTTGTGCTGCTAAAAGCCAAGTAGCAATGTTGTATGAACCGGTACAATATGAGCCAAACCCAACCCGCTGAGCCCAGTAGTTTGAAGGGCTTCCTTTTGCTCCTCCAAAATTAAAGCAGGTTTCATGACTTTCTCTGTATGTACCACATTTTGAAGCATTAAAATTATTCAGCCCCAGAACACACTCCTGACCAAGCACTGTACTCTGGCTGGGTTGTTTGACATACCAAGGTCCATTGCCATTTCGGTAACAAAGTGGCGTGAAGCTATTATTAACATTGAAGTTACACCTGGTGCCTTGCTGACAACCCTCAGGTTTCTCCAAGTTGAACATTAAATATTTTAAGTGACCAACCCAACCCATTATGTTGATTCTGTCAAGGTCAGGTAGTCCGCAAGGCGTGTTTTCCTCCAGAAGACATCTCCGAATACTCGAGCCAGTTTCAATAGGACTCATTTTTGAACCTGGTCGACACTCGCATTTTCTTGTGGTAGGATTGCAGACTAGTCCCTGACGATAGTCACAAAAGCTGGAAAGCTGGTTTTGATTACGGTTGTGGTAGTTGGCAAAGTGGAACTTTTTCTGGAAGGGAAAGAGCACCTGGTGGGTTACCGGGCTTTTGTACTGGAACGTGTAGGAAGGGTCGCAAGCCTGGTTTTCAGTAAGATTTAGTCTGGGCAGCACACCCAATCCGAAGGTGATGACAAAGGCGCGGTAGTAAGTTGATCGGGCGTAATGCTGAATGATTGGTTGTCCAATGGACTGGAGTTCGTTGGTGGTTAAAAGCTGACCATTTCTGCGGAGGGTGAGCCAGGTTAAGGCGTCTTTAATTAGAGTGGCTCGCTCGGGATGGATAACGTAGGGTAAAATTGTTTCGTTAGCTTTTGCTGGGGCTATGTGAGAACTGTGTAGAAAAATGATTAAGTGTAGTAAAGCTGTGGAAAAGATTGAAATGGAAATGACCATGTTGAATGGATTACTGATTACTGATGCAGGCAAACAAATTGTTTAAAAATATTATTTGGATGGTTATTTAAAGATAAAAAATAAATTTTGAAAATTATTGTTATTGTTTGAATCAAAAGCTGTATGACCGTATCCATGTGTCTTCTAAAAATGCACTAATATCTTTATAGCTAATTCAGCCAATTAAATTCAATATACAATCAATCTAAATAGGTAATATTAACAGTGTCATTGCTCTAAAGCATGCATTAAACTTAAAGAAATGTATTTGATTCTCGGAGAATTAATATAATTGAAAGGACGACTAAATATTGTTAATTAACGTAAAAAGTTAAGAGCAAAATTTCGTTAACTACCTTTACTAATAAAATATGCGCTAGCTATTATTTAAAATGCTTAATTTGTATCTGATTAGATTAACAAGTTTTCTAATCATTTGTTTTTGACAAAACACGGAAAAAACAAAGACAGATACCAGACAGGTATTAGGCACAGACAGCTCTTAGCATTAAAAACGGAAAATATCTTTTTGCTCAAAGTGTCTTACTTGTAAAGCTAAATTGATTAAATTGCTGATATTTGAAAAACATAAAACAGATCAAACAATTCAGATTTAGATAAATCAACATGTTTATTAAACCAAATAAATTTAATTAGCGCACGTGATGTCAAATCAAATAACTCTTATCGATAATCTTTTACAAAAGTAAATTTGTGTATTTTATCAGCCACGCAACTATACTACATTTCATACTGCCAATCCACCTGCTTAAGAAACAACAGTTTACAATTTCTTACAGAAATCCAACATTATACAAAAAAGGCCGAACATGTTAAGCCGAAGTATATACAACCTCATTGATGGGATATTAAAAATATCATATTTTGTAAACGTTTCGAACGTTCAGTTCAATACTTCAACAAAATCAATTCACTGTAATAATTATTTCTGGCTTCAAACTCGAATGCGAGCAAACCTGGTAATGTTTGGGTTATGGCATACCGCAATCATCTTTCAACTTGGATGCTGCTATTATTTAAAGCAATGGAATATCCTACACTTAAGAATAGCTTTTATATTCGGAGCCATAATTGGAACGTCAGCGGTTTGCCTAAACTTCATATTCTCTCGGGAAATTGCTCAAATCTGCAATGGTGTTTTAACACTGTTCAGAAAACTAGAACGTAAAAACCAATTTAAAATCGTTATGTTTGTATATATACCAGCTAAGAATTTATACGATTTTTATATCTTTCAGGAAACTACGCCCTTAATCTGGGAAGAAGCTCCAAACTTCCAATAATTCATGACACTATTCAAGTTTCAGTATTTTTATCTGTCTTTGGGATGCTTATTTTACTAAGCTTGTTTGTTTTTCTGGATCCACATGGAGTGTTATTTGCTGGTGCATTTATTACTTACGATAGTTTTAGTCTGAAGATTGTAAAACTTGCACTTCTTCTGCTACATGCATATTTAATCTTAGTAACCTGCGTTGCAGCAGTTATAATTATGGGTTGCTTCATACTATACGGTTTTAATGTAGCAACTTTCTATACTATAGAATTACGGCTTGGTCTAAAAATGGAGAAATACTGCACTACAAATAACTTAAGATATCCCACATCAAATTTAATCATCGTATATAGAGCCTTTCAAGTGTTGCATCAGTACAGTCTTTTCATATTTGGACCATATCTACTTCTGTCTGATGGTTTAATAATGACAGTATGTATTTACACTCATTTTGTTTTAATTCGGTATTGGACTGTGTTGGAAAGTTATGTGAAAGCACCGCTAATGCTTGCAGATTTTGTATACTTGACTAGCTGGACGGGACTATTCACGCTTGGTAAAATATTTTACAGTAGAGGAAACAAGGTAATAAACAGTTGGAAGGGAAATAATTGGAAAACAAGATTTGAAAATATTACAATGAAAAAGTTTAGACGTTCTTGCAAACCCTTACTTTTAGCTTACGGAAATCAATTTGTATTGAAACGGGGTACTTTGTTAGTCTTTTACAAAGGAGTCATTAGAGGGACATTTCGAACTTTGTTGACTATGTATCCACCAGAATCATCAAATCTTTAAAAACTTGTAACAGTAAACATTTTGTATGCCGTTTTTAAATGGCTAAATCCAGGACTTTTAGATATCCTCACGAACTTTAGGATTCATTTAAAACGCGTGCGTCCTCAAGTGCGTGTGCTTGAGAGCTTTATTAAAATGATAATGGTTTAGCTTCCGTATTTTTCATTCAGCTCACAGTGCTATATAAATAGTTAAGTTATATTTTCTATTATAACTTCTGTAGACTTTCAAGTAAAGCATAAAATTCGCTTCAATTTCGGCGATGCCGCAATGATACCCTGTGATTTATGAAAAAATATACAGAAGCTTTTATTAAAAGGTATTTATTAAACGTGCTCCAGACAAGTTTAGAACAAACTAGCAAACACTTTAGTGTTCCACAGCTATTAACAATATATTAACAGGACATTTTGAAGTATTATAAAACTTTTTCATTTATGTTTATTGGAAATTTATGTTTAAAATTCTACGTACTGTTTTGTAGCACCCACAAGAAAACCTTGAGTGCAGCAAAAATAAAAAGGTATGAAATTATATATCACCTTATACACTTTAAATTACAAACTGTAATTGCTGGGAAAAGCATGCAGAACCAATTTCGGCTAAACATTGGTTTTATTTTTTAAGTACAAAATTACACTTCATACCCTTCACGGATCAAAAGAACATTCAAAACATGAGAGTCTAAGAAACATTCCATTGTTTTCAAGTTTACAATAAATACAAATCATCTCTAAATCTATAAACAATTCCATTTACAAAGTAGACGTTTCTGTATTTATAGGAGACACAAATACAAAATCTTACTTGGAATTAGAAGATAACTAATTTAAAAACAAACTCACAATTAAATAAAACAAACAACTCAGTTACTATGCTTGTAATCTTAACAATTAAGTTGGCATCAGGCACACAACTTACTTCTCCTTGAAACACATCTCCTTAGCAAAGCGCTTATCCCCAACAACAAACAACATCAGGTTTGGTAGTAAATTCCAAATCTTCGCATCCTCGTTTTCATCTCCCATGATGACTTTGCACTCCAGTAGTTTCTTGCCAACCTCATCCTCCTCATAAATCTTCATGTTAGCATCAACCAAGCGAACCTCAAAGTATTCCACGTTTGGAAACGCATTCAGCACACCAATAATAGACGGAAAGTGAGAGCCACCTTCATCCTGTATAGAGTTAGGCGTGGATTCTTCCTCACCGAATTCTAATTCTGCAAGTCTTATCTTTAAAACACGAATGCCAGCTAGCACCGGAAGTGATTCCTCTCCTTCCTTAGGAAAGATATCCTTACTGCAGTTTACTAATTGAAAAACCTCCAAAATCTGAAAGTGCTGGATCATCGGTAGAACCTCTTTTAATTCACATTTAGGCTGATCAATCTCAAGCTTCGTCACTACATCCGCTCTAACACTTTGCAAAACGCTCTGCAGCGCCTCAAGGGAAGACTCAAATGCATCTCTAAATATAATCTGTAGATCCCTCACTTTGTTTAGTGGCGCTCCTGAGTGAATCTCCGAACCAGTAGGTGTGATTGCCAGCTTTTCAATTTGTTCATGATAACATCTCAGTGCCATCCTGCAAGTTTGTCTCATGGGCATGAAATCAATGGCCCAGCCTGCGACCTCCAGACTTCTTAAATTTGGCAACTCCGGAAACCGATGAGTGTCAAGTAGATGATATAATCTTTCTCGTATGGCCGGTGAGACAGCAAATTCAACTGACTCAGATGGTATATCAATTTTCAGGGACTTCACATTCGGAAGAAAGCGGATGCATCGGACAAGGCCTTGATAATGCTCTACATCACTCATTCTACTGGATATTCCTGTCAGGGGTATTGACACGGTAGAAATTCTACGTCCAACTAACTCCAGAAGCGGAAGTAGGGAATTATAGTAAGCGTTCATGTCCAAAAGCAGGAAAGGAGTTTGCAAAACTGATGCGTCATGAGTAAAGGCAACCGACTTTCCAACAAAGGACGGAGGTTCCACGCCCAATTCCATCGCCTTCTCAATAACCCGAATCACTTCCGGGAACTTGCTGGTCCGAATCGTGGTCATGTAATCCATTTCCTTATCCTGCAAGCTGCAGTGACGATAGCCGGTTTCGTTCTGGAGCCCTTGTTCTGGATCGTAGGGTTTGGTGGAGGGATGATCCTCAAGAAACTTGTCAACTGAGTTACGCCAGTACTTACACACAGCCCGGCACGCTAAAATGTCCTTCTTCTGGAGATCCATGAAGAGTAGAGGAAGAACCTGTTAAAAAATTACACCAACATTTTAATTAGAAACGTACAATATTAATGTACACCTTAATTACAACTGATTGATAAACTAGCCTTTAGAAACAAGATCTCCGACTTTTTGATAACCTCCTCCCGCAACTGTGGATAAGCCAAAATAAGATTCCAGGCATCCTCCGGATTATCCTTTAAAAACTTTACAACATTCTCCCAAACCTTAATAAATTAGATTTAAAGAAAATATGTAATTAGTTTATAAATGAATAAAAAATCCAGTGACTCCTTCATCTTCCTGCAGCCGATAATTTATTTTGTTGTAATATCAATGTCACTGAAATACTGAATGATTACTAACCTTGTGAGGAAATACTTCAAAGGGATTTGTAACCTCGGCATCTTCATCTTGATCAACCTCCATCTCCTCCTCCGGAAGCTGGGGTTCTGCAACGCTGCCACTCTCTTCATCCAACTTTATTCCCTCCATGTCTCCTCCAGGGTCAATCCACAGGGTGTTCCTCTTCCAAAGCAAACCCAACCCAAAGCACTGAAAGTTAAAATTAACCAAAACCAAGTTAGTTTAGGTAATAACCAATTGAACAACCCAAAACCCACCCCCAAACAAGCTTGATTAAGAACTTTTTACACGAATTAAAGTCTTATTAAAATTAATGTCAATTCTAATTACCTACGGGGAAAGCAAGTGGTTCAGGTATCTACAAAATCGCAATTCAGTGATTTGAGATCTGCACTCTAAACAATTAACTAAACTGTGCCAATTAAAAATGGCGAATTATTGATGGAAACACTGCTTCCGAAACAGAACCTGGAGGACAACAGCACGAAAAACTTCAACCGAACACCGAACAGATTCAGAGATCCTGCAGCAGAAAAACAGCTAAAACTTTAGCCTAAAAAGTTCCGTCTCCGTCAATCCCAACAAGCTGGCCGGCTTGCTTGCCGTTGCTAGGCGTGCTGATAGCCTGTTTCGTTGGTTGGAAAAGAGAAAGAAGCGTTTCGTTGCAGAGTCAGTCAGTCAAGACCCACGAGTCTAAATAGACACCCACCCAGAGTAGCTATTTAGACACGCTAGAAATACTATTTTATTTTAATTAATTTACGTGTTTGCATAAACACACGTTATAAAATTAATTAAATTTGCTTGGCTGTTTATGTTTATAACTTTCTTTTAATTTCCTTTTAATTAAACTTTAATTATAGAAGAATATACCTAATATTAATAATATGATATAGGGCAAACTATTGACGATTCAAGGTCAGTAACAAATTGCAAAAAAATCTCTTCGAATTTCAAAACTTTCAAAAGCTTCCGGTGTTAATCATAAACTGAAATTCATTATTCGGACGTTAAAAATTTTACTGGGTGAGATACACTGATATTTCAAATAACGCATTTTCTAAATCCGGTGATCTCATTTTGTGCTTAAATCTGTGAAACCCTAGAGCTTTCGAAAGCAATCCCCTAATGTACAACGACTACAACAAAAAGTCGACTTTTATCAATTTTTGAGCGAGATATGCAGACATCTTTTTAAAACATCATAATAATTAAAAGACAAACAAAAATTAGAAACACTCTACAAACCTTGTGTTGTTGATTTTCTTCCAACTTCTATATCATATTATGATATTTTTAAGTAAAATATAACCAGCAGATAATTTGATTTAACTTTTAAATGCAGGGTGTCTAATTAGACACGCTACGTTTCTTTTTAGAACCGTAAATTAAATCTAAAACAATTTTTACTTGCCTAAATGGACACATGGGCCTTGACTGGGAGTGTTGGGTGCAGCGAGAACTAGCGAGCTGCCAGAACACTCGAGCATGACTTACAAGTTTCATGACTCCAGGCAGTTCACAATTCCAAGCAAAAGGTGAAAGTGATCTTTTGAAGTTCAGCAAAAACTAAATAAGAATCGTCGTCCGATCCGGTAGCCAGAAAAGTTGGATATTTTGGGGACAGTTTTAATTTTTATAAATTGGCTGGGTGCTTCCGGTGTCCTTTTGTTGTGAGGCAGTTATCTGAACGTTGGACGTGAAAAAGGATCTGATTCTTTTTCCATTGAGCTTGACACTTGACAGGATTTCGGTGTGAAAGTTTTTAAAAACGCAAAGAACACGTAACACGTAAATTTTGAGGTTGAGGAGGGTAGGAAGATCAATTTAACTTTTCGGAGCATCAAAAATTATAGAAAATAGTTAGAATTTCAGTGTCAGATAGCGAAGGATAAGCTGAAGTCGCCACAACCCGGTTGTGAATGGTCAGTAGTAATGGTCAAGGTGCGAAAAAACGGTGTTAATTTTCACAGTAAGCCCGTTCCGGCTCCAGGAACTTCGCTGGATATGGCTAACACCGCTGAAAGTGCCGCTTGGTGCATAGGTGTCAACTTGGCGTTTGGGTTTTTAGATCTTCTGCTTGGCTTAGTTCGCTTCATAAGAAGTTTACTGCTTTGGCTGCAAAGTCTAATAACAGTTCTTGTGCCTGGAATGAAGACTGAGCTTCCAGTTCTTTGCACTTCGATTTTGACCGAAACCGACATAAGTTCCTTAATAAACCGTGGCTTGGTAGCAAAGGTAGTGTCTTATTTACCTCGTTCACTTCCGGTAAGTTCTGCTAGGTTTATTCTTATCTCTACTAGCTAACCAATGTCATAATTATTTAGAATTTCATGAATTACTTCGATAAACTCTAAACTGTATTTATTTCTATTGTTTTAAGAGTGACCCAAACGTGGGTTATGTTTGTCAGGCTCTGATTCATATTGGCGAGAAGGGCCGTTATGAGCTACTTCAAGTTTTGCAGTCATTAAATGGCAACGAAGGACTTGGTGACTTTTGGAAATGTGTGGTGTATGACGAAATTTATCAGCATGAACCTGAGGCATGGGGCAGCAGGGACATTCTTGTTTTGTCGGTAAGATTTAAAAACTTGATTAATGGTTAGCTTTCTGAAAACTAACATTACATTACATTACAACTAACAATGTTTCATTGTTGACTTTTTAAAGAAAGCCACCGCGTTCATGGAACTGGTGAATGGTCACGTTAGGAATGACCTAAGACAAGAAGACATGACCTTCGTCAATGCGGTTATCAATTCTGGTTATGCGCACGCCCTAGCCGTTTGCATGAAAAACGAAAACTGTTCCTGGGAAGCACGCTTGTGGGCTGTTATCACTTTAGGAAATCTGTGCTGTTTCTATAACCTACCAGACTATCAAAAGGAAGTTATCGCAGAAATGAACATCTTGCCCCAAGCTGTTGACTTTTTGAAATCTGGCGATTGCTTTGCGGTCACTGGGAGCTCAGCAATAATAGCACGATTAATCCAAAATAACAGCCACCGAAGGAATCTTGTTGTTGAGCATGGCGCTGTTAAACAACTTGTGAGGATTCTAAAGGAACCCACTAACTTGGAGAATCAGAATTTACACCTGTTGAAAAACTGCTTAAAAGCTCTGGAGTATATTTTGGGTACTGAGCCTCGGGTTTTCTTGGAAGCGGTCAGGACTGTTCCCAGTGCATTGGCTAACTGTTTTTCATCAGAAGATCTGGATGTAAGAGAAATTACAATTAAATTCATTTTGGTAGCCATAAAGTTTATGGCATAAACAGTTTGAAGATTAGCTAAATATTTGATATTTTATCCAGGTACTTTACTTGGCCATGGAATGCGTGAACCAATTCCTTGGATTCCAGGCTCGGGGCGTTGCGATAATTCTTAGGAATTTTGGCCTTGTACAGAAAATGACTCGTTTACATAAATATGCTGATTGCCCCGCTTTGGAACAAAAATCTGCAGAATTGGTTCTTCGTATATATCAACTAGGAACTGGTAGCCAACGTCATTCACTTTTGGAGCAATTACTTCCTAATCATTTTGAGATTTACCTGCAGGGGTTTACAAATGAAGCTAGAAGGGTGAGTATAAACTTTTGAAAATGTTTTAAAGGCATATAAGCAGCATTTTGCAATCAAAGTTTGAAAAAATGTATGATTTCTTAAATACATAGGCGACATTGGAGTTGCTACTGTGGATTCTTAATGAAGACTTGTCAGCATCTCAAAAACGGATTTTGAGGGAACTGGACCCACTTGTTCTGCGTGAAATACAGAAGGTATGTACATACGTACAGAATTAGCAGGTTAAATGACTTGCTTTGGAATTGAAAGTATAATTATTTTTATCGAATTTCAAGGACGTTCCAGCTACGTCAGATTTGGCGCTGTATGTTCACCAGAGGCTGGTTTAGTAAAAATTTCGAAAGATGAAGATCATTTTAAGCGGTGGTGGTCAGTGATCAATTAATTTTTGATCGGAGAAATTAATTACTCTCTTAATTTGTATCCTTGCTTGCCTTTTGTTTTGTACAGTGCTGGTTTTACTAATATTTGTAAGTTCTATTTTTAATTTCTAAGCATCATTCAGAATTCAGATGAATTTTTTATGATTTTTTAAAAAGCATCTGGATCTTTTTATTTTTTGTGATTGGAGCATGTTTATTTGCTTGTGTTTATATAATAGTATTTTGGTTAGGTTTAAAGTGACAATCAGTTATTGATTAGGCTATTTAGAAGAGTTGCTACATTTGAACAGGTGCAATTAATTGGAATTTCAGAGTTTCGATAAACCTTGTTTAATTCTTAGATCTTAAGTCGGCGGTGCATTTAAAGACGTTTTATGGAATTATAATAAAATCATCAGAAAATTAAACACATTGTCAAAAATAACTTACGTAGAAATAATAATTTTGGTGATATCTACTCATTAGTTTTGCAGTCATGTGTGAACAGTAGTGGAGATTTTGGAAGGGAATAGGTCACAAGTTATAAGTTAAATTATTTTGTTGTTCTGCTTCAATCCATTACATATTGCCCATTATAAGCTTACTAAATCCTATTTATAATCTTCGGTGTTCAAATTTCATTAATTCAAGTGTTTGAAAGGAGTGCAACAACATAGTATTCAGTTGTGTTTATAGCAACAACTTGTTGCCAACAAGCAATTTGTGTTGCATAAAAAGTCTTCTATTACCTTTATACTCATATTAGATATTAATTCCAAGCATGTCATATTATTTTTGAGTATAGTTTATAGTATAGTATAGTATGGTATAGTATATTTCATTGATTTTGTAAGAGTATTAATGTTGTGTTATTAATAAGCGTCACCGCTGTGACGTGTGTGAACACGGAGATTGCTAGTCAAGAACCGTGTAATTCTACAGACACACTATGGTGTATTATACTTTTTACTTCCACGGAAATAAGGATACTATATTTTGGAGATTGTAAGCCTTGGTATACAATTTATAGCAGGCATTTAAAAAAAGTTCATTTGCGTTGATTACAAATAAGTAGATAAGCCACCTTTTAAGCCTGCAAGCAGCACTTGCATACTGTGAGAATTATAATCATAATTGCGTACTCAACTAAAAAAGACATAGGAGAATATCGAATATTACACTAACTCATAAACAGTTGAATCCATAGACAATAATGCATAACAGGGATAATTATCTTCCAAAATCTAAGAACTAGATAAACATGGTATTTAATAATAAATCCTACGTTCCACGAGTCCATATTGTCCTATCTACGCGCTAAAATGTCACCTTGTCCGTAATTACTCCAAGAAATATCACCATAGAAATATTTAGAATCTACATATTTATAAAAATTAAATGTTAGCAACGGTAATACTTTCAAATTAAGTTTGTGATTGTCTAAGAAGCTTACCAAATAGCTTGAACCCGGTGTCAGTTTAATTGACTTTGCTCTAATGCTGCAGATACGTGTTTGATGCCAATAGAGATTTATCCGATTTTCATTTGGTGTTAGTTGGGCTTTTGTGCTTGCCGTATGTAAAACCTTGGTAATTCTGGTCATCTGCAAAAACGCACTTAAATCTCAGGCACATTTACCAGTTCATATTTATTTTATTTTCGTCTTACCGTTTGTGAAAACAGTAATCCCATAGAGACAATAGACACTGACGAGAGAACAAAAACAAAATTAGCCACTGCATGATACACGTTATTGCTGTTAAAAACGTACAATAGCGCATAGGTTTCGTACGCAACTAATGTAAAGATTTTCAGAAAAACGATCAGTCCAAAAACTTTATCAAATCTAATCAACAGTCGGATAAGGATCATAAATCTTTGCTTAAGCTTTTTATATTGAATCTGTGTATCTCCTTGCAAACTTAATAATTTTCGTGAATCTGCTTCAATTCTTTGACCAAACGCATATAGCTGCAAGAGTATACTTAACAGTAAAGCCGCAGCATACATTTCTCTTAAAAATGCAATTGCAGTTGTTAAAACGTAAACGCTGACAGCTACATAATCCCTTGTCGGTATTTCCAACAAAAACCTTCCCAGAAGGTCAAACCGTCTAGAGGTTTTAATTAAAGACGTGGAAACTCCAAATCTTTCTGAAATCATTCTATAAAATTGCCCAGTTGCTGCCATTGTCAGTAATACTATATTCCATATCCAGGTTGATATATTTTCCTGTAATGGTAAAAATTGTATCATGTTAGTTTAAAATGAACTAAAAAATCAATGTTTTAAAAATTATTGCTGACATGATTTTTATTTGCAAGCAATTTATGGAGCATGTCAAGATTTTCCAAAAACTTTAGGATTGAATGCCTGCGACGTATCTGCATATACCCTAAGGTCACCAGAAAAATGTTGTTAACAATTAAAGCAATAATGCCTAAAAGCTCAGCCGTTACTGTGGAATTTGATTCATTTGAACGCATTTTCCAAACTGTAGTCAAGCACCAGCAAATTCCAAAATACAGTGTTGCCAAAGTCTGGATCGAATAAAGTACCTAAAAAAACCATGTACTTTAGAAAGGGAAAAATGCAATATAGCGGCGATAGTACAGGAATCGAGACCTTACCAACAAAAATCTGGATTCTCGAAGTTCAGGTATTCCTTCCTCGTTGAAACTCAGTCGATATGGAGAGCATCCAAAACGGGCAGCCCATTTATAATACGTATAAATGAATATCATACCAAACAGTTTTGCTGCTTTAGGAATTTGAGTTTCTAAGACTTATACAAATATACTGTGTACAAATTTGTACAAATTCACAGCATATTTGTATTATTGAATGCCAGTTTGTCTGTACTTTGATTGCTATTTGAAAATATTTTGTAGAAATGAAATTCCTACACTAATGGAGAAAGAGGAAAAACAAAATTTTGTTATAATTTAAACTTAATCATGTTTTATTAGTTTTACACAGAAATTGGAGCTTTGCTTCTAATAGTATTGCACATTAGAATTATTATGTAGGCCTTCTTACAACAACATGTACGTTGGTTCTACAGTGAACATAAAGTTATATTTGAATATTTGCTTGCGTTTAATATTTGTCTAGAAATTAAATTTTAACATACTGCATTGTTTGATTGCAATTGTAACTAACGAAAAGTTTCAGAACACTTACAAATAACAAATATTTTAGCAAATAGAAAATACTGAAGTGATGTAGGTTTAAAGGTTCTTATGGTAAAAACGAGTGTTAGTAAGACAATGCAATTTAATAATAGTTGCTTCAGCAATAAAAAACAATGTTTGAATCTTTTCTTTGGGCATTGTTTGAAAATTACATAAGTGATATAGCAGGCAACCTTGTATCTTGATAGCTCGCTGCTTAGCATAGAAGCTACTTCAGATGTTGTGTGTCAGTCTGTCTACTTTATTTTCTACACCAGATAAACAATTTTTAAACCGAAAAACCTAATCACGCAAATAATTTCTAAACTAAACAGACATCGACAAAGACACAATTAATATGCGTCCAGAGCAGTGGGCAATTTGTAATGGTTTACTATGGAAGTTTATGTTGTTTTCTGTAACCGACTTTCATTCCAAAAATTTGTCTTCTGACATACCGTTAGTATCAAAAACTTTTTGGATTCTTAAATGCTTGAGAAATTTTAACAGCACTTAACAATAACGCTTTACATGCTTTGATCAAACAATAGTTTGCAGACAATTTTAAAACAAGTTTAAAATAGAACAAAAAACATTTCAAGATTTTAACTGTTTTCATTATTTGCTGCAAAATGACACTGGAAACTCAAGTTTGAAAGTGTGTACCGTGCAAATTATTCAACCATTGCTTTTCACTATTATTACTCTAGAGCACACTTGAAGTGTTTGGACGTTTCTTGTTCTACGTGAATAATTTTTTGAACACCTTACCCATATTTTCCCTGGTAACATCTGCAAAAATATAAAATGCTGCCAGATGCCGAGCCGTATTTCAGTTAACCTAACCAAAAGTGACATAGTCAAGCCAGCTAGTAAAATTGCAAATACTACCAGTATATTACCCTTAATACTTGGTTTTTCCGGACGTCCATTATTTTCTTCGGGCTTTACATATCGTCTTAAAAACTCAACCCACCAGTTTAGTAACCCAGAAGTTGACAACATGTTGAACCTTAGATACCAAACGGGAGTCACGTAGTTCCTTAGACCAATACCAATATAAGATGTTCCATATCTTTCTTTTCCGATATTTGCAATCAAATGTGATGGCGTTACTAACTTCTGTGCGTATTTGTTGCAAAAGTATTCTGGAGCAATAACAGCAACTTGATTACAGTCTTGTAATTCCTTGGTTAAACGAGACTCGGCCTGTTCCAGTACCTCTTGTGCTATAACATTAAAGACCTTTCCAAAACTTTGGATTGTGTGCAATCCCAAGTTATACAAATCAATAAATTTACTTGTAACGTTATACAGAATCTCAAGAGCGGATTTGTGAAGTCTACTGTGCCTCTTTGCACTTTCCAAAAATTTAGTGTCCTGCGTAAGGTTTGCTGAACCTTTATGGCTATACCAAACATCTTGGACCTGATATAATTCCGACTTGATAATCAAATAAAGTAAGGAATCCAACCTTTTCCCAGCCTTAACAGAGTGCTTCATTTGTACAATGTTTAAACCAATTTCTGGTTTTACCAATTTTATAAAGACATGCAGTGGAAAGACTTGATATGTTCGTGAATACACTGCATAATTTGCAGTAACAAGTTCTGATATGTTGGTATATGGTAAATATTTTCTAGGCTTAACCATATTATAAACGTTTGTATTTCTATAGGCATTACTAATTACAACACTAACTAACAGAAATAACGTTATTAAATATTGCGAATGTTTGTTTTGTAGTACCTCTGTTGCCATTGGGTTTCCTTGCTCAAGAAGCGCCTTTATTGACATAGTGACGTATTTCTGAAATTTGGTAATTGCAGTAAGATGATTATTATCAATAAATAATAAAATTAATGGAATTATAAGCATGTAAAATGCTAAAATACAAATCCATATGTAAATGTCAAATATGGTTATGAGCTCGTGAAATGCAAAGTTGGTTTTTCCTTTTGGTAACCCACAGCTAATGAATGTAAATGTTTTCAGTTTGTTTTCAAACTTAAGAACCAGGGATTTTGATACTGGATTTTCCTTATGTTCGTTTATAAACAAACGAGGGTATCGTGTCTTATAAAAACCCGAAATTTCAGTGCTTACTCCGTAAAGACAACTTCTTCCAGAGTATGAATAATTGCGCAAGACATTTTGTAGCAGAGATGAAATGACATTGTTAAAATATTCCACAGTGTCTACATTACGTGGATGAAATAACTGTCTTGATGATTCAATATTTGGTGCACACTCCTTCAAATATCTGTCGATCTCATTGGAAGTAGAACTATGGAAGCCCCAATCTTGGAGTTCATTTTTGATATTCAAAGCTTTCTGATATATGTACTTGAGTGTTATGTTTGTGCTCCAAGTAATAATTCCTATTTTGTTACTTTCTATAAACATTTTATTCGTTTTTACTACATTGTAATTCCAAATGTGCAATTCAACAGGGTAAACTTGGGATGCATCGGATTTTAGTGTATTAACACAAGTAACGTCAACGTCTGAATTAGCCTGATAATGATCTCTGTCGCTGTCGCTTGTACGAACCGGATTGCCATTGTAATCTATCGCGTTGTCCATTTCCAGGAGAATATTAATCACTGACTGCGTTGGTAGGTTATCAAATTTAACTCCATATCGGTTGTGGTATTCATAAGTCCACATTATAGGAAATTTGTAAATTTGTTTTGGAGCCGTTGTATTTCTCGGAATAAATAAAACCAAGGAAACAAAACAATTCCAAGGTTTCGATGCAACTGAGAACTGTTCAAACTTAATAGTGGCACAAATATGGTTTTGATAGGATACATAGAAGCTTGAAAAATTACACTTGTATTTGTTGTTGTAATAGTGTAGAAGTTGTGCAGACGTTTTATTAACGAATTGCTTCGGCATCCAGTAATTCGTTTTATATTCTAGCGATGAAACTACAAAAGGAATTTGAATATTACTTGGAAGATTTTTCTTGTAAAAATTAGTAAGTGCTAGAAAACAACGTTCATCTTTGAAAGGCTGTAAGATCAAATGTATATCTTTTATATCTGGACCAATCCAATCTGCAACACTGGTGTCTAATATTTTGGAATTCAATGCAGTTGATGAGCATGGAAACATCAAAGCAATTAAAAATATAACAGACATGATAATGGCAACTTGGTAGGCACTCTTCACATCAAAATTTTAAAATTGCTAATCTTTAAACACGCTTGTCATGAAAAGGAGCAAACAATCGTACGACACGAGTACTGACGAGTTAAAACAAATGGACTAAAAGCAAATTATTTTTCTACATGCGCTCTGAAACCTTTCAAGCTAATTAGATTCATTAGTTAAAATACCTGAGCTGAGGTATTTTATGATGAGGTGCTCGATTTCAAAGCTCGCTGCCGAAATAGGTGCAAATATATGCTAAGATTAAGCCTTTGCACAGAAATAATAATTTTGGATTTAATGATAATCCCCAATCTCCGTTCACTAATTTAGGTTTGGGTTTAGGACCTTTCACATTTCCGCCGTTGCCACTAGGACTTTCTTCCCATTTCGACATTCCCATTGGACAATTCCCACGCGTTTTAAAATTTCCCATTTGCACAGTTTTTCCCTTTTTCTCCCACGGACATATTTCCCACTTCATTTTTTCCCATTTCATCTGCAACAAGTACAAAGCTTGATTTCGTTCTTCCGCGACACCTATACAACTTGCAATGAACATACATATAAGTTCGTCCTTCAATTTCCAGCTGTAGTTAAGCACTTATTACGCTAAAATTAAAAAACTTGATCACTCTCCTTCTCACTTCTGAATACTAAAAATTATTAACGATGTCTCAAAATAAGTTTAAAAACTTTGCACTTAACACTAAGGAGCCTCCAGCCAAGGTTATGCTACGAATGCGTAGCGAATTTTCCGTAGTTTCAGATGTAGTTTGTCCTGCAAAACAACTACAAGATTGTCATTTCCACTTCACACAATCACTAATAAGGAACCTGTATGACAAGGTCCTAAGGAACTTGTATGAAACTGACAGAAAGTTCAGTGAACTTGTGAGGATGATTTTTGGTTTTGCCTTTGTTTCTGTGGAAGACATTATGACATCATTTGAGTACCTAGTGTCATTATCAAAAAACTGGAGCGAGCGAGGTATCTAAAAATATTTAGAGTCCTTTTGGAAAACGTATATGAAAGGATATGGCTCTCAGTATGCTCTTAAATTTTGAAATTTGCACAACCGTGTACTTGAAAACAACCCAAGGACCATCAATAGCGTAGAAGCTTGAAACAGGTGTACTCACTCAGATTTTGGCAGATGTTCCTGAACGTTCCATCCAAACGTTCCCATAAGCCGTTGTACAAGCTTATCATGTTATTGCAAGATGAACAGAGGTTTACTACCATCATTATTCGTGATTCAGAAACCTCGTCACTTCGATTTTAAGAAAAAGGCCGACGCTATGAAAGCTTTGGACATTCAAAATCTACCCAAAAAGTTACGATCTGGTGTATCTGCAAATAATTCTGTCGAAGTACCGACACAAGTTGTTAGTAAAAATGCTTTTGCGGAGCCAAATAGTACGGCTCCAATAAAACTAGAAGGCGTAAACTATATGATACTACAAATATCCGAAGAAGTCCGAGACAAAAATTAAATTCAGTGTATATAATTATTGTTTGATGAATAAATAAATACATGACCGTGTCTACTCACTTTAAGCATTGGCCTATAATAAATGCTCTATATTTTGATTTATACACAAATGCGTTGCTTTTTTCTAATATTACTTGAAAATTTGTCGTGTGAAATCTGTCCGTGTGGCATGGGAATATTTGCAAATGGGAGACTTGTCCTCGTGTGAAAATTGTCAAATGGGAAAGTCGAAATGGGAAGAAAGTCCTAGTGGCAACGGCGGAAATGTGAAAGGTCCGTCACCCTTAGGTTTAAGTTTTTGGCTTGAAATAGCGTTGGTATTATCTTCTGTACACTTGTATGTTTGGGAGCAGTGCGTTTTCAATGCCTTGCAGATAAATATTTGAATGTCTAACTGTGCTATGCTTTATTGATCGCAGTTAACGATGAGTTTTTGCTTCAAGATTGTCTGGTAAAAACAAGATCGTCATGTTTAAACATGTTTTGGTTGGTTTGAAGATCATCTCTAAACTCCAATTCAAATGTTGCCATACATCTAAATACTAAAACAGCGAACTGGTACCTGAAAACTGCCGTGAGGAGGTTCATTTTTAGCTTGCTTTAATATATTAACCAAGAAATGTACTACCTAATGTATAAGACATTTTAAAAATTTAAATTACATTGCCACCACTACATGCACTTACCCTGCAGGTTTAGCAGGCTGGCATACTCTATTAGGCATTCTACTCTTTAGAGACCGTAGTGACACAAAATACGGCCAATTATAACAGCCAGTGCATGGTTGGTGGAAAACAAAATGTGTAGAGTTTACCAGTTTACTTAGAAACGTACTATTTAACTATTAATCACAGCTGAGCTGAGAGCTGAAACGTTCTATGTAAATAAACCAGCTTGATAGATTTCCGGCAACTGGTTGGGAAAGGTATAGGAACAACCTCATTTCATTACTAGTTGATATATTACCAATATATATTAAAGCTTAGTACACGGTAAAAAGATCACGACTTCAAGTATGCCTTTCAGCACTACTGGTGTTTGGGTTACCTTACCCAAATAGAATTGTTAGAATGAGTGCGCAAGCGACTGCTAAAATATGGGGAAGTCTATGGTGCAGCATAGACTTTCCTCTTCAGCTGACATTAGCACCATTGTCAGCAATGTTGGAGTTGGTGTAGAGCAGGAGGTGTCCGTGTTACGGCATGGGCGTCTACCTGTAGGGTCTACCCATCAAAGCACCCTCCTTGGCGATGCTTCCAAAGTCGGCCCAACCGGGTGCAGACTAGAAGCAAGGGAGGAGAGTGCATGTGAAGTGGCCCTACCTGATTCCGAAGCCGGCCTTTCGAGGTGCGGGTTGGAATTAGATAGGAACCATTTTACATCGATGGGAACTACCAACAAGACCCCTCAAACTACACCAATTCCCCTGATGTCTCTTAAATTCCCACGTCCAACGGGAAAAACGCCCAAAAATAATAAGAGACATAAAAGCGACATCGACCACCAAAATAACAACTACCTTACCCAAATAATTTGCCATGTAAGTAGCACAAAATATTATGAATATCAACCTGGAAGGCGTGGTCTTTCTGGATTACAAGACCTGGAAATTCCAGGCTGGAATACGTTAGTTTTCCATCTGTCTGAGAATTTATTGTAGAAAATTTCTATCGCACAGTGATTATTTATGTGCTACAATTTTGGGTTTCGGTTTTATTGCTACTTTTGCTAAATTTGTGACGTTTCTTACTGTAAGTGTATAACAATTACTTGTTTGATCTGATAACTCTGCCTAATAAAAAAAGTTTAATTTTTAGCTGAGAAAGCTGCAGAAACCACAAACTATCATTGCATCGTTATGCTTTCTCGTATTTTTGAAATATTTCGTTTGAAATTCCCCTGATGAGAACTTATGATTGAGTCGAAACGTTGGGTTGGATTTTTAATAAATCTTATCAAAAACACTCGTTGAAATATTCCTAAACTATTATTTCAAGTCTAATATCATTGCATCTACTCTCTACTCAAATGAAGGAACTCAAGCCGACCAAAATGCTTGCATAATATGTCGTGATTTTCTATCGGGTTACATATTTCAGTAGTCTTCACCGGTGTTGGCTCCACTGAGTCATGGATGGCTGCGGTTTTGTCGATGATTATAAAGCTCTGCAGTAAACTTTTGGAACTACGTCTACTCAAAGTAATGAAGTTAGAAAGGAAGCAAAATCCAACTTTGTCAAATACATACTCCCAAGGTACGACGAAACATACAACACAAAATATATATCACCACCAGTTTCTATTGAAACCGTTTCGTAATTATACGGCAAGTTGCTAACTAACTTATGTAAAATAGGCAATTTGCCATGACAAATAATTAATTCCATAACACACTTTTGGCAAAATAACATTACTCATCTTAGATCCCATTTTAATTTCAGTTTAAATGCTGTAAAAATTGAAAATATTACTTTTCTTACAACGTAAAAAGGAAATGCCGCCAAGAAGAATATACGTTTTTTTCATGGTTCAAATATAGGTATTGAGGTTTTTTATGTTGAATTGAGTTGAGTTCTTAAGTTGAGTGTGGCTTAGCCACAACTGAGCTGAGTGGTTATTGAACGTAAGAACCTAAATTAACATTGCTTGGTTTAGTATGGGTTCAAAGAGGTTCAACGATTCTAGATTTAACAGAAAAAAACTTTGATATAATTACTAGCAAAATCAATGGTAATATTTTGGCTAACGCTTAGATCATAGGAATTCCAATTTTAGTGCACTGAAAAGGAAAAGCATATGAAATGAGTAAACTATATATTTATAGTACGCACTTTACTAAGCTTTACTAAACTTTTAAACTCGTCCTTAAGAGGAAATAGAAAACTAGAAAAGCTTATAATAGGACTTCAATAGTTTTTGGAATTTCCATGTGATACTTTCAATTGCATATTAGCGTGAAACTTAATGTTTGTAGCATTTATTTTGTTTTGCGCTTTCTGCACCAATGCTTAAAACTAATAACTTATCCAAGATAAACAAACATTTGATTTTTTGATTTAAAATGGACACGAAATATAGCTTAAACCATCCACGCAATCAAACCATAGAATTTTTAAGTTTATACTTGTGTGCTCAATATGATTTATCACTCTCGGAAACATACTGTTCCCTTAGAAAGCCAGACCAATGCTGGAAGTGCCAGTTTGTAATTTCATATTTCAGTGGCGAAAGTTTGAACGATTATACTTCCTCGGGACATATAATATGTCGGGTGTTGTTCGTTATACTCACTGTGCTAGCAGTTCTTGGTGTTGTGTGGAATTTCTTAATCGTAAAAATTGTAGAAAGAAGACCAAAAAAGTTTTCATTTGATGTGCTTATATCAGCCCTAGCATATGTTGATATCTTGTGTTGTGTTGCCTGTTTTATAAATGGACTAGCGGAGATCATATTTGACGGTATTTTTTGATCTTACTACAGTACATGTTATCATTGATTATATTCGTAAAATAATTGTAAGCTTTTATATCTGTATTTCAGACAACTGGTTAGGAAGAAATAAAACAAGTCTTGAGTTTTATTATTATTCATTACTTCCAATGTTGTCAGGTGAGGTGTTGTATCATATTGTTTCTAAAACTGTTTACTACATTACCTAACTAGTAGATATAAAAGGACACTAAGTAAAGTTTTATATTCTGTCCTGTTAAATTTCCGGGGTATTCGGTCCTGTTATTTTGTTTTCACGGGTAAAATTCGGGGTATCCTGTCCTTGTTTAGCTGTGATATTGCTAATTTGGTGGTGTCTTTCAGGTAAGTATGGTTTTTTGGTATTAATAAAACTTCTAATATGCAATTGAATGGAAAGTGTTGGGGTTGGTTAGAGAAAATATATCATGCAGTTTGAATATACCTATATTTTGGCAAAGTTTGTGACGTGTGTTGTAGTAGGGTAGTAGGGAATTTTTTGCGTGTGTATTTTGGTTAGCTTTAAACCTTCTAATTTGCAATCTTGGGATAGGTAAGGGTTTGGGGATGGCAGCAAAAAAAGATATCATGCAATGAGAGATTATGTACCTATATGCTGTCAACGTTTGTGAAATGGGTTTGCGTAGCAAGGCAAAAGGGAAAAAAGTTGTTTGTGTGTTGTGTTGTTATTGCCATAGCAACCTAAGCTGAAAGGAAAACTTGTTTTTGAACATAAAATATAATAACATCCCCTTTTCCCCATGTATTTCCACATAGCTAATACAATTTGCTTTGTTTTTATGCATTTCCCATTTATTTTAAATATATTTTATTAAATTACCATATATTCTCAGTATAGTTACATGTTATTGTCAGTATATCGTAGGGTATTTTCATTTTCCTATTATTATTTCCAATATATTTATTAGATATATACCTAGTTATTTGTATTTTGTTAAAATATTTGCAATTTTTCAGCAACTATTTAGTCTTAGTTTGACATTCAACCAAGTCAAACGTGTTTTTAGAAACCATTGAAACTAAAATTTACATTTAGTTTGAGAAATAATTTAATATGGCGACCCAAAAGAGGGCATCTGCACAAACCATCAGAGCAGGTGTGCGTGGTAGGAAGCGGAAAATGGTTGAAATCGAAGCAGAAACCGGTCCTATGAACCCATCGCTTGACTTGTATACAGTGAAAGTAAAGGATTCAAGCATTCTTTCAACACATTGCGAAGAATTGCTTCCACTTTTCGCCTCTACCCGTGATGACACGCCTTTAGTATTTGAAGTTAGTGCATCCCCAACGCAATATTTGGATCTAAACAGCATGTATTTGTATCTCCGATGCAAAACAACTGACCAGGATGGCAAAAAACTTGATGCTGCAACAAAAACTGCACCCGCAAACCATATTTTTGGTGCACTTTTCAAGAGAATGGACCTCTTAATTAACGACAGAAATGTACCAGGAACCAACGTAAACTATCCGTACGAGAGTTTCATCAGCAGAGCCATCCGAAACTCTGATGATGCAAAAGTGACAAAGCTTCAGTGCGAGTTAGTTATGAAGGAAACTCCGTCAGCTGTTAGTGAAACCAACCCTGCCTACATGAAAATGAAATCAATAAGAGATTCATTTGAAGTTGTTGGGAAAATTCCGCACGGTTTGCTTGAGCAAAATGTTATGTTACCCAGCGGACACTCTTTGAGAATTGAGTTGCAACGTTCCGATAACAAGTTTTATTTAGTTGGAACGGATCCGACAAGTGCTGAGCAGTTTGGTGATAAAATAATAATTGAGGAAGCCGTTTTAAAATGCAAAAGAGTCCTGGTGAATCAAAATGCTCGGGCGGAACACCAAAATAATTTACAGGAGGGAAGAAGAATTTCTTACGAGTTCAAAGATTATAACGTTCTGGATTACAATATTCCAAGTGGCTGCATGGATTTTACCACAGAAGTTATTAGAGCAGGAGAAATTCCTGATGCTCTTGTAATTGGAATGGTTGAAAAGGATGCATACATTGGAAAACCATCCAAGTCTCCATTTCAGTTTAAGCACTTTGGCTTGCAATCAGTGTCACTTGATTTGGACGGAGAGGCAGTCTGCTGCAAAAAATTGGAAATGGATGTTGAAAGCGGGAAGTACATGTGGGCATATTACCAACTGTTTAATGTTTTGCCGAAAAGTATAACGGGGAACGGAATCAACCCAAAGGATTTTGCCGCAAACGGGCTCTTTCTGCTGGCTTTTGATATGAAAAACTTGGAAACTACAGAGGGGATGGTGAAAGGAAAGGATGGAAACCTGCGAGTGAATCTACGTTTCAAAGCAGCATTACCAAACGACATAGTTTTGTTGTGTTACACTGTGGACAAAAAGCTATTACAAATTGATAATAACAAAAACATATACATTGTACGCTGAAAAAGTTATTTTATTTTCTTTTTTTGTTCGAGATTTTAAACAAATTTGTTCACAAACAAAAAAACAAAGCTTTAAAAATTTGATTTAACTTTTTTAAATAATAAAAAAATTGTTGAAATAAAGAGTAGAAATAAAACAGCATCTCGAATCTCAACACTTTCTAAAATAAAACTTCTTTTTGAAAAATGTGTAAAAAGAAATAAGCAAACAAAACAGAATTAATTATGCTTGTTAAACTTTAAGTTTAGTATAGAAAGTTTTAGTATAAGTAATTTAGAGTAGTAGTAATTTCATTGTAGTTTTATGGAAAGTTGTAAAATATTTTGTTTGTAATAAATTTATTTAAACTTATTTCATGTTTTGTACCAATTTTCATTATAAAAATCGCATAAACACCAAAAATTCATAGAGTACAGAAGCACTTCCGGTTACATTTTCAAATATTTTTTTATTTTAAAATGATCATTATGATAAATAATTACAGGCGCTGAAGGGAAATTTAAATAAACTTAATCAATACGAAAATTCTATTATGGTCAATAGCACTTCCGGTTAGATTTTCAAAATATTTTTTCATGAAAAACAATCTCCATGTCATGTTATGAAAGCGTGCAAGCGAACATGTACCATTATTTATTCGAAACGTTAATAATTTAAAAAAAGAAAACTGCAATATTGCAAATAAACGCATAAGCTTGGGGCGAATCAATACACACAAAACTACTCGCCTTTTCCAGGTTTTATCAAATGCATGTAAGAATAAAGGTTGTAAAACAAGTTTTCCTTTCAGCTTAGGTTGCTATGGCAATAATAACACAACACACAAACAACTTTTTCCGTTGCAAACACCATTTCACAAACGTTGACAGCATATAAGTACATAATCTCTCATTGCATGATATCTTTTTTTTCTTGCTACCATCCCCAAACCCTTACCTATCCCAAGATTGCAAATTAGAAGGTTTAAGCGAACCAAAATACACACGCAACATTTTCCCTACTACCCTACTGCAACACACGTCACAAACTTTGCCAAAATATAGGTATATTAAAACTGCATGATATATTTTCCCTAACCAACCCCAACACTTTACATTCAATTGCATATTAGAAGTTTTATTAATACCAAAAAACCATACTTACCTGAAAGACACCACCAAATTAGCAATATCACAGCTAAACAAGGACAGGATACCCCGAATTTTACCCGTTAAACAAAACAACAGGACAGGATACCCCGAATTTAACCCGTGAAAACAAAATAACAGGACAGAATACCCCGAATTTCATACAAAACTCTCTAGAAAACTTTACTTAGTGTCCTTTTATATCTACTCTAACTTTTAATTTATCACTCGTTAAACTTTGCAGTTCGGTGCATCAGCCTCTACTTAACACTAGTTATAGCTATTGAACGTTATGTTGCAATAACATATCCAATCAAGTATAGAAACTGGTATACGCCAAAAAGAGCAAAATTGCAAGTTGCACTTGCAGTCATGATTGGTTTTGTGGTTAGCATACCACATTTTCTCATTATGTATGTGGCACCCAACATTTACGGGGAAGAGAATGGTGGCTTGAACGTGCCACAATTAAGTGGCTCAGACTATGTTGTTTTTCCTACATATTTCTACAATAAGATTCTCGGAAATCAGGAATTAGCTGTAGTGGTCTTATACGTGGCCGAGTTTTGGATGCCAGTTTTCTTGCTACTGTTTGTCAACTGCATTACTTATAACAATGTGAGTCATTGCTATCCAAATCAAACAAGAGACAAAAATGATGATGTAATTTGACATTAAGCTGATTAATTTATTAATGTATATATTTTCAGTTAAAAAAGCTGAACAACATTCGAATGATCATTACCGCATCACAGCGCAACCAAATACAGCCCACAAAAATGTTCTCTTATGTTGTAGCTTTCTTCCTTGTTACAATTCTGTGGCTGATTAACCATTTCATTACATTGTCTATCAAAAATACCGGATATCGTGAGTCATGGATGGCTTGCTTGGTTTCAATGACACTAAACTCGGCCGCCAATTTTTGGATCTACTACATACAAAGTAAAGATTTTAGGGAAGCAGCAAAGGTGATGTTTACTCGTGTGGTCAGAAACAGTTCCGGGTCTGTTTTAATTCTAGACGAGAAGAACAGTTCTGGTGGCTCAGCTTCAAACTTGTAGAATTAATGGTTCAGATTTATAAACCTATAATAAAATTATTTAATTTACAAGAGGGGTATTTCCAAGTTTTCAATCATTAATAAATTTAGAACCTATTTATGCGTTTCTGTAATCTTAGTTCAATAAAATTCTGAAACTATATTTGAATTAACATCAACATCCCTGCTTGAAGATTAAGTATTTATGTACCTTAAATCCAGAAATTCTCAATCTGTGCATCTTAATAGGCAAACAGAAACAAAAATTTTATTTACGCCAAATTATGTTGTATTTGTGTATGTAAAAGTAAACTCTTTTCTCTGGAATAGCTTTATTTATGTTGGCATCAATTTCATATGCTGCAGAAACGTTACTCATTGAACACAGAGAACTTTTTCAAGTTGTTTCACTGGTACTGGACTGGTACTGGAGGGTAGGCATAACCAGTACAACGTCAATACACTGTTCCAATATACGAAAAATAGTTTCAAGCTAAATGATTTTCAATGAAAACTGATTAGCTCGTGCTAACTATTCCTCAATTTGCTTTGAAGATTACAAAACGAGCACCTAAAAAACCAAGTCAGCATGGTCTTTTAGCCTGGTTAATCCACAATACAGGATGAATGGAAAGGAAGAATGAAGGTTGGATAGTACGTGCGTTGGATTATGCGCAAATATTAAGAATTTCTCTCAATTTGTAAAGTTGTGTTTTACACAGGCAAACCATGTTTTCTTGTTGATAGTAAAAATGCAATTTTAAGCCATTTTCACCATACTTATTTCCTTTGTTTAGCATACTTATTTTTGTTGGGAATTTTTTATGAAACCAACATTCGTTTTTTATTTGGAATGTCCAATACTGCACATTTAAAAAATCTCACAAATGAAATACTTCTTTCTGCATTTAATAAATTACATTCAGTTATTGAATTGCTGTATTGTTGGTGACAAGTTTTCAAGAAGATAATTATTAGTCGAAACAATTTCTGGCTTTATATATCCTAGTTATGTATAACATTATGTGGAATGTTTTTCTTTCAAATGCTGATATGCGGTAATTTACAAAATTTTTCTAGTATTTCGTCCTTATGCTATGCAATTCCAAGCTTTTCTCAAAACAGAAACAACGACTGCTGATGAGTCACAACACAAATTCATATAGGTTACTATTGTGATATAGAGTAAACAAGACTTAGGTTATAAGAACTGAGATCGATCAAAAATGAAGTCATTGGTAAATGAGTAACACAGGAAACGAAAACAAGATAGGAAACTGAGAGTTGGCGAGGCAAACTGCCTAACCTTCTACGCGACTGCTCACTAAAGTTTGTGACTTGCTGCCAATCCAACATTTCAATTTGCATCTGAAACAATTTTACATCTGAATTGAAAAGTTCATCCATGAAAAGTTGCTTTTTAAAGTTATTTAAGAAAAATGAGTGCTTGGAACGTTTGGAAACTTGTGGTGGTTTCAGTTTTCGCAAGCTCACTAAATAATAGCAATGTTGTTGGTGCGTATATCCTTTGTCATATATTACGCTACTTACAATAACCTGGAATCCCTTGAATATAGTTATTTGTATATTTTATCCAAGGTTACTTCTCCTTAAGACAAGACATGCGACCGGAAGAGTTGAACGTTGAGTTGTTGATTGTTTGTGACCAGGAATTTGGAGATTTCTTTCAAAATAATCGAAGCAGTATATATAGTTTCTGGGCTACACGAATGTGGGATACGAACATGAGATTTAAAACACTGCCAAGTACAAATATAGTTTTCAAAACGGTAGATATTATATTGTTAAAGGTAAGTTACAATTTATATTTATAAAGCATGAAAGTGCCATTTAAAAATAACAATAATGCTTTACGCATATTTGTAGAATACAAGTGAGCTGTCATTCATAGAAGCAAAAAATGTGAAAAACCGTACAAATTTAAATGATGTTCTTGACAAATTTTCTGAGTGGCTGTATAGGAATTTGTACAAGTTTAAAAAATTTGACATTGCAATCCTAGCATCGGGAGTAGATTTTAATATCACAAACACCGGAAGAACCTTTCTCAGGACGGTTTGTACTCAAAACCACGTACATAAAATGCATGAGAGCGTGGCTATACAAACATACAATCATACACTAAGCGTTGGAAGCTTTCCTGTCAACGCATTAGCAAAAATGTAAGAATGTTTGCTTAAATTTTAATTTGGTAAAAGGTGGAAGCATCTTTAATACTAAAATTTGTATTTTCATGCAGTTTGGGAGCGACAAATACTGAAGATATAACCGCCTGTAAACATATTTCGTCTATTCTTGGAAAAAATAACTTAGGTGAAAAACGCTTCTTCTTTTCAAAGTGTAATGACGTCAACATTGCCAGTCACATTGCACTGGACATATCATCATGCATTCATAAGCAGAGTGGCCCGGTGGTGGATGTTCTGGAAGAGTATTTTCACAGCGTACCACCAACTCTAGAAAGCCAGTGTAAAATTGCAACAGGAGATCCAAACTCAACGGTTGAAGAGGTAATTATTATTGAACCATTCTTAGAAAATTTGTATACTTCCAATAAAAACTGGTTATAATTTTTTGAATATATAACAGCATGCCGAGCAATGTATCAGTACAAAATGCTTTAAAATGGTTAACCAACAATTCCAATTTGCGAGTACGTTGATTCCTGCTGAAAACAGTCCCTGTGGACGAAATAAGGTGAATTATTATATGTATCTCCTATTGTAAAGTATTCCCTATGTCCATATCTAAACCATCTCACATGCCTTCTCTTCTTTAGTTCTGTTTCCGCGGTCGCTGTCTGTTGAAAGGATACCTAATTCAAAATGTAGAATCCAAATTGTGTCTGCATTCTAGCAATAGATTTTCGTCAAATGATCAACTTGAATTTGTAGCATGCTCAAATTTTGCAACTCCGCTGGACCGTATAATAATTTCCGATGGCGATGCTTTTGGAAAATTTCTTAAAACGCCATACTCTTCCGTGGAAGGAACTGAAAATGCTGATAAATGTTTGACAATCAATGCAACCACTTTGCTGTTACAATATAAAAAATGCGTTGCAGAAAATATGGAACTTATAGGATGGGATATGTTTAAAAACTCAGTTGAAGATCGTAATTTTTTACTGTTTCATCGTGCTACCAACACTTGCGCTACTCTAGAAGAAAACGGCATTATCTTTGGAAACAAAGAATGCAATTATCTTGACCCAAAAATGCAATGGGACCTTACAGAACAGCAACCACTGAAATATCCTCATCATATTTTTAACATTAGTAATGAACTCATGAGTTTTACAATTGGAAACATTAACACAGAAGCAACCACTCAAATGTCAGATAAGGTTAATGACGTTGTTAAATGCACATATGATAGCACTAAATACTTTATTGGAGCAATAATTTTTGCAATAGTGTCAAGTTTCATATTTTCTTCCACATTGTTTATTATTTTGAAGAAGAAAATAGAAAATGGTACTTCTAATCCAAGCTATGAATGTTCCAGAGCTGTAGTATTTTCTAAAATAGACGAGGACAAATTCTGGTAATCCCCGTTTGCTGATACAAATGTGCTAAATAGTTAGTTCAAAACTGTTATATTTCAAGTCAAGAACTTTTATAAATTATAAGTATTAATAAAAGGCATGCACGTATTGCTATCTGAAAATAAAGAAGTAATGTCTCCCAAATACTTTTTAGCGGATACGAGGGGGGGGGTTGTTGTCCGCTAACTGAGCAATCAAACTTAGCGGACAGAAACTTTTAAAACTTTTGGAAGTATGATCTGTGCATAAATACCTAGGAATTGTCCGGTAAGTTTGCTTGCTGAGTTAGCGTACAACAAAATATTCGAATGCCCGCTAAATAAGTATTTGATGAAGACGACTCACAGACCGGCGAAGATGATCCAATGTACAGGCTTCAATAACATGAGGCAAAGGCAAATGGAGCAGTCAATTATTGAGACTAGTACCATTCGATAGAAGAAGATTTGGGCTATTTTTTTTAAACCGCATGTGTCGACGCTGCCTTGTTCAGGAGATATAGGCGGTCAAAGTTTAGGTCATGCTGGCCTTTCATACACTGAGTTTCAAAAGACGCCTCTATTTATGCGGTGGCACTTATGCATGTAAATGGACATCATGCAAGCTCTCCCTACCTTTTCGGAACCTAGTGTAAAATTACTCTAATTTTGAACCTCAATATCTCGTGAACAAGGGCCAACACATGGGGTTTTTTCAGGAAATAGCTCAGATCTTCTTCTATCGAATGGTACTAGTCTCAATATTTGACTCTTCCGTAATGCTTTTAGATTATAATTTGGCGTAATGCTGGGAACGCTGTGTGCGACTTCTTTCTCTTTGGATAACAATTAAAGATTTTCTCTTAATAGTTCTACTAAAATTTACAGTATAAGAAGACGTAAAGAATTAACAATGTTTTCAAAAATTTTACCAATTTTACATAAACTTAATTAAACCAATCGTTCAATTCTGGATATTGCTTGAGAGCATCAACTATAGTGATTTCGGTATAAGACAATGTCTCAATAGCCACTCTATCGGTAACTTCTTTCTTGTTCTCCAGAAAAGTTGGCGAACAAACCGGATATGAAAAAGAGTCAGAAAACAGTGTGCATAGATAATCTGCCAAACCTTGTTTCCCACAGTCTCCATTTCTCTGACACTCAGAAACTTCATTCAAAGCACACGCTTCTGACAATTCTGGTTGTACTTTCAACGCATTGTTTACACCCTTTAACCTCTCACCAAACGAATTCATAAATAAATTGTTTGGATCGTAAACATTTCTGAAGTTTAGAAACTTGTCTACAACTTCCGGTGAATGGGCTTTTCTTATAACGCCTGGTGTACTGTAGTAAAGCCCGTTTTTACCCCAATGTGGTCTCCCATCAAATTTGTCAATCTAAAATTACCCAAAATACTAATTAAAAATAGAAATAAATGTTTTCAAATATCATCTAAATAATTTCATACCAATAATTTTCCCATTGCTTGAAAAACCGAAATTCCTAGTCTGGGCTCTGATACATCCCACCTAATCGGTTGGTTCCACTCAATGGTAGCCCATCCAGTTTCTGCGGTTAATTGCCATTAGCGAGTTTGTCGGTGGTACAAATCTCACCCAAATGCCTTGCATTGCAAAGTTAACCAACCTTGTTTTAAAAATCTCACGTAATGCTGCAAATGCCTCTGATAATTTTTCAACTGGTATCATAATTTCCGAGTCTGCATTTCTAATAACATCCCCTTCCCCCTGCCAATAACACGGTTCACACTTGTTTGCCTTCATTTTGTAGCTTAACCCAATAGACTCTTCCATACACGACGTTTTGCCATTTTCTTGTACAAAATATGGTTGCATTCCAGGCACTACCTTGTACAAGCCAAACATTGCATAGGTTTGTAGTTGAAACATGCCAACATGTGCACGTGTAGCCTGAAATTTATCTACTACAGTTGAAAATGCTTTGCTTTTTAAGTTGTTCATCGTTGGAACCATTGTTGTTGCGCAATTTCCAGAAGTATTTAGAGGTACTGGATTACCCTCGGATATCACAAGTCTTTTGTTTGTTGGAAACCACCAAAACTGAAAATGATCGTATTTTTTTGCTCGCTCTAAGATTTCAGTAATATTCCAAAGTAAAGATTCGTCAGTGCTATACTGACTAATTTTCAGTTTATACTGGGGTATCGTTTCAAATTCAACTTCGTAGACAATTCCAAGCAAACCCAAGTTTACCGTTACAGCATCAAATTCGTCGTCGTTTTCGGTAACTTTACGTTTGTTGCCCAGTCCGTCTACTAAAGTGATTGAAAGTATGTTCTCGGACAAAGAAGGATTTTTGAAACCTGAACCATGGGCTCCATTGGCTATTGCTCCACCAATTGTTATGCCGCCGTACAATGGCGGAGAGGGTATTGTTCTTCCAACGTTGTTTAGGTTATCCAAGAATGTGAGCAAGTCCATGCCAGCTCCCACAATAGCGGTTTTATTGCCCGGGTTGTAAACAAAATGCTGAATTTTAGTTAGATACACTGGAAGTCCTTTTGTACATATTGAGTCACTGATTGAATGTTGACTACCAACAGCTTTAATATGGCTAATATTAGTGGCAATCGCTTCTAAAACGGCTGCTTGGATATCGTCAAGAGTAGCAGGGAAGTAAGGCTGATATTCTGAAGTGCACGATATACTGTTTTGATATGTTTTGTACTTGTATTCTTCCCGTGTAAAACAATTGACAGTGTCAATAAATTGCAGCGCTAATATTACAATCATTGAGGAAATATTAGTCTTCATTGTTTACGGTATTTTATCTTGACAGCTACTACCTCTAAATTCTGTTCAGCACTCAAATTTTTAAAAGCAAACTGGTTCAGACAAGTAGGAGTACAACTGAGAAACTAAGAAAGTTTCCTAATGAATACAAGTCTAAAATCAAATCCGAATAAAACTATAAATGCAAGGAGGTACCACAAATTGTTCTGAGTCAATGTCTTACAGCAGCAAACTCTGCTATGTATTTGAGTAAACGTTTTCGCGTACTTTTATCAAATGAGCCTACGTGCGTAAGTTTTGTATTTTTATATACTACCTAAAGCTTAAAAGATTATACAAAAATTCCACTCAGACCACACTATTTCAAGAAAACGTATTATTAATAACTCACTTTGCTTTACGTATGTGTCAAAAGCGTACATGTATCAGACTAAGGAAAATTCAGATGAAACTATTTATGTCATAAATAACATTTGATATTCAGCAGTATATGGCAATAAAATGGGTGCAAGCTTGCTACTTGTATTTACAGTTATAAAACATCATTTTTAAACCCAAGCATTTATCAGTTTCTACGTTTTAAAATCAAACCTTAATTATGCATTTTTAGACAAATTTTGTTTTATGCATAGCATTTGGCAACAGAAAAACTGAGAAAACAGCAATAACTTAGTTGTCATTCCATCAAATTCTGTAAATGTATTCTGCGGTGCATAAACTAACTTTAATTTTTAAATTTTGTAATACAAAATTTGTATAAATCTTTAATATTATTATTAATTTGCATTTAATTGGATGCGTAATCGACAAATCCTAGTTTATCAATTAATTCACAAATGAATAATGCTTTAACTTTATTTTGGTTTTAATTTTTAATCTCTATGACTTTAAGTTGTCTACTTAAAACATGTTTAAAACTTGTAAGATCCAACAGAATTTAAAGTATTTGTAAGAATTTAAAGCTTATTTTTACAACAGATCCAATATTGCTTCTGGTGTGTGACATCAGCACATTTATAATTATTTTTCAACTATTCCTTTCGTTACAACTTGAATATTTTACAAAGCTACAAACAATCTAATTTAGTAATATATTTGTGCCATAAAAATGATCAAAAGTGCAGTTACTAAACAATTGATTTTCTTATTTAGATCATTTGAAAAGAACGGAATTCAGTTTGCAGCTTTTCAAAGTCGGTCGTTGAGATGTTTGCCAATGACCAATTGTAAAATGGAAACTTTTCAATGGAAGCAGCAAACTTTCCTTCCAACAGCAAACGAATACCAGCTACTGAAACCTAAAACGGTAAAACAAGTGTTTGATAAATGTCCCACAAGTATATTGTATTGTAAATAGAAATAACATAATTGTTATATGGCTTTCAACAAAATAACTTCAAGTTTACCTTTTCCAGTGGTTCATCCGACGTAATGATAAAATGAGTAAGACTCAAATGACGAATTACCATGGAAAAGAGCAAATCCGTGATTTTTGGCATTTTGTCCAAACCCTTCAGTGACAGCTTCTTAAGGTCTGAAAATAATGTGAAAACCTGTCAACCCACAGTGTTGTAGCTCTTTGTAAAATTAAAAAATGGTAAGTACTTTTAAGCTTAAAGAACACCGGATTTTCTGTATCTAATCCCACAAACGTCACGTTCCCCACATTTGCACATGCCTCAAGTGTAATTTCCTCTAATCCCCTTAGCCCCTAACACAATTTCAACAAAGCTTTATTTGTCCCTAGCCATTTCACCAGTGTCAGCTTTTTCAAATTCGGACAAGAGTCCACCAGCAGCTCAATTTTTCCAACGACTTTCCCATCCTGACATTTTCCAGATTCTGGCTCAAAACTTATATTCAGCTCGGTCAGTGCAGTTCGCCTAATTCCATGAAAAAGAAAGGCGAAAATGTCTTTGGTAAAAAACAGCACATGAGCTGGAACAGGTTGTCCTAGTTGGTACGGAGGCTGGTCAATGATAACTTCAGAATCCACATAAATTTCCACTTTCTTCAAATTAGGCCATTCATTTCGTTCCCTCAGCCATTCTTTTGACTTGGTCATTCTACTCTGCGAACTTCGGATTCTCACACTTTCCAAATTTTCCAGTTCCAGCGAAATAACGCTGGGATGCAGATTGACCATGCTTTTTACCACATTACCCATTTCCGGAACTCCTAATCCAGCCGGACGACCAGGAAGGTCACCATCAAACCTGCTTTGAAACCATGAAGCATCCACGTTCAGTAACTTGATGTCACTTTTCAAACAGTTCTTGCACAAACCCAGAAACATGTCCGAGCCCACTTTTGCCAATATCATGGGATCCTCTGCGTTATCATCTAGCTTATCTTTATGATAGCTTACAAAATCAATTTCCTTCAGATTTGTTTCCTCTGAAAAATATATTCCCTGACCGCCAACAATAAAATACATAAAAAAGAATACCTGCCTTAAAGACATTTGATCGGTGAATGGCATCATACGTGGCTGTTTCATCACCATTATAAGATTTTGATCAATAAATGGGGAAAAGGGAAGGGAAACGTATTTTAAGTGTCGGAAGCTATCCAGTATGCCACTGGTGCGACCAATTATGTTGCAACATCCGGCGTATTTCCAATTTTAATAGACTCCAGCTTAGAAAATCCTGTGGGGTAAGATGGACTCCCATTTTGAACACATGGATCATTTCCGGATTTTGTTTGAGCAACTTCTCTTCTATTCCAAAATACCCTGCCTCAAAGTGCAGCAGATTGGGTCTTGGTATATATATTTACTCCAAGGATAGGGTAACGAGGACAAAAATTTCTTTTCGTTTCCATGGATACTCCCCAGACTTATTTGCTCCACCTTTAAACTTTTCACAAGTTCTCCATACTTTTTTAAAAACTTGTTCATGTTGACTTCATCCTTGTCGTAAAACGTTCTTCCAGATACGTTCTTGAGAAAGATTTTGGTGATGGGAATGTCCATTTGCAAAAACATACCAAAACCACGCCCATCTTCATTTATCTCAATCTCGGGTGCCAACTCGGAATGAGCCCGCATGTATGTAGTGGTGATTTTGTGTAGTTCTTTGCACACGCGGCGAAAGCGTTGCAAATCATTCCAGGGGAGAAAACGCAAGATACGGCCTTTAATCTAAAACATTGAACAACAGTCAGTGATTGAAAATGGTAACCGGCTATTAGCTCCCGAACCAACTAGCTCCCGGTGGTCAGTTAGCTCCCCGACCCACTTGCTCCCAGACACATAAGCTCCCCGTGCCATTTGCTCCCAGGTAAGTTTGCTCCAGGCTTGGGTAATCACCGCATTTTAGTCAAGTGATTAGTGATTGAGATTAAATAAAGCCTCTTTTTCAAATGGTGATTAGTGATTGGTGATTAATGCCATTCTTAATCACTGGTGATTAGGTGATTAAATTTAATCCCAATCACTGGTGATTATGTGATTAAATGTTAAACGAAAATGCAAGTTGGATTAGGATTAGACATTGAGGTTTTAATAGAGTTTTTAAGTTGGCAAAGTAATGTAAGGCGCCATCCACTAATGACGTCACGTTTTTGGGTCAGTCAGTGGTCTGCCAGTGACAGTGACGACAAGTGACAGGGTGGGTGTGTGGCTGAGGAAAAAAGTGACGTCACTTCCGTACCACTAAAGATTTAAATTCTCTCAATTAAATTTATATAAGTAAAAACACAGTTATCTTATTTGTTATTGTGCTGTATCTCATGATATTATTTCTAGAATATGCAATGATATCTTTATGCAACGCGTTATGTTATTGTTATATCTGTGTTCCAGATTGAAACTTCCAGCACTAAAGCTTACACAGATTAAGTTACACCTGTTTGTTGTGGCTTTCTTTATCCTGCAGTCTTGCAAATTTCAATTGTAAGCACTAAAAGTGACAGAACTATCCCGAAAACCTGTAAGAGCCAAAGGCTAGGAACATGCTGACTTTTTGTATTCTACTATACAAGTCTCTTTAATAAATTGTTCAACGATGAATTTCAGTTTTCCAGAAATAACGCTGATTTTTAATCACTCAAGCGTATATAAAAATGAAATAGTTTGCAATGAGATACTTTCAACGTATAAAGCAAGTCGTCATAATCAATCTTTAAAAAAAAGATTCGAATTTTGTGTGACACGTGACCTTACGTAACCTCAGGTGACATGACAAGTGGGGTCAGTGGTAAATTTAAAAAGTGACAGCGTAATGACAGGGGTCAGTCAGTGGTCCGAAAAATAGCGATTTTTTAGTGACGTCGATGACGCCTAAGAACAATCAAACACAATTTATTGACAATATATCACAGCTAAATATGTTAAAAATATACCACAGCTAAATATGTTAAAAATATATCACAAGTAATTAATGTAACAGTGTTCAGTATATCACAAGTAGTTAATATAACAGTGCTCAGTATATCACAAGCAATTAATATAACAGTGTTCAGTATATCACAAGTAAATATATTTAAAAATATATCACAAGCAAAAATTAAAAATTTAATTAAATTTTAAGAAGGATAATTGTGAAAACATTTCGTCCGTCATCCTTGCTCGGTTGGGCCGCATTATCAATTTTCCTTGACTGAAGACTCGCTCGGCAGGTGCAGAAGATGGCAGTCCGGTGTTATACTTGAAAAAGAGCTCCTGAATCCTGGGATAGACGGAAAGGCTGGAAGTGTCCGATCTTTGGAACTGGAGGTACTTGATGCACTCCAGCTCAGCGGAGTCATGATGTATACTTTGTTGAACGGGTTCATCAAACAGGTCATCGTCGACTGGGTTGGTTTGGAACATGTCAGCCTCGCATCCTTCTTCCGTAAGTAAAGATTTAGCTTCTTGAATCAGCATCCTCTTGAGATCTTCCTTCTTCTGAGGGTCAGTAACAAACCGCAACTTGACTTCTGGGATTAGCATCGCACTGAGAAGTTCATCTTTGGCTTTCTTGAGGTCCATTTCCAGGATGTGCCCAAAGCGGTGCATGAGGGAAGATTTAAGAATGTTGCTCAGGAAGATTGCTGCTTTACTGCCTCCGTTAGATACGTCGTTGAGTCTCCGCTGTACTCGAAGTAAAATTGGCGCCAGGTACCCAAAAAACATCGATTTGTCCCCTTGCAGTTTGTCCAAGGCCCAGGCAACTGGTTCCGTTGCAGTCAAATTCCGGAAAATTCTGTTCCGTGTCCTTGAGCTTCTCAACTCCTGCTGCCGCAAAGGTCTGGTCCAAAAATTGAGTTTTGCTCATCAGTTGTTTTACAGAGTCGTCGTTGAGTTCCAACGGGTAGGAACAGGTGTAACGGTGCAGCTGTGCATGATATTTGTGATGGCCTCAGCCACCTGCGGGGATTTTGCAACCTTGTTCCAGTATGCAATGAATTTAGCGAAGGATCCCCGCATCAGTCGCTTGATGTGTCCAGTTTCTTTATCTTCGGTTGGTGCTCGAAGCCCCCGTTCCAAGTCGGTAGTGGCCACCAGATTCAGAGTGTGGGATGCACAACGGTATTTTGGCGGCAGACCATCGTCAAAGCATTCTGATAAATCCTTTTCCTCAAGTTCCTCCTCAAGGTCATCCTCCGGGTTCTCGATTTGATCAATTGTCCCGTATTCACGAAAAGCTTTGGCAAAATTAGCAGAGTTGTCTGTTACCACGGTTGTCACCTTCCCCCGAATTCCAAAAGTAATGAATAAATTCCCCAAAAGATCGGCAATGTTTTCGGCTGTGTGTCTTTGGGGGAAACGTCGTAATGCCAGGAGGGCTGATTTGCGCAGGAAGGTGGTGTCAATCCAGTGTACAGTAACCCCCATAAAGTTTCTTCTGTGGTTGCTCCATATATCGGCAGTTGCACATATGTATTTGGTTTTCTGATGTTCCATAGACAATCTTCCTTCGATTATAGCGTACTCATTGGTAATACTTTTGACTATTGTCTTCCTTGACGGGTTTTCGGCATCCGGATTTAGGCCTTTAACAAGGGCGATGAAGTCTTCGTTATCCACAGTGGTGATTGGTGACATTGTTCGGATGATGTATCTTATAATAAGATTTTGCGTCTTTTCCGGGGAAGGTTTTGATATGCTGAGAAAAGGAAAATCCAAGGTTCGCTGCTTCTTCTGTCCGGTTTCCACGTACTGCTTATACCTTTTGTGGTCTTCGGGATGCTTGTACTGCAGATGCGTTGTGAAGTTTGAAGTTGGTTTCGTTCGTCCTTTGATAGTAGTTTTGCAAACTTGGCAGATGGCTGTCGCAGCTCCAGTGTCGGTTTGCTCCACAATGTCGAAGAATTTCCCGTCCAATATTATGGAACGGTCGTCTGTTTTCGTTTGGAGGCCATAATTGTCCAGATATTTAGGTTGGCTGCAGTCCGGAAGATGCTTAGCAAATACTGTAGTGAGGAGATCCAAGTTTCCAACAAGCAGCAAAAGTGATGAAAGAGCAGGTCATTCCCCCGGTATTGGGTCCTAGCTCTCGTCTTGCTTCCTTGTAGTCCGACAAAACGCATCTGCTTAATTCGACGCCAGGGGGCTCCTTTTATACCTCCGCAAGAGAAAATACATACCTATGATAATTAACTTTTCAGCGTATTGTTGCAATGCAAAGGAATGCATGCAAGACTTTGCATAGCTTCAAACCGCCACATTCTTGTATGCTTCAGTATTGGGCTTAAGCCAACCTTACTCCATGAATAGGATTAAGTACCTTAATCTTCATACTCCACCATCTTCTATACTGTTTTTGAACAAGCAGGACAAAGCAGCAGCGCTCAGTTATGCGTACCTAAGGTAAGGTACACGAATTACTCGGGAACATTTATGGGGATTCAGTTCATATGTGAGCTGTGTGATGATTTGCTTCAGGTACATAACCTAAAAATATAGAATAAATATAGAAAAACAGCTTCATGGAGTAGGTAGGACTACAGTGATTAAGTGGTGATTAAGTGGTGATTAAAGGCCACTGGTTTCGGGATTAGTGATTGTGATTAAATGCAAAACATCTGAAGTGGGATTGGTGATTAAGTGATTAACTTAATCACCAATCCTTAATCCGGGATTGGTGATTCTAATCCGTGATTACCCAAGCCTGGTTTGCTCCCATAACCACTAGCTCCCGGACCACTTGGCTCCCTGTTCCATTTGCTCCCAAACTATTTGCCCCCTTAGGACTTTAGCTCCCAGACAAGTTTGCTCCCAACAATTTACAAAACAGAGCAAAGTCCTTGGGATACAAGTTACAATTTAAAACATAAACAACTCTGGACAAACTGACAGACACAATGCATATCCTAATAAGCTCCTCTGCAAAGTGGCGAGACAATATTTCTGCTATTTCTCTGCAATGAAAATTGCAAATCTTCAGTTTCCCTAAAAGTCACGAAATATATATGTAAAGAGTTGCTGCATTTTTGATGTTTTCAAGATTTCATATATTTAGCTTGAATGCATTTTGCTACGTTTGTGAGTGTATATGCAGATTGCTATGTAAGTTAAAACTATATTTCCTTAAAAGATTTAAAACCAACGAAACAAAAACATTAATCTTATTCGTAAATATAATCACAGAAAACCTGATGATTGATTGCTATGTACGAAACTTTCATTACCACCTCAATAAACTATTAAAGATAGACATAAATCGAGGAAATAAGTAAGAATTAAATAATCAGTTTTAAAATAACAAACATACACAAGCCCAGTCAACGTAAAAAACCCAAGTCGGAGATTTGATTGATGATTGGTTGGTGTAAAATAGAAGATCAATCTAATTCATTTGCTTTAAAACAGGAAATTATTTCTTATTTGGCTTCACAAATAAACTTGAATACTGCAAGAAACATATAATGCAATAGAAGCTCTAAATTAACCAATGAAAATATAATATGCTAGGCTAGTAAAAATTTATGTGAACTTAACCCTTACTAACCTTGATTAACTTTATGAAACGTAAGGTTAACGGTTTTATGTTCTTAGAATTGTTTATGTTTTAAATTGTAACTTGTATCCCAAGGACTTTCTCTGTTTTGTAAATTGTTGGGAGCAAACTTGTCTGGGAGCTAAAGTCCTAAGGGGCAAATAGTTTGGGAGCAAATGGAACAGGGAGTAAGTTGGCATGGGAGCCAAGTGGTCCGGGAGCTAGTGGTTATGGGAGCAAACTTACCTGGGAGGAAATGGCTCGGGGAGCTAATGTGTCTGGGAGCAAGTGTGTCGGGGAGCTAACTGACCACCGGGAGCTAGTTGGTTTGGGAGCTAATAGCCTAGACCCTTGAAAATCCAGGGAAATTTGGTAACAGCATTATCAAAATACATACGTACCACTTTCTCCGGAAGTGGATAACTTCTGTGTCCTTCCATTTCTTATCTATCTATAATAACTTCCATCTGTTTCGAATTGTAAAGTCTTCTTATTTGTAAAGACTTCCAAAATAGTTTATTTATATACTTATAATTCCAATTTATATAATTTATTTAGCTTCTTTGCTAAAATTTAGGAAATCAGGAAATACAAGTGATGTAGATATACCTACTTGACATATTATTATACAGATATAATAATATATTATACGGTTTAAATGATGCAAAATAGATTACTTTAGAAAAGGTACTTTTTAGGTAGCCTCTGATTATCGGATTGACCTGAAAATCAATAGGGATCGTCCCGAAAAGTGTAGTTATCGATAGCTGAAAACGGAATTGAAATAGGTCAAACAGTTGAAGAGTTATCGTGCTTACGGACGGAGGGATGGACGGAGGAACGTCCAGACACATCAATATGATAGGAGTAAAGGTACACTAATGTGAACCTTAATAAACAGTAGCTCCAGCTTCTTCAAGAATCCCTGCATGCCCAAACTTATCCAATTGTACGGCTCCAAAATCATTACTTTGAAATTACGGAAATTTGCAGCTTGTGTACACGATCCCGAACAAAAGTTCTTCTTGTCACTGAAAAACCTTCAACATGTTGAGTTTGTAGAAACCACAGCCCTCACTAAAGTCTCAGAAGAAGCGACTTTCTTCCCTCCAACTTTTGAAACCTTCAAAACCCTGCTATTGAACGAAGTGTTACAGTCGTCAGTGATGACTGTAACACTGATGCTAACTAACACTCATCAGCTAAAGACTGTTTGGCTTACTGCAAAGAACTTCTCCATTTTTGTCCCGATTCGGAAGTCTATTAACATCCACTAATTGACGAGATAAATTGCTTGCAGCAATTGGAAAACGGCATGTTTGGATCTGTACGACACTATATTGAAAAGCGAATAGAAGAACAAAAGTATCAAAATAAGCCCAACTTACAAATTTACGACCTTCAGCACGTCATGGAGCCATTAGTTTATGGGTATCTGTACATCCTTGTGTTGAACATGATCCAGAGTACGGGAATCAAGTTGTGGAATATGTATGCTCAACTAAATGACATAATTATTGTAAACAGGGGTATAGCAATTCGTCCAAGTGAATTTTTGAATCCTGTAGAATCAGTTATCAATGTCCATGCTGCCCTCGCCCTGTTTCTCTACGAGCTGCCAAATTTGGAAAGGGTTATTATTTTCGATACTTCCACAAACTCATGGTTTTCATCAAAGTGAGTTGATTCGGAGCATGTGCCAAGCTGGCCAAAGTTGAATAAACGACATGTTCAAATTGATTTCTCGATTATGGCTACTACTAAGGAGTGTCCTAGACAGAGACTGATAGACGATCTGTTGTCCTAATTGTTTAAAAATTGTCCCAGGGACAATCTTAAAGATTTGGGAATTGGATACGGTATAGATATTCAAAACGGGAAAATCTACAAATACCAAAAGCACTGGATGTGGTAAATTCTCGCAAATTTGTAACCAAGTTTGAATTAAACCATTGACTGGAAACCAATAAAGCTGTTTCAAGGTTCTGGACTGGAATAAGAAAATTTTTTTACGTGTAATGTTGTTGTAGTCATCGTTAAAACTTTCATTCTGTGTGTAAACATCTTGTAACATTAATTAAGGTGTGTTCCAAAATTATAAAATCAAACATACATTACAAACATTTGTTCACCAAGCCAGTCAACTGCAATTGGATGACAATCTAATTATTGGAGTTTGTGCACAAGTTAACCCCTAATAATATTCCAAAGTATCTAGAAATTCCGGTCACTGGTTTTTCATAAAACGCAAAAGTTCAAAAATACCACGAAAAATGAGCTAGTTCCGAAATTATAAAATCAAGCATTTTATCAGCACATATTGCTACGCAATCTGTTCGAAGCAGCCAATTTCGACGTTTTTGATAAGAACCAAGGTGGCTTTTTCTACACGTATAAATTGACTTTGTCCATTTTTACATGTAAAAATGTATAAATACATGGAAATATGGAAATAACATAGAAAAATGTTAAAATACAACCAAACAAGCCAAATGACTATATTTACACCTCTGATAGGGAATCAGAGGACGGTTTTAATTAATATAATAGCAAACGAAACGGTTTAGTGAAGTTTAGAAACACGTTAAAAGCTTAAAACTCAAACACTGAGTTTCATTTTGCAGAAAAAATCAAATTTTTCAGGAATATTTCCATAATTTACATTGTCCATGTAAAAATTCCAAGTATTTTTAACATGTAAAAAATAATTTTTACATGTTATTTCCATGTTACATGTATTTACATCCCGCCACCCTGAAAGAACAGACCCCCACAGTGTTAATCCAAGAAAAGTTTTGATAAAATATGAATTTGACAAAAATTTGCTGCGTTACGTAATATTATATAAACAATGCTGATCACATTTTCAAGCTCTAATCCCTATCAACATTAAAGAAAAAATCCTGATACTGAAAAAATGCAGAAGACTGGTATATTTAATACAATGCAGATAAACCTATCAAAAATTTGCTGTAAGCTATCCATGACTCTGCATATTTTTAATAACCTTCATTAAAGGTTAAAAGCGCAATTGTTTTAACAGAAAAAAAGATTCTTCACGAAGCATTGTAATTTGAAGTTAAGAAAATATATTCTGGGATATTCGAGTGTTTAGGAAAGGGAATTTTATTTTAGTATGACTGAATTATAATAAAAATAGAACTATTTTTTTCCAGACATAACATGATGCGTTGTTGAGCCTCTAAAAGAAACGGCAAGTCAAACCAATACATTTACGGTTTTTGTATTTTATATAAGCAATATAGGACGAACAAAAACCAAAAATAGCTTGAAAGAAAAACTTAATAGTCTAAAAATATCCAAATGGAGTAACAACAACATAGCAATGCACAAAAACTGTCAAGTTAAATGCTCAAACTAGTTAATTCTAAGCAAAAAAGTTACAAAAATGTATTAATGATGATCTAATGCATGTTAAGAGAATAATAAATCGCACAAAATATTTTTATTGGTTTGCTATAATACTATTGATGCCTTTTTTGTATCATTATTGTATGATGTTTGGGTGCAAGAATCCAATACCCATTGTATTCAGTAGATAACTTTTCACCATTTGGATCGGGCAAAACTTCAAATGTCTGAAAGAGACTGCACACGAATAAAAATAATTCATCCTGTGCCAAAGAAGTTCCCAAGCAAACTCTTTTTCCACAAGAAAACGGGATAAATGCTTCATGCTTTATAAACGTTTTTCCATCATGAGATAAAAATCTTTCAGGTTTAAAAGCATCCGGATTAGGCCACACTTTCTTGTCGTGCATTGCTCCGTACAAATTTGATATAACAATAGTGTCCTTGGGAATGTAAAAATCCCGAAATACTGTATCTTCAGTGGTGCTATGAAAAACTCCAGTTGCTGTCACTGACGCAAAACGCAATGCCTCGGAAATCACAGCCTGAGCAAATGGCATCCTTTTAAATAAAATTACCATGATAGGGATAAAATAACAAATTTTGCCCGGATGTATCAGTGATTTGTTAATAGTTTAGCTTACAATTTACGATCGTTTAACGAGGGCAATCGGTCAACGCCAACAACATTTTTAATTTCTTCGAAAAGCTTGTGCTGAGTCTCAGAATTCATGGCTAGCAATAAGAAAATCCAGGACATGGATTTGGCTGTAGTGTCAGTGCCAGCTGCAAACATGTCTCTCATTGAAGCAAGCAAGTTCTTTTCTAAACCGTTTCAAATTTTAAAAGTATGTTTTTTAAATTTGTTACATTTACACTATTGTTATTTCAAGTATTAAATTTGTGAACATACCCCCCTCGGTTTTATAAAAACTACTTGTTGTATCTGTTGTCCGTGCAATTTTTTTCAGGTACTCATCAATAAAGTCTCGTGATGCTTCGTTAATTTCAAGTGTGCTTTTATGCTGTTCAACAAATGCTTTCATAAAGTTGTGGTTGGTTTGTATGCTTTTCTTTCGATCACGTGCTCCTTTAAAGAAACAAGACGACTCCTTCCATAGTGTATACAGCCAAGGAAAGAAGCGAATATTAGCTGACCTGGACTTATTGGAAACAACCAATAAATCTTTTAACAGAATTTTTAAAATTGGATTGTCGTTTGGTAGACGTTCACCAACAATAATTGTCCACAAGGCGTTTACGGCGGAAACGTTGAACAGGATGCTTGTGTCTAAAGGTCTTCCAATTTGCTTGGTTAGAACTTCTATGAGTTCTTTAGCTTCGTCAAGAATAATAGATTCTATTGTATTTTTTCCAAAGCCGAAATCTCGAAGAGTTTTTGCGGTAAACTGCCTTTGCTCTGTCCATGAAGTGCCAGTGTTGTAGCCTATACCTCGAGGTGTGGGTTGTGAGTTTCCTCCACGTCTAAAAACAGGTCTACCAGAAAACGCTGGGTTTGAAAATGCATCTCGTATGTCTTTGTAGTTGTTTAGTACAATAACACTAAAACAAAAAATTATGTCTATATCGTATAATATAATATAATATAATATTAAATTTAATGATTAGACTTTGCTAGTTTACGTACTTGTAACTTCCATATTTCAAGGAGAAAATATCTCCATACTTTTTAGCAATTTGCATAAATTGTTGTTCAGATCTTTCGCCAATTTGGTGCAAATTGCCTATTATTGGTAATCCTAAGGGACCTCGTGGATATTTTCTGTTTTGTTTGCAGCGTATTTTTGTTACTAGATAACATACTATGGAAAGTATAAGAAATTCTAAAATCATTTTGAAACTGCAAAAGTTGGGAAGATCTTGAAGGGAAGAAAGGAAAGTGGTGCAATAACAGTCTTACATATTGTGAATAAATTTTGCGCGTATCAGCTGGCTTATATAACTTTATTTCAATTTATTAATATTACCATCTTTCTGTGTAATCCTAAGTGTACTCATAACTATTGTTGGAACGAAATTAGTTGTCTCTCACCAAGTTTTGAATAATGTTTCCTTTTGGAAATGCTTATACGTGGTGGTATAGTTTATTAAGTAGCATTTTTCTAACTACATTGAATTGAATGCAAAATTTTACACAAAGGCTTCCCTCAATTTGATAAATTATGATGATATACCTTAGCTAATGATTGCTGAACTCATCGGCTGTAGAAACTTGTTTGGAAAATAATCACATCATAATAATTTAGGTGTTTTTCTGTGAGTGTGAATTCACAAGGATCTTTATAATTTTTGTCGAGTTTCAAAAAATGTGGTAAAAATAAAAGTCATAATAATATACAATAACACACCCATTTCATGCGCATATGCAAAGTTCTGGTTTTGGCAAGAAAAATACCAAGCCAAAGTATGCATTTTGAGTTTTCTCGCGTACTTCCTTTTGCAATTTAATCAATATTTTTATTCTCATGACTTATAAGGTGTGCACTTGAGACTGGTAGCTGCAGTGCATTGGTTTACTGATGAAGTAGAATAAATCTAAAACCTACGCAAATTGTTTTTCTATGACCTTGTGAATCTTTAATCTAGGTTATCTTAACCATAACACGTGGACTATAAACAGCATTGCCTGAATCATTAAATGTTCTCCGCTGGAAATGCCTCTTTCGCATTGGTGCCTGGTAACCACTTTTACAACTTCTAAGATTAAGGTTGGATCGGACCATTTACGATAATGCTTTGGAAATTGTACTTATAAGTATTCAAAAACTTCCTTGGTACCAAGTAAAATTTTGAAATTTGCTACAAGCGGCATAGCAAAACTGGCGTTACAAAAATGCCAACTCCTTCCAAACTACTGGTCAAAATATCATGAAACTGGTCTCATTGAGATCAGAAAAGTCCATTTTATCAAACTTGCTGGATGGAATCTTGCAACTATCCACAACAAGCTGACATATCATGGTCATCTTGACAATGTATGCATCTTACAAAAGAAGTATCCAGCAATTTTGATAAAATGGACTTTTCTGATCTCAATGAGACCAGTTTCATGATATTTCGACCAGTAGTTTGGAAGGAGTAGGCATTTTTGTAACGCCAGTTTTGCTATGCCGCTTGCAGTAAATTTCGAAATTTTACTCGATGCCAAGGAGTTTTTGAATACTTTTAAGTACAATTTCCAAAGCATTATCGTAAATGTTACGATCCAACGTTAAAAGCTTTGAAGTCGACTTTATTCTCATGGCTTTATATTTTTCCTCAAGCTCGTCAAAGGTCATAAAGAGCATTTTTTTCAGAATCGACCAAAAATTTCTTCACCTTCTCAAAAACTCTTCTAACTTTCAGGGCTGATTCGTCTACATAAATAAACAGCAAACTTTAAGTATTAGCTCAAACAAATGTCATAATTCGGAAAAATTGCAAAAAACGTGATATTTTTAAATGACCTCAGCTTAACCGTCATAACTTTTTTGTGTGCAAGTATTTACCAATGAAACTTTGCACGCCGATACACAACTAATTGGGTTATTTTCATACGGAGAATCAAGTTGTTTGCTGCACTACAAAAAATTCTGCAAGGCAGTTTATCTGAAATTTTGGTACCTGTCCAACACATATATGACTCTCCAGTCTATACCAAACAGTATTTTTCAAAAACTTAAAGGTGGCCATAAGGGCACTAACATTTGCTACTTAACGTAACAAACCGCATGAAGAGATCTTGAAACGTTGTCGAGATATCCCGGTTTGAACATACTAATCCTTGCACCAGAATCAGGTAATATGTTTAGAAAGTTGAATATTCTTTGGCATTTTAGTCCATAAAATAAGACCTACAATTATGTTTACTCAAGCCCCGTTTCAGCAGTTTTGATTGATACCTGAATGTTATGCATACACTCCTCCAAAGAATTGCTAAAACAAAATTATTCAAATTGTACATATGAAGAGGTCAAACACCAGGCAACTACAACATACAAATTTCAGATTTACATAACTTTTCACTAAATTGGAAAAATGCAATAAATCTTTCAGCATACCCCATAGCTTGAAATTCTCTATAAGATCGAGTTAATTTGTTATAAATATATGTCATTTAAATTTTTCATTAATAAAATGTTGCCCAATTTTTGATGATTTTTAGCACTTCAACCGGGATATCTCAACAACGTTTCAAGATCTTTTCATGCGGATTGTTACGTTAAGTAGCAAATATTAGTGCCCTTATGGCCACCTTTAAGTTTTTGAAAAATACTGTATGGTATGGACTGGGGAGTCATATATGTGTTGGACAGGTACCAAAATTTCAGATAAACTGCCTTGCAGAATTTTTTGTAGTGCAGCAAACAACTTGATTCTCCGTATGAAAATAACCCAATTAGTTGTGTATCGGCATGCAAAGTTTCATTGGTAAATACTTGCACACAAAAAAGTTATGACGGTTAAGCTGAGGTCATTTAAAAATATCACGTTTTTTGCAATTTTTCCGAATTATGACATTCGTTTGAGCTAATACTTAAAGTTTGCTGTTTATTTATGTAGACGAATCAGCCCTGAAAGTTAGAAGAGTTTTTGAGAAGGTGAAGAAATTTTTGGTCGATTCTGAAAAAAGATGCTCTATTGATTTACTACACAATTGTCAAGCAATGTTATCACAAGATATTTTGTTATTTCCAGACACTCATCGTTAGCGGCATAGTTTTCTTTATCTTATGTAATTTAGAATAATAGAACCGTGTTAAAATAACATTGATAATCTTATCCGGTAATCCAAAATTCATTGATATTAAATTTTAAATGTATTTCAATTTCTAAAGGCAAAATTTTCATGACTCAGTATTGCGAATTTTATTGCAAGGTCATTTTGTGCTCCTTAAGAGCTGTATTAGTTTAAGTGTTATAAATCCACGTGTTTGCGAGTTCTTGCTTTTACGTAAAAATCCTGATTTTAATTGCATTAGAACATCAGTACCAATTAAAAATATCCTTTCTGGTTTAAAGTTTATGGCCATTGTTTAATGGTGTCTGAATGACCGACATATCAACCAGTCTTGTAATAACTGCATGTGAAAAAATTAATGCTGTTTTTGCACGTGGCAAGTTCTTTTCTTTTCTGAGTTCCATTAGAAGCAGCGTATATGCATATCTCGTTAGCCGAACTAAAATTTCTATTACATCACTTGTTTCTTGTTTCCCAAAAAATATAAAAATACATGATCATAACTAATGAGTTTCTAATTATTCATGATTGCTTCAACGGGCGTATTAATAAAAAAGTGTCTAAAAATGAGCAGATTGACAACGGAAAACGATAAATGACTCTCTTATTTCAATTTAAAATTTTTTTATATTTTATTTTATAAATGTTGTTTTATGCAAATTTTGAAGGAAGTTACTGGTTTTCAATGTTTCAGTAAACTGAAACTTAAAAAACACACAAAGCTTGGTAGCTACATAGGGTTTTAACGTACAAAATGAAGTAGAATTCGAACGTCTCGCTTACACGTTAAAATATTTGGCTTAGGAAGCAGCATTTTTCCTTAAAAGACTTGCTAATAGCCAGTCAACTTGAGTCAAGTACAAATTTCTAAATCTATGATTTATTTTTGAGGCTACGACAACTAAGAACATCGTTACCTCAAAGAAATTTTTTATTGAATTGTAAAGCTTATGACAGAAAGGTTATAAACGAACTCGTAATAAATACGCCGAAAACATTGACAGTGTTCAAATGCAATTGACAAAGGCACGTAAACAAGTTATTCTATGAATATATTCTTTTGTTGTTGAATAGAATCACTGAAAAGGACGACTGTAAACGAAAATCACAAAAAAATATGTATGTTGTTCCCGTGAGAATTTCGTCGGGTTTGCCTAACAGACAAAATTAATCCTCAATTAATTATGCGTGAGAACTTAATATAACTTACACAACAGGGTGCTTTATTTGCTACCAATCTGAAACAGGAAGTCAAAATTACACTCAGATTAGAATCCTGCCGACCTTTTCGTTGTTTTTGCACGGATGTTGGATAAAATATTTTTCAAGTTACTACGTACCTGAGCCTCAAAACTGTAAACTTGACCATCAGAATACAAACGCTAATCATATACACTGAATTTCATAAAGAAACTCACTTAGGTCATACTTGATCTTAACGACTCCCGGTTTTGCATCTAATGAGTTTTCACACCATAACAATAACAATCATTTTAATTATGGAGACAAAATATTTACTTACTTTCCTTAATCATAACACTCTTTTTGACTTTTCTCATGAAATGTGCAATGCCTTGGAATATTTAGAATTTTTCATGTCAATTATACTTTGTAAATTGCACGTACCCCAATATACCTCAAAATATCGTATCGTCCAAAATGTAGACATCATAGAGAAAACAAACGCCGCTGAGGAAATTCTATACTGTTTATATTCTATTTTGAACAGCATGGCATCCTTTATGTTGGATTCACGACAGTTTATATACCAGTGTATACAAACAGACCACCAGCCACATAGGTCTTGTAGCAACCGTAGAAACTAAAATTTTGAGCAATAAAACGTGTCAAGGACATTATGTCGAATACGTTGTGTATTACAGAAACTGTTTTGCTTAATTATTTACTGATTAATCTTATCAAGCCAATTACTACCTATCAAAATCGCATAAAGTGTTTAAGGAAAACGTAGTGCATAGATAAATTGTATACAGAACTACAAAATATTCAATATCATATCATGTCATATCTACCCGAAAAGTATTTAAGCAAAGCTTCTAAACATTTATTATTTCAGTACTCATTTAATCACAAGTTTAGTTATACTTTTCAAATCTTAAAAACAAAAAATATTATTACGTGCAGTTGCATTAGTTCTGAGGATCCATTTGAAAATTTCAACGGACCTAGCAGCATTTGCAACGCGGAGAATGGCTGGTAAAACTTATTTAACTTTTACATAAATCAATTTAAGATTCAAATGCTTTGCTGTCCAGATAGTTTCTCAAATTCGTTGCGAAGCATGTTTTAATGGCAATCACAAAAGCCGATATGCATTACTGGCAGGTTTTGGATCAAAATTTTTACAAAAGCAAGTTCTTGCTCTAAAATGGTATAACAATCAAAAACGTTTTTAAAAAGTTTTGTGATAAAAATGGCCAGTCATGTATATTGTCTAAATAGAAAAACTAAACCATGTTGCTACAAAAAGTTTTGCAATAATTTTACTGAAATGTGTATTTTATTAAAAGTCTCAACCTTCTAGAGTAAATAGCTATTAAATTAAAATTGTTGAAAGTAAATTTTACGCAGCACTGCACAGTACTATAAAACATTTTATTGATGGCGTCAAGAATAATTGGATTTTTTGATAAAAAATAGTTTAATGTAAGCATTGACATTATCATACCAATTGTAAGAAAGATAAATAAATGAAGTAACCACATTTAGTCAATTTGCAATTGCTTGTTTACGTTTTAGAAAAAGGCTTGATACATACATAAATCCGGCTAAATATTGAATATATAATACATGAAATATGATTTTTTGGGTTTAAGGCTGTTGTAAACATTAGAATGGTTAAATATTTCGTGCTCTTGTTTGGTATACCAACGGTTGTGTGTGAATTTGTTATAAGTATGTCTTTATGTTTTCCCTAGAGCGACAAAACAAAGCATGGGTGGTGCTTGTTCCAAACGACGATGAAATAAATGCAGCAATACTTTCCGCAGTTAAGCTATGTGAAAGTGGTACTTCAGCATGTATCGTCGCGTTAGCTTCCAACTTAGTATCATCAAAAGGATTGTAAGTACTATTAATTAATCAACACAAAATTAAATGCCTTATTAGAAGTTTTATTTTCAACGGGTTTCTTTGGTAAAAATAGTCATGGCATGTTTAAATATGAATCACATTCCATTTGGTTATAGCAACCTGTGATAGCTTATATAAGTATCCTTTCTGTAAGGTTTGTCACATGCATGAGTAACTCAGGAATGAAATCTAAGTGAAGTTTAATTGTCTCAAGTTATACTAAAAATCGTGTTCCATTTGAATTGATTCCATGCAAATAAAACGCTATCGAACAACTAAAGCACTTAAACATACATGCACAAGAAGTTCCTTCTTAGCTGTCTACATACTAACTATCATAGGCATTTTCTGAATTATGTTACAAATGCAAAGCTAGATTCATGCATCAATTTTTACTTACAACGCAAATTATATGCATTTGACGAACACACATTTTATGCATTTTATATACACATGCAAATATTACTGATTTCAAACCCTCCCAAGTATTTGCTATTCTAGAAAACGTGCCAGATTTTGAGGTTTGATAAAATGTCAGGTTAAGTACACAAATTTAAAGTATTGGCTGAAGATGTTGTAATAATTTGAAAAAACCGCAAAAATACTGACAAAAATTAATGACACATTTGAACATCTGTATCATTTTTTGAATTTTTTAACAAAAAACAAACAAACTTAGCACTCTATTTTAGTGTAAACTATTACGTTCCCTAATTGGCAGTAGAAAGATCTAAGGTTTTACGCCAAATGTTGTATTTCCTTGCCCCCAAACGCAACCCCACAACCAATACAGACAAGTATTTACCAAAAACAAAAGGATTAACCAAAAACTAATATGCTGTAATGATTTTGATCTTCTTGATGATCTTCAAACGACAAAATACAAGCAGGCAAGCAATTTCTGTTATAGAAACCTTCAAAAATTTAATTATGGTTCACTTATTTAATTGCCGTGCTCACTAATGTAGTAATTATGTTCTTTGCGCCACCAGTACTAGAATAGAAAAGGGGTGTCATAAGAACTCCAGGCTTTTAAAGTACCAAAAACGATTGCAAACAGGTTAAGTACTGGTGTCGGAATAAAATAAATACGATTAAATGAACCACGACAATTAAAAACAGTAATTACCTAAAGGTAATCTTTTTCAGGAATCAGAATTTTTTTTCTCGACCATCTCAGAATTGACTCAGATTCTGATAACTGATTACATTTTACCTTTGAATAAGCATTTCATGATTGAAATTTCAAAAAAGTTTCAAAAATTCGAAAAAACAGGAAAAATGTGAAAATTTTGCATGTGTTCAGCTGACAAACCATAACTTTTTTGTGTTTTATTTTTTCTCCGCTAAACTTAGCAGATGTTTAGATAACTACACAAGTTATTATCGTGCAAAATATGAGCTTTCGCAGACTTCTGGTTTTCAATTGGCAGCCACTTTTTGGCAAAATTGCAATTATTTTTGCAAATAAAATGAGAATTTATGCATATTAGAGAAGCATTTTAGCAATTCGTTATCAAGACCAACTGCCTCACATAAAAGGCTAGCTTTACCAAAAACCAGTGTTCAATATCTTGCTTTGTTGAAGAGGTATGCCGCGCCGCGACCTAAAAATGGCCCTAAAAATCATGCTTATTTTGGGTAGAATTTTGGGAAATTTTTTAAAAATTCAACATTTTGACTTATTTATGTAGGCTAGTTTCAGTAAAGTCCATTGGAGAAGAAATAATTCGTTTTAATGGTTTTAATAAAAGTTATGGCAATTTAAAGTTTGAAAGTAGCTCAGGGAATCCGATAGGTGTGAAGCTTCAAATTGTCATAACTTTTATTAAAACCATTAAAACGAATAATTTCTTCTCCAATGGACTTTACTGAAACTAGCCTACATAAATAAGTCAAAATGTTGAATTTTTAAAAAAATTTCCAAAATTTTACCCAAAATAAGCACGGTTTTTAGGGTCATTTTTAGGTCGCGGCGCGGCATAACTTTTCAACCAAACAAGATATTGAACAGCGGTTTTTTGGTAAAGCTAGCCTTTTATGTGAGGCAGTTGGTCTTGATAACGAATTGCTAAAATGCTTCTCTAATATGCATAAATTCTCATTTTATTTGCAAAAATAATTGCAATTTTGCCAAAAAGTGGCTGCCAATTGAAAACCAGAAGTCTGCGAAAGCTCATATTTTGCACGATAATAACTTGTGTAGTTATCTAAACATCTGCTAAGTTTAGCGGAGAAAAAATAAAACACAAAAAAGTTATGGTTTGTCAGCTGAACACATGCAAAATTTTCACATTTTTCCTGTTTTTTCGAATTTTTGAAACTTTTTTGAAATTTCAATCATGAAATGCTTATTCAAAGGTAAAATGTAATCAGTTATCAGAATCTGAGTCAATTCTGAGATGGTCGACAAAAAAAATTCTGATTCCTGAAGAAGATGCTCTTTTAGAAAGTTTATGTAAGAGATTTTTTGATTACTGTTATATTGTCGTTTGAAGATGCCCAAAATTTTTGATGAATGGAAGTTGCACTTTTAAATCACGTTTTGTTCAAAATCATTTAAATTTTAAAGTGCGATAACATCATTACGTTAGCTTTATATTCCGTAATTTTGTTTGTGTTAGTATTAACTTGACACTGTCTAACTGCATACGCATGCGCATTCTTGTTTTCGGTAACTTTAAAATATTATGGCTGTAAAAAATCCTGGTACGACGCAGCGTTAAACTTTAATCTGAAATTTCGAAAAAATTACAAAACACTTGAGGGATTTTGGAAAAAGTATATGGAAGGATATGGAATATTTGTGTGATTTATATTTCTAATATAATTAGGTATGAATGTTAAAAAACAAAGGACGATATCCAAAAACGGCAATATTTTGCCCAAAAATTAAAACTTGAGTTGTTGCTCTAGAATCAAAAAACAAGCAACACAATTCATTTTAGTCAAGATTTCATGTTGATCAGACCAATATGTCAAAAGCCTTGAAAATTACGTGGTTGGTGACCTGACTCCAGCAAGCTGAAATTACTTAATTGGACATATATTTTTACACTACATGCACAAGATCAAAGGTTGAATGAGGAATCATTCAGGAGACCAAAAATCTGTTATTGTCATCCGTATTTACTTTTGGTGTTCTTCCCAAAGTTTCTAATAGCCCATCTTTAGCGCTACATTTTGATGTTACTTGCTGACACCTGCCCTCTGACGCTTAGGTGCCAACTGATTTTTAGTGTGTACAGCTGCATTTCTTCGGTATCCATGCATGACGAGTCACCAATAAATCGAGGAAAGAACATCATTTTACCAAAACTAAATATGAATAATAATAACAGCGTTTTGGTCTCTGGAATGATTCTTCAACTTCAACCTTTGATGATGTGCATGTAGTGTAAAAAATATGTCCACTTAAGTAATTTCAGTTTGCCGGCGGAGTCAGGTCTCCAAACACGTAATTTTCAAACCTTTAAACATTTTGACGTATTGGTCAGATCAACGTAAAACCTAAAATAAATGTTGTTGCTTGTTTCATGATTCTAGAACAACAACTCGACTTTTAATTTTTGGGACAAAAAAGGCCGTTATGGATATTGTTCTTTTAAAATGTACTACTTATGACATTTTTACGTCAACTAGAATACAAAAAAACCATTTGAAAAACTTTTATACATACAGCGGAGATTCAAATCAGTATTGGTTGTCTAGTTTAATTCTGTGTAACGATTTAGGTTCTTAATGCCTTATTAAATTTAGCTTCAATTTGTTGTATTAGTTTCAACTAAAGCAGCGAATACGTGGAGTTTTCCAAAAGTAATGCAAATAACTTCATCGTACACAAAAGTTTTACGTAAAGCTTGGTAGGCCTGAAATGTTGCATGGTGTTTTGGGAGTAGTTACCAAAGTCCTATGGTAAATATTGCATGCCTAGCTAACTTTCTATTGAATTTTGAAAAGTTAAAAATCAGGCATGCATTTTTCATCGTTTTTCTGAAGGCAATTTTTTGTTCCGTAACTCCAAATGGCAGTTTGTGGCAAAACAAATCGGATAGATAAAAAAGATTATGCATTATATAAACCCTAAGTATAGTAAAATCTGATACAAGTGCATTTTGCTCTTTCCTTCAATTCAGCTGCAACTGGAAGCATTTAATTTCAAAGTCAATCCGACGAACCAATTTTATTAAGGATACAGGCAATTCTGGCCATATTTTAGGGAACTTAAAACAAATAATAGCAAACAAAATACTTTAAAATAATAAACTATTAATGGGCTTTATGACACATATTGTCCTTACTATTCCAAATGTTATATGTAGTTTTAATAAAAGCATAAAAATAGTCACTCGTAAATTTGCAAAAAACCGGGTGCACGAGGTTGCATGCCATATTCGTTTTTGCTTTAGTAAGTTAATTCTTTCTTTGAATCAAATGACCATTACGCTAGATACCTTTAAATGACGACAATAAAAAGGCATACCAAGTTTTGGCTTGTCGACAATTCCTATGGAAAATACAGAGGTAAAAAATCATCGCTTACGAAAATTCAAAATCTTATCAATTTTGTTTAAATCTACTGTTCTTGTATTATTGCAAATATACTCATAATTGATAATGGAATATATACATTAGTACCTACTCTTATGTGTGACTAATCAGACTTACAGATCTCTTTAACTTTTTTGAAACATAGCTTGAGAAAATATTTTTGCATTACTTTTGGAAAAGTCCACGTACTTGCAATTAATACAAAGAAATTACCTTTAATTAATTCATCCACAAACACCCAAACAATATGAACCGAAATAATGGACATGACATTTCTTCATGGATACCACTTGCTATAAAACTTATATAATGTATATTTTGTTCATGTTAGCTAGTTTTAATTTTCCCCATTCAACCGTTTCGATAATTTCTTGTATTTTCTCTTGAAAAGGCTAACGGAAAGTTAGCGAAAGCTTGAGATATTAAAATAAATCAACCTCTTTTGCCATTAAAGAATGGATTTTACAAAGAAATTACCTATGGTTTCCCTAGTGTTACACATTTTAACTGAATTAAATTCTCAAATTTGCATTAAAACAAAACGATACTATTATGCACAATCATACTAAATTTTGCGTATGCAAATATGTAAATCTTCAAATATGCAAATGCAAATTTGAAAAATATTTCGTTAAAAAAAATCTTAGTTGGTTCTGCGTGATCAACTCAAAAAAACAAGTACCCAACTTAATAATATTTAAAAAATGCATACTAATCACTATTTAACAATTTATTATAAGTTATTTGGATTTAATGTTGAAATTTTAGTCATGGATATATATCATTTATTCGTAGATCCCATCTGAACCGGGTGGCTCAAGCGGTTTTTGTTGCTGAAAACTCTACTCTTGACTTCACTCTTGATGAAAAGGAAAGGTTTTTGTTATCTGCTTTGAAAATGACATTCTTCTCCAAGATAGTTATTTTGAATTCGGGAACAATCGTATGCGAACAAATGGACCACATTTTTGAAACCGATCAAGAAGATTGTAAAGCTTTCTTATCTGAAGATTCTTCTGGATACAAAATGTTTTGTCTGACTCCAGACCTACGAACTTATGAACAACTGGCTAACGACTGCACCGGATTCAGGAAATGGATTCTAAAGGCGGAAATAAACCCAAACTTTTTGGCAAGAACTTGGAAGCTTATCAATTCTCTGGATGACTGGAATGACAAAAAGATCAGCGGAATTTGTCAAGTGGAAAACGGGCTGGCTAAGGAAATTTTGAAAAATATTTCATCCCCTAACACTCTAAATTTTTTTAAGGAATGTACAGAACAAAACTGGATAGCAATTGTAGGAATGTCGTGCAGATTTCCCCAAGCAAATTCTTTAAATGAATATTGGAATATTCTGGAAAATGGATTAGTAACTGCCAGCCACCCTCCTACTGAACGAATTCCACTGGTAAATATGGACCCGACCTTGAAAGCAAACTTTCTTAAGTGTGCAGTGGACAACTTTGACACAACATTTTTTGAAATCAGCCCCAGCGAGGCTGCTCTTATGGATCCTCAGGGACGTCTCCTTTTAGAAGTCAGCTGGGAAGCTTTTGAAGATGCATCAATAAATCCAGAGTTACTCAAAGGAAGCAACACCGGAATATTTTATGCCGCCTGGCAAAACACATACAAAGATGCTCTAAACGAAAACCATTCCGGTCCTCATGAGGAGATTTTTAGAAAATATTTGGGCTGTGGATTTGGTAGTACTGGAGCCAAGCTTTCTTACTTTTATGGATTTTCAGGTCCAAATATTAGTATTGAGACAGGGTGCTCAGCGTCACTTGTTGCAGTGGACTTGGCAACAAAAAGCCTTCTTTCCAGAGAATGTCCAATTGCACTGGCATGTGGGGCTAACTTGATACTGCATATGGGTCGACAGGCAAAGGTTTTGGCTGAAGACGGACTATCAAAGACATTTGATGCTGCAGCAGATGGCTATGCAAGAGGAGAAGGAATTACTGTGCTAATTCTAAAACGCTACAAAGATGCTCTTGAAGACGGAAATAAAATTCATGGTATTATTCGCGGTGTTGCAAGCAGTCAAGAAGGACTGAGTAAAAGTTTTGGCACCCCCACGGTTGACGCCGAATACACAGCTATGCATAAAGCTTTAAAAAATGCTGGGGTGGATCCCTTTGAAATCGATTATGTGGAGGCTCACGCCACCGGAACTGCGGTTGGTGACCCAATCGAGGCCAACGCTATTGTAAAAGCCTACTCAAGCCAACTGACTAGAGACAAACCACTTTTTATAGGCAGTGGTAAGACAAACATTGGTCACACTGAGGCTTGCTCGGGCATTGCTGGAATTATCAAGGTGATTTTGTCCATGCAACACGAAATTATTCCCCGGCACGTCAACCTAACAAATCAAAACCCGGGAGTTGACTTTAGCTCGATTCCTGGTATTATCCCTTTGGAAAATGTTAGTTGGCCGAGAAACAGTTGTCGACCAAGGATTGCTGGCATTAGCAGCTTTGGAATCACGGGCACGGATGTTCACTTGATACTTCAAGAACCACCAAAGCAAAAAGTGAAGGGTGCTAACGAATCTGGAATTAGGTCAACACGACCATTTATGCTCCCCATATCTGCAAAATCAATCGTTGCACTTAACCAGATATCCGATTTATTTCAAAATGAAGTTCAAGACAACCAGAAAGATTTGGCAGACATTTGTTACACAGCCAGCGTTTGTCGTCCTCATCATCAGTTTCGACGCGTGCTTTTGGCTAACAATCAAAACGATATGTTAGAGAATTTTCAAAACAAGGAATATATCTGCTCTGGAAACTTGAAATCGGGAACCTTAAAGATTTGTTTTGTCTTTCCTGGCAAAATGCCTTCTGATGATTTTACTCGCGCTCGAAAACTTTACGAAAGCTATTTTCCTTTCAAGCAGCAGGTAGATGAGTGTAACACAAAATTTCAAAAGTTATACCCAGACTTATTTCCTACATTCTCTAGCATTTTGGCTTCCGATCCAAAAGCTTATTTTGATAAGGTAGAATGCTCTGCAGGATGGCTTGCAGTGCTCCGTTTTGGCTTCATGATAACCTGTCATTATGCTTTGGCAAAACTTTGGATGCGCTGGGGAATCCAACCTACAGCTATACTAGGACACTGTATGGGAGAAATTACCGGTTCTGTAGTTTGTGGAGCTTTGAAATTAGAGGAAGCGTACAAATTACTGGCAGTATTTCCAACAATATACCAAGCTCAAGAGTTAAATCCAGGCGCAGTAATGATTTTGTATGAGGGCGTACCTAAGGTTAACAAATTGATTCGTACATTTCAAAAAACCAATCCAGCATGCTCAATTGAAATAGTGATTGAAAACAGTTCCGCACAAACAGCCGTTGGCGGCCCACCAAACGAAATATCTTTTTTCCAAGCATTCTGCACAAATTTGGGAACAAAATGCCAAATTCTTATATCCGACTTTTGCGCTCACAGTAAAATGCTTATACCCGCTGCGGAATCAATTTCCCCGATTCTAAATAAATTAGAATACCAACCAATTCAAGTACCCTTTGTTTCAAGTACTTCCGGTAATCTCGTACAGAATTCAGAGCTTTGTACCACTTTTTGGAAAAATCTTCTCACGGAGCGTGTACAATATCCTAAGGCTTGCTCAACTATTGAGGACATGAACTTAGGAGATACATTTATTGAAATGGGTTTCAGTGGAGCTCTCACCAAACTAACCGAAGAAAATCTTTCGAGCAATTGTGTATGTTTGGCTTCGCTACCCAAACCAGTTGGAATCTGGAAAACACTCGCCGAGCTTTACCGTTACGGTGCTAACATTGACTGGAAATGTGTGTACGACGACGCAGAACAGTATACCGCAATTTCTCTGCCACATTACCCATTTCAACGGAAATCGTGTTGGTTCAGTAGAGATCGAAAGCAGTTACAAAATTCTCCAACAATTGGCAATTTTAATCATTCTTTGTTGGGAAACTGCTTAGAATTGTCATTGGAAAATCCTCTCATCTTCCAAAACAACTGGATGGAAAAACTAATTGAGGAAAATAATTTGTTTATTCGGGATCACATTATTGGAAATTCGATTATTTTTCCAGGAACTGGCTACCTGGAAATGTTTTTGGCAGCATGGCAAAACTCTAATACAACTAACAATTTAGCAGTAATGATAAAAAACTTGAATATTCATTCACCTTTGTTGTTACACAACACAGCTACCAAGAGAATTCAGTGTATGGTTAACAAAGAAAGCGGACTAGCAAGCGTATACTCATCGCCGGCAAATAGGGCTTGTTGGAAGCTGCATGCTTCTGCCGAAATACTTATTTATGAAGAGTACGAAAACAATTTGAATATTAACATTCAAGAAATTTGTACTAAATTGGATATTCAGAAAGTAGGAGAGGAAAATGCTAAGGAATTTTACTATCAAGTAGCCAGAGTTGGCTTGGCATTTGGCAAACGCTTCAAATCAATTAAGCGAATTTGTACGACTGAATCGGGAGATACTCTTGCAGAGATCGATTTGCAAGACGAAACTGAACAGTTTGTGTGTCATCCAATACTTTCTGATGCATTACTTCAAACATTTATATTCCATAGCGGTGTGCACAAAACAGAAAAGCTTTATGTACCCGTACGAATTCGAGAGTTTGCTGTAATCCAAGGAAAAACAGGGACTAGTAAAAAGGGCAGGTGGTACGTTATTTGCAGCGGAGAGAAAGTAGCTTTATTCACCTCCGAAGGAAATTTATTTGCAGAAATGAATGGTATCAAAGTGACTCCCACGTCTGTTAATTCGGTTATACGAGCTGCTGGTGAAGATCACAATCAAATAGACAATCCAGTTAAATACTATCAAGATGCTTGGCAACAATCTAAACTGTACCAAACTGGTAATTGTTCAGATAGTATCGTCAATAATCCATTACCACACGATACTTTCAATTGTGTGGAGACCGTGATAACTACTGGCAACAGTCATAAACTAGACCACTCACTTGATAAACTTGCACAACTGTATATATTTAGGGCTTTGCATGAGTTAGGATGGAAACAAAATAGTGAAACAGCAGCCTTAAACACAGAAATAATCATTCCTGGGTTATTAAGAGCATTCAAATATTACAACAGCATTGCTGCCAAACGCTCCGACAATATCCCAAATTTAAATCTTATTAACTCAGAGATAACAGAGATCCTTAAAACTTCCTGGGTGAAGGACTATGCGCCTTTGGATACTCTGGCTTTATGTGGTTCAAATATTGCAAATATTTTGCAAGGAAAAGTTACGGCGCATCAACTTTTGTTTGACGAGAACAAGTTGGCAGAGCAATATTACAAAACAAGTCGTCTAAATAATACTTGTGAAACGATGAAAACTGTTTTCACCGAATGGATGAACAACATTCAAAGAAGTAACAGGATTGTTAAAATACTTGAAGTTGGTGCTGGAACGGGGTGCTTTACAAAGCAAATAATTTCTGTAATGCATGAGATGGGAGTAAAATTTGAGTATCATTTTACGGATGTTGCTCCAACATTAGTAACCAACGCATCGGATTACTTTGAAAACGATGACCAGGCTAATTTCATATATGAAGTGCTAAATATTGAAAAGGATCCACTGATTCAAGGTTTCCCCCCAGAGTACTTTGACGTAGTTGTAGCATTTCAAGTTTTACATGCCACCAAAAATTTGTCTGAAACAATGGAAAATATTGCTAAAGTCACGCGCACTGGTGGTCAGTTGATTTTGGGAGAGTTTGAAAAACCAGTTTTGGAAATCGATGTAATATTTGGATGTTTGGAAAGCTTTTGGAAATTTGAGGACGATAGAGTAGCTAACGGACATTGTGTTGTCAACCATAAAACCTGGCTTTCACTTATGGCTACATATGGATTTGACAAGAATTCGAGAACAATATTACAGACTAACGGGTACAGTGCCGTGATGACCGCCACTAAATCGCATCATGTTAATGTAAGGCATGGGAAAACAACAACTTGGTTGGTTTTTCAACCTGTGCATAATGAGGTTGTATTCCTGCTCCAAAAGTCATTAAATGATTTAGGCCGAAACGTGGAAATCGTTACAATGGATTCAAGTGTTGCGGGGTTTGACTTAAAAGCTCTGGTACACCAACAAATTATCTCACGCACAGATTTGGAAGGAATTTTATATTGGTTGGCTGATGTTGACAAAGTGGAATCTAGAAGTATTTTGGAACCACTACTACAAGTATCTCAACTTTTGCTTGAAATCAAATCAAAGAACTTGCCAAGACTTTTCTTAGTTACGTCTGGAGTTTGGAAACAAATTTCAGAACATGACCAACCTTCAATTGAAGCACCAAACAATTCATTAGCTTGGGGGTTTATGAGAGGAGTACGAGCAGAAATTTCAGGTTTGACATCGAAGTCCATTGATTTGCCATTTGGAAAAATATCAGAGCGTGATGTACATCACTTATTGCTTGAAATGTGGATGGACCTTAAAGAGACTGAAGTAGCTTATCGAAAAGGCATACGATATGTCAGACGACTTTTGGAAAATCAGTATACAACAAATGATGATCTTATAATCCCACCAAGACCATACACAGTAGAAATACCCAATTCCCGAATAATTCAAGATTTAAAATTTGTGTCAACTAGCCAACAACAGCAGGAAATATTAGCCTCAAATGAGATCTTAGTAAGCGTTTGTGACGTTGCGCTAAATTTTCGTGATGTTTTTACGGTGTTACAACCTACTGAACAATTTAAGAATAACTGTGGCATAGGATCAGACTTTTCCGGTGTTGTTCAAAAGATTGGTAACAGAGTGACAAGATGGAAAGAGGGTGATCTTGTGTTTGGAGTAAACCTTAATTTTCGCTCCAGCTGTTTCAAGGACAGTGTCAGTGTAGATGAATCTTTAGTAGCACATTTACCTCCAAATATGACGTTTGCTCAGGCATCAACCCTTCCTGTTGTATTTTGTACTGCGTGGCATTGTATGGTAAACGTAGCAAAAATAAAAAAAGGACAAACCATACTGATTCACGCCGCCTCAGGTGGAGTTGGTTTGATGGCAATACAAATTGCAAATATGCTTGGAGTCGAAATCATAGGCACGGCAGGAAGCAAGAAAAAACGAAGTTTTGTCCGGTCCCTTGGAGTGAAACACGTCTTCGACTCAAGAAGTTTGGACTATAGTAAGGAAATAAAACGTATCACTGGAGGAAAGGGAGTTAACGTGGTGCTTAATTGCTTGACTGGGCCAGGTTTTAAAGAGGCTAGTTTAGAAATTTGTAAGGATGGGGGGTTCTTTGTGGAAATTAGTAAGCTGGATATTTGGACAGAAAATGAGGTTACGGAACGTAGACCCTTTGTCAATTACGCCATTGTAGATCTTACAACGGCAGAAGCAAAATTGATTCGAGGCATGATGATGATTCTGAATGAACTTGTTTCCAATAAGACAATTTTGCCATTGCCTTTTCAAAGATTTTCAGCTTGTCAACTTGTACAGTCGTTGACCTATTTACAAAAAGCAAAACATATTGGTAAAGTGGTGGTTGGTATGCCAGAGAACTTAGATGGTCGCTGGGAGACCCCATTGTTTAATGATAGGAGTAGTTATTTGATAACTGGTGGTAAAGGAGCTATTGGCTGGGCTGTTTGTAAATGGATGCTAGTCCAAGGGGCCAAATATGTGGTTTTGGTAGGCCGTTATAAAGCCAGCAACTTAATTTTGAAAGAAATTGTTTACTTGAAACAGACATACAATGCTAGAATCATTTGCGTGGAAATGGACATTTCCAATTTTGAAGCCTGTAAAGAGCTTATTCAAGTTCAGCTTGATTATCAAGAACTACCTCCTTTGCGTGGAGTGCACCACTGCGCCGGTGTATTATCAGATAAGGTAATTCTGCACCAAGATTGGCCCAGTTTTGAAAACGTTTTAAAACCAAAGGTTGATGGCGCTTGGAATTTGCATAAGCTTACTTACCATCTTCCACTGGAACATTTTGTACTTTACTCCAGTGCTACTGCTACGTTTGGTCATGCTGGCCAAAGCAATCACACGACAGCTAACACATATCTTGATTCACTGGCACAGTATCGTCACTCACTTAATTTGCCAGCTTTGTCTGTAAACTGGGGAAGGTGGAAAGCTGGGTTAGCGGAAAATGCAGAAATTGAGTGGACCCCACCATTCACCGTGGAGGAAGGCGTGCAAGCTTTGGAGTACATTATGCGTAATCAGCATCCCGATAAGAGTAATGTAGTTGCTGGAATATTTGAACTTGAAAAATTTCCAAACCTCATATCACAGAGCAGATCTGCATTTTTGAGTGATGTTTTAAGCAAAATACAAGCAAACAAAAATATGAATAAAGAGGAAGAAGTCGAAATCTCGTTGCTTGACCAATTCAGGGAAATGGAAACGCCTCAGGATAAAAATCGTTTAATACGCAATTTTGTGATTAAGATGCTCTGTGAAACGCTTGGAAATAGAGATGAGGAAATTTCTGATGATGTTGAGTTTTCAACTATGGGAATGGATTCGCTAATGTCTATCGAGTTTAAAAACAAGCTTTACGTGGGTTTGGAGAATAATGAAGGGGATGATGGTATGTATATCGATCTTGATGAACATACAACACTGCGAAAGCTGACAGAATTCATTCACTCTAGTTTGGACATCTCATTAGCATTACCAGCATAAAGTATCCCGATGGGGAACAGGACCCAATTCCCCTGGACAACTCGCCCCCGGACAATTTTCCCTGGACAAAATTTCCCTGGTTGTTTTTTCCTGTGGACATTTTTCCCCCGACACACTTTTCCTCAAAACGGATATATGTACCCCGACAAAGTTTCCCCCAAACCGAATATTTTTTCCTCGTCATATTATTCCTTGACACTTTTTTCCGTATTATCACTTTAATCACATTCCGGAACAGCCTATTGATATTAAGGAAGAAGACATGGTCAATTTCAAGAGTAAACAAATAACTCAGAATATTGGCAATGCAGTCTTAACATATTTAAATTGTATGCTCATACAACATTTTCTAAGTACAACCATGGGTGTGTTTTTATTTAAATGCTGACTTTGCAAATTTATTTAGCTTCAAAAAACAAAAACACTATGTGTATTTGGTATTGGAAATATTTTTTTAAACATGGAAGAAATTGTCAGGGAAAAATGTGCATGAGGAAATTTTTGAGTAGGGAAAATTTGACCGGGGGAATTTCGCTGAATTGGCAAATAAAATCAGGGGAAAATTGTCCAGGGAAAATTTGTCCAGGGAAAATATTCCGGGGATGAGTTGTCTGAGGGAATTAAGTCACCAACCCATCCCGATGAATAGCTTTACTGCATCAAATTTCTAAATAAATGTTTATTGCAAACACTGTGCCGTGGTAACATGTACTCGATGATAAAATCATAATGTGCACAATGTAAACTAGAATAATATACAATACAAAATGTTGTGACGTGCAAATATGTAGATTCTTCAGCTAGAACGCCCAGAAACAAAATTTACGCATATACCATGCTTGTAATAAGAACATTCATTTGGAACTGATAATAAAGTACAATATTTGAATACATATGTTAAGTATTTTAAAGCTTTTTATCTATAGATATGATGAAATTCACTATTTTTAAAAATTTTAATTGGTTATCCATTGCATTATATTAAAATTATAACCTTCATTTGTCTTACTTTGCATATTAGAAGCATATGAAAACTCACAGATTTCATTTCATGTTTCAAGTGCTAGATAACATTCATCTTTATGGCACTTAAATGTTCGATGATACTTACATATACTCACTTTTGACTGCATTTTACTATTTTGAAAACCTCATAAAATTATTTTAAATTTTCAAGTTATTTTGCTCTGCTATTGCCCTATATGTCAACCATAAACCCAGTCGCTTTCAACTTGCCTGTTGTTTGCTAAGCAATTTGTATTTGGGCGACAACATTTCGGAAATGACTACGTCAATCATGTGAAGATATACTGAATAGAAGCTACCCAATAAAGCATGCACATAACAACTACTGTGACTCATTTAAATAGAAGAGAACTTTAACCACATACGGAATGGGATCATGGTTATGGTGCAGTTTTGTAGCCCGTTTTTTGTAGTTTATAGTAAACAATTTCACATCGATATATTTACTTGTGTAACGTACTGAGCCTTTGAACTTTGACTCCTGCAAATGTCATTTGTTTCAAGCAATAAAGTTTCTCCCAATTTTTTTCCAACAAATAGCTGTTACTTTAAAACCAAACCAGCAAATCAAATCTCTAATGTCTGTCCACAATTATACGCAAGGTCGTGTCAACATCAAAATACGTATAATTATAGCCGATGGGTGATACTTTAGCACATTATGTCCGATAATTCATACTTTTGGAAAGATACCACTCCAGTTTTTCCTCAGTTGTATCTCCTAGTCAAGCGCTTTCAGAATTGCTATTAAAATTGAAAATCAAAGGTGGGCCCGTGGGTCAAATGTAGGCTTGAAATAGGGCTGTTTTTGAGGGTTCTCGAACAGCCCATCCAAAGGTAGAGCTTTATAAATTTTGTAAATAATGACGTTTTGTCCTGATTTTTTCTGCAATAAAATTCTTAGAAAACGTTCTTTTAAAATAGCTATTAACTTTGATAATTGGAAGTGTGTATTGGAAGCTACAATGATTTAGAAGAAAGTTGTTCCGAAAAAACACCTCTATGTTTGACCTTCCACAACTTCGACGTTTGCAAAAAGACCACTCCAGTAACTTTTTAAAAACATTTTCATTTACCGCTCTTTCTAAACTGCTATCAACATTAAAAATCAAAAGTGGGATCGATGGGTAGCCACGACTTTGAAAAAAAGGATGTTTACTATGGTGCCTTATGGGAGCTAAAATGACAAACTTGTTCATATCTCAACAACGTTAAGAAATAATGACATACTTTAAATTGCAAAATTGTAGAGCTTTAAAAGCGCTATCAGAATCAGCAATAAACTGGGAGGTCAAAATTTTTGCTCTTCGGTTGCACAGTCCTTTCTGAAATAGTAAATCGCATTATCATTACATCGTGGGATGAAACGCTTCTAAATCATTCACGTATTTATTCAACCAATACATCTCATTATCGTTTTCACAATCAAATGAATGTTTTTATTTACAAGCATAAAATTAATTTGTAGTTTTAAAAATATTCTAAGTGTCACATTTTTGTTATATATAAGTATATTAAAAACAAATATCACAAGAAATTTTAACTTTCTAATGTTAACAGTTTTCCGTGATTTATTACTTTATTTTTTCGTTTACTCTTCCCCGAACCGCTTTTGTAGCAATAAAGCATGTGGTTTGGGTGAACTCACCAAAGTACCATGACCTTCAGTCGACAACGCCACACCATTAGGATCTGCAATTACTTGAAATTTTTGAAAATTGCAAGATACAAACAAAAATAATTGATCTAGAGCAAGGGACATTCCCAAGCAAAATCTTCTTCCGCAAGAGAACGTGAGGAATGCTTCGTGTTTTAGAAATGTTTTGTAGTCCGGTGACAAAAATCGTTCCGGCATGAAAGCTTCCGGATTATCCCACACATTTGTATCATGCATTGCTCCATACAAGTTTGATATTACGATAGTGTCTTTAGGAATATCATATCCACAAAATTGAACATCCATGGTTGTGCTGTGGTATAACCCGAGTGGCAATACTGAGGAAAATCGCAACGTTTCTGAAATAACTAAACGTAAACGTAATAAAATATATCTGAAAAGATGATTGCTCACAATGAACGATCATTTATTGTTGGTAGTCGTTTGAGTCCCACAACTAACTCTACTTCCTGGAATAGTTTTGTTTGAGTGTCTTGATTAATTGCTAGCAGCAACAAAATTCATGATAACGATATTGCTGTAGAGTCAGTGCCTGCTGCAAATATGTCTCTCATCGTTGCAAGTAAATTTCTTTCTAAAAACAATTTAAGATATTTTGGTATTCTAATTTAATCCATGAAATTTGTCATAAGTAGTTATTAATTATATGCTCACCGCCTTCAACTTTATAAAATGTACTCGTTGAATCACAAGTTTGTGAAATCTGTTTCAAGTATTCATCAATAAAATCTCTGGAAAATCTTCCATTGTTAATGACTGCTTGTGATTTTCTACAAACTCCTTCATAAATTGTTGGTTAGATTCAATGCTTTCTTTTCTGTCTCGTGCGCCTTTAAAAAACTGGATGATTTCTTAAACATTATGTGTAAAAGAGGGGAAAATCTGATGTTAGCCGTTCTTGAAGTTTTAGCTGCGGCTGAAAAATCTTTGAACAAAACATGAAGAGCCTGGTTGTCTTTGGTAAGGCGCTCTCCAGCAGTAATTGTCCATAACACATTTACCAGAGCAACATCAAATAAGTTGCTTGTATTTAAAGGTTTTCCAATTAAATCATTCATAGTTTTAATAACTTCTTTCACTTCCACAAGAATTATAGATTCAATTGATCTTTTGCCAAGTCCAATCTTCCGTAATGTTTTATGAGTAAAATTTCTCTGTTCTGCCCAGGAATCCCCAGTGTTGAAGCCAATTTCTCGTGGTACGCGAAAGGAATCGCCCCAACGTCTGAAAACTGGCCTTCCTGAAAAGGCTAGCATTGAAAAAGCGTCCCTTATATCCTTATAGTGATTCAAGACAACAATGCTATCAATCAACAGAACAAAGTAAATAATTCTTTACACCTAATCATCAATACTTTTGAGCACTTACTTGTAGCTGCCGTATTTTAATAAAAAAATTCGACCATATTTTTTGATAACTTCAGATATTGTTTTACTGGTTTGTCGTCGAGCTGCCACAGATTACCTGTAATAGGTAATCCTAAAGGACCTGGTGGGAGATTGTAAGTTTTTTTGGCACGTTTATTTGCTAGTCGGCATAATAAAACTAACAGAACTAGAATGATTATGACCATTGTAATTAAGTTTTGATGTTGAATAAGTCCAGCTACTATGATGAATGAACAAGTGTTACTGTGGGCATTTTCTGCTAGTTACACTGACTTATATAATTTAGAGGTGTGGCGTATTTTTAACGATGTACAGGTTTTTTAAATGATAAAACCCAATACAAAAAATACATAACTAGTGGATGCACGATACGTATATTTTGAAAATTGCGTTTTTCTGCTTTGGCATAGAATATCGCAAACTAGTCATAATTATGCAACCTGTAAAATGAATTTTCCTTTTGATGAATAAAAAAACAAGTATACATTTCTTCATTCAAAATAGTACGGAAAAACTAGTTTTATAATGTATAGCAAGTTCACACACATAATTAGTTTAGAATTATTATTGCATTTTAAGCTACAAAACCGACAAATTTCTCACTGTAACATCAAATTCGTGTTTACTATACAAATACCTGATCGATATAGAAATATCTGAATATCAATAGAAATGATCTGTTATTCATTTTTTTAAATTTGCAAAAATACCTGTTTAAGTAAACACGTTCTATTCATAACTCAGCAAAACTAAGCAGTTGCTTATAAACGCGGTCATGAAACTACACACTCGTTAGGTTGATCATATCGTAGTCGGTATTTATGCCTTTCTATAATTTGTGAACTAGAGTTGCCCTAATTAGGATTGTTAATTCCGCGAATGATCCGTTTTTTACTGCATCAATATCCATTCACATACTCCTCAAACAATAAAGAAAATCTAAAAAGTTTCACATGCAATTATAATAAAACTGGTTGGCATCGCCCGTACATGTCCCTCGCTCGTACATCATTTACACAGAGGGAAACTTAAAGGATTTTTTAAATTCGAATTATGAACTGATTATTTGACGCTCTTAAAATCGGGATTTTTACATACTAGCTGAAACTCGGAATAATCAACCGCGTGGATATATTTTACCAAATTCAAAAGCTATAAAACAGCACAAGATGACCTTGTGATATAATGCGTATGGTACTGATTTGTAGGTTGTACGCCGATGAAAATCAATGTACGTTTAATTTTAATATAAATTGCTTTTTGTTTTCCTTGAATATAGTTTCCTTTCATAATCCTAGACTGTATGAAACAAGGAACAAAACGAATCTACAAAACTTTGATGCGTCATGAGTTCAAGGCTTGTGCATGAAATCAACATTGCTGTATCAACATTTCCAACATTTTATGCACTATTTCTTATTTATTTATGGTTGCTTTTCAAACTAAATAGTATTTAAGGAATGTTAAGTTTATACATACACATAGCTTACTTATTCAACACTTTTTAAGAATCCCTGATGTTTCCGACTGAACTGACGTTCGCTTGGTTGAAGATGTATTATTTTGCTTTTGATATTTGTAGGAACACGTGCAAAATTACCAAGAGTTAGGCTACTCCATTTTAATCCGAAATGATCCCAAGAAAACGTGCCATTGAAATGCTTAGCATCTAGAAAATAAAAACGGTCATGAAATGTCAAACTATTATTTCTTTTAGAAGAAATAAAGTACTCAGCTCAACTGCAAATAGCAATTGCCAATAAAAGCTCATTTATTCAAATCTGGGTTACTGCTTACGGTTTCTGTTTTCTCTTCGTTGGGCGGACTTTTTATTTTTCAACAGTTTTTAAACTAAAACTTTACCAGTCAAAGTGAAAATAGAAACTGGTTGGAGCTTTTGAACGACATCAAAATTTCAATTAATTGATTTCTGCAGTTTTTTACTGTAGCTAGATATTTCATTTCTTGCAAGAGGTTTTAATATTGAGTATTGCATATACCAAATAAAGTGAACCAGGTGTAAATTTGATAGCCTTTGCTCTAATGGTGAAAGTACTTGTTTTATGCCAGTAAAGTACAAGACAGAGTTCACTTCGTTGTAGCCGAGCACTGGAGGCACTGTGGGTCACACTTGACATCTGTACACATGCAATTAATTTTGATTAGCCAATGCAGAGTTTGCTTCTGCGAGGTTTTACAATCTTACCTTTTTGTAGAAAATAAGTCCTAAGTACAGACGAGACATTTGTGCAAGAAAAGTTATGAAATCTGCAAGTCTCTGATACACGTTGAGAAAACTAAGCACAAACGGAACCATGTAACCTTGATGCATAACCATACCTAGAGTACTAGAGTAAACGATTAATCCAAAAATGTAGTCAAGTTTATGAAGCAATCTAAGCATAACTTTACACTTTTATCTTAAACTAACAAACCGAACCAAAAAATCTTCAGAAGTTGACTGAATTAATAACTTTTGTGTTTTAAGCTCAAGCCTGCCAGCAAGATAACACAGTTCCAGAAATACACTTAAAATGAACTCAATTCCGTACATACCCTTTAAAAATGTACAGGCAAAAGCGAAAACTTGCAAGGAGAAAATTAAATAATTAATTGTAGACGAATTGGGCAAAAGGTTTTTTATTAGATCTTGCTTTTTAGCTAATTTAAGCTGTACCGCGTCTATCTGAAATTTAAATCGAATGAATGGGTAAAGTACTCCCGTTGCTGTCATTATAAAAAGGACAACATTCCACATCCATACACTAATTATTTGATTCTAAAAATAAAATGCTGTTATATCATATTTAGGAAAATAACAGTATCAGTTCTACCAGAGTTAATATCGTACCTTGTAAGAAACGCAGGATATCCCCTCTGAGTACTTCATGTAGATTTTTCTAAGACATTCAAAAAAACCTAATATTGACATTTTTCGTCTTATCTCATTGTGCATTAGAAATAAACCATAGATGAAACCGCTGATCATTTTTAAAATTTGAAACCGGCCGGACGTTGCGTGCTGTTTTGAATTATTTGCCTCCTGTGTTTGAAGCCACAACCAGCAGGTTCTGGCATAGATTGCTCCCAACGTTTGCAAAATGTAAACTGTCTAAACATAGAATACACATTAATGCAGTTCAAAAACATCAGGTTCAGTCAGAAAATCAGTCTTACCAGTAATATTCTGGGTTTCTGAATCACAGGTTTGCCTTCTATGGAAAAATTAATTTTGTATGGAGTGCAACCAAACCTAGCAGCCCATTTGTAGTATGTCTTGATGAATATTAGATTGCTGCAAAATTTTTGCTTGAAAACCTGAAATGACGACGTATTTTGCGGGCATTTTTACACACATCTGTAGTACCATTACAACAGTAAACAATACAATGCAGAAATGGTAGGTTTTGTTCTGTACACACTTCCATCATCCACAATTCTTTTTGATAAAATGTTATGTTAATACTATTCAAACGGTCAGCAATAGTCAGTATTATAAATAAGTTGAAAAGCCATTGAAAATGCTCGCTGCTAACAACGATGAGTGTCTAAGTAGTCAAACGATCCCACGACAAAATCCTTGATGAATACAGTAAGTAAACATCCATGGTAAGCCATTGAAAAATGCTCGCTGCTAACAACGATGAGTGTTTAAGTAGTCAAAAGATCCCACGGCAAAATCCTTGATGAATACAGTAAGTAATAATAGCCCATTCTGCTGATTTAAGCCCACTTGGGCTTCTTAAAAGCCCATTTTGAACCCATTTAGCCTAGTTTAGAGCCCAAGTAGCCAGGTTTAGAGCCCATGTAGCCAGGTTTAGAGCCTATTATGCTGGTTTAGAGCCTATTATGCTGGTTTAGAGCCCATTTTGCTGGTTTAGAGCCCATTTTGCTGGTTTAGAGCCCATTTTGCTGGTTTAGAGCCCATTTTGCTGGTTTAGAGCCCATTTTGCTAGTGTAGAGCCCATTTTGCTGGTGTAGAGCCCATTTTGCTGGTTTAGAGCCCATTTAGCTGGTGTAGAGCCCATTTTGCTGGTTTAGAGCCCATTTTGCTGGTTTAGAGCCCATTTTGCTGGTTTAAAGCCCATTTTGCTGGTTTAGAGCCCATTTTGCTAGTTTAGAGCCCATTTTGCTGGTGTAGAGCCCATTTTGCTGGTTTAGAGCCCATTTTGCTAGTTTAGAGCCCATTTTGCTGGTTTAGAGCCCATTTTGCTGGTTTAAAGCCCATTTTGCTGGTTTAGAGCCCATTTTGCTAGTTTAGAGCCCATTTTGCTGGTGTAGATCCCATTTTGCTAGTGTAGAGCCGATTTTGCTGGTGTAGAGCCCATTTTGCTGGTTTAGAGCCCATTTTGCTGGTTTAGAGCCCATTTTGCTGGTTTAGAGCCCATTTTGCTGGTTTAGAGCCCATTTTGCTGGTTTAGAGCCCATTTTGCTGGTTTAGAGCCCATTTTGCTGGTTTAGAGCCCATTTTGCTGGTTTAGAGCCCATTTTGCTGGTTTATAGCCCACAATGGTTTAAAAATAAAGTCTGCGGACGGAGGGTCGGACGGACGGACGGACAGACAGACAAACGGACATTATATCTTAAATAGCTCTCCTGCAGAAGCAGCGAACTAATATTAGCCCATTCTGGCTGACGTAAGCCCACTTGGCCTTCTAAAAAGCCCATTTTGAAACCATTTAGCCTAGTTTAGAGCCCATTTTGCTGGTATAGAGCCCATTTTGCTGGTTTAGAGCCCGTTTTACTGGTATAGAGCCCATTTTGCTGGTTTAGAGCCCATTTTGCTGGTTTAGAGCCCATTTTGCTGGTTTGGAGCCCACTTTGCTGGTTTAGAGCCCACAATGGTTTAAAAATAAAGTCTACGGACGGACGGACAGACAGACAAACGGACATTATATCTTAAATAGCTCTCCTGCAAAAGCAGCGAGCTAATAAGTAACATATAGTGCGCGTGGAGCTTGATTTAGAAGCAAAATATGGTTACGTCGTCGTCCTTTTACGGCACGGAAGCAAACGTTCTAAATGGTACAAAACACCAACTTAGTGAGCTTAATAATAATTGCGTTTTTACATGAGCTACTTTATATTTTAATGTATAGATTAAAACACAGATAATCTGGCTTAATTTACTATTGTAGCTATATGCCTACCTCAAAATAGAGGATAAAATACGTTAAAATTGAACGGTTTTCATTTGTTAGGTATAGACAAAGTAAGTCGTCTGTGTCTGGGCCATATATCCCCTTAAAAGACTCCAGAAGGTTAGGATCACATGATGCCAGCGAAACTCTTCCAAAACATACTTATGTTCTTTATGCTTTTTTATGAAGGTGTTGTCTCATCTCTGGTTTGCTTGTCTTTTCCAAAGTTTCAAGCAATATCAATTTCAAGCTAACCAAATCGCCTTTTTTATGCTGCCCAGTTTTCAAAATCAATACAGAAAAGAATTTGAGATTAACGAAAAACGCATAAGAAATACTTTATACAATTTTAGCAATTTTTACACAGTTCCGTTTGACGGAGCTGCAAGCTAATCATTAGTTCTACCAATTTAAAACATTATAGGCCTTGGTATTTAGGTCAAAATACATTTGAAATGATTTTTACATTGGTGCAATATCAAAATGAACAGCACATTACACGTCGAACTTTTTAATAGACAGAGTTTTATTGGCTGCTAGTTTCGCTGAATAATTGCTTCTTCAGGCCTACAACAAGTCATATGAAACAAGAAATATATTAATTTATCAATTTATACATTTAAAATGTTGAGTTCACAATATTCAAGTCATAATAAATTAAATGAGGTTAATCACCACCATAAGCTTACCGATTCTGTGCATTAAAATTAAGTTTTCGCACAAAAAATTACATTAAATTAAAATAACTTTTTTGGCAAAAATGCCATCGCACTGTTGTGCTTTTGTCAGTCAAGTAAAATGTGACCGGTAAGGCACAAAGAAGCTTCTCACTTGAGCATCTCCTTCATATTTTTAACTCTAGAGTATACCCGACGTATATCAATAGTATTGTACAGATCTAGATACTCCTGTTCAGAGTTGCTCATAATGTTATTTTCTAGAATATCTTTAACACACTGAGAATACCTGTTAATGTATGCGTAAAAAGGAAATATAATATGTACTTTGTCTCTTTGTTCATGTTCCCTCGAATTTTCAGGCTGGTATCTAATATTATACTCTTGAAGAATTTCAGGATTATGTATACCTAAATAGTTTATCAATAAACTTTTCTTAGGTTTCAGAGCTTCATTACGGTTTACATTTGACAATTTAACAAAAGTATCGTTCAACTTTACTATCATACCATCTTAATTCGGATTTTGTACGTAGCTCAGTTAAATGTTTTAATCGGTCATCGAAATCAGAACTGATGCGGCATATTCTCAAACCTTGTGAATAGAATAGTGATTCTTTAAGGTGGTTTGGGTGGTTTGAGGTTGCATGCAAATACAAGTGTTTTGACATTGGCTTAATAAATCATTATGTATTTTATTATCTAGAAGCCTGACCGTAGTATCTAAAAAATTAACTGAGTGCTCGTTAAATTCAAAAGTAAACTTTAGGTACCTATGTACCAGTTTTGCTGACAGCCACTCATTCACATTCATTATGTTATCCGATTCTAAAATTAAGAAAATATCATCAAGAAAACGTTTGTAAAAAATAAATTCCCTGATATTATTGAATATTTTTGCAATTTCTTTAGAAACCGTAATGTTTGCTACCATAACACTGGCAGCATTTCCCATCTCAATACCCCTATGTTGATAATACCAATGGTCATTGTATTGTACATAGTTGTAGTCTAAACTTAAAGAAAGTAATTCATTTAATTGACGGGGATTAAGGTTGAGGTGTTTAACATCATTATTCATGTAGGTATTTATACAATGTTTCTTACAATCGGATAAAAGGGGACTAGGATATAGAGCTTCAACATCCACCGTGACCAAAATGTATTTTTTGGCAGGATCTAACTGAACTTGGTTTAATAGCAACAAGAAATGTTGAGTATCTATAATTAGATCATTAATTGAATTAGTACATGGTTTTAATACATAATCAAGTAATTTACTTGCATATTTGTTGGTATTAGTAAATGTTGAGCTAATTGGCCTACCCTTTGGGAATGTATCAAACTTTTTATGAATTTTCGGAAGAATGTAAAATTTAGCAGGTTTGTCATGTGACGGTAAAATACGGGATAGTGATATTTTGAGGTTTGCATTCTTTTCAAAACATTTTAATTTGTCACGATAATCTATCTATCTATTAGAGAAAGTAAGTCGTCTGTGTCTGGGCCATATATGCCCTTAAAAGACTCCAGAAGGTTAGGATCACATGATGCCAGCAAAACTCTTCCAAAACATACTTATGTTCTTTATGCTTTTTTATGAAGGTGTTGTCTCATCTCTGGTTAGCTTGTCTTTTCCAAAGTTTCAAGCAATATCAATATCAATATCAAGCTAACCAAAGCGCCTTTTTTATGCTGCCCAGTTTTCGAAATCAATGCAGAAAAGAACTTGAGATTAACGAAAAACGCATAAGAAATACTTTATACAATTTTAGCAATTTTTACACAGTTCCGTTTGACGGAGCTGCAAGCTAATCATTAGTTCTACCAATTTAAAACATTATAGGCCTTGGTATTTAGGTCAAAATACATTTGAAATGATTTTTACAACGCAAGAATTTAACGGTAATGAATGATTTACAGTACACTTGACTAAGACTACATAATATATTATGGTCACGCAACTGTGACATGCCATATAAAGTTAATTTTATTGTTTACATATCCGGAAGTTATTAATACACATTATAACAGTATCATAACATATTACATGGAGTTTTATTTTGAGCTACTATTACATAAAAACTCCAGAAGAAAATGTCATATAAATTATCATATTTCCAGCACTAGATGTCTATGCACGTTGAATCATAGATTTATTTAAACTGGAGAATGTAAACTCTGTCAATTTTTCGTAGTGTATCTGATTCTTCCAGATTAATGTAGTAATCCCCATCATCCCCTTCCTTATTTCCAAATCCTGCATAGAGCTTGTTTTTGAACTCAATAGACATTAACGAATCCATTCCAATGGTAGAAAACTCAACATCCTCTAGAATTTCTGTGTCCTTGTGTCCTAACGTTTCACATATCACTTTGATGAGAAATCGTAGCACCAAGTTTTTCTTCTCCTCGGCGTCTTCAATTTGTTTAAATTGATCAAGTAATGGGATATTGGCTTCAATTTTACTTTCACCTATCTCGTCAACGTTTATAACGTTTTCTAAAAACGAGGTCTTAAAATGTGGCATTTTCTTCACGAAACTTTGAAAATTAAATTTTCCTGCAATTGCGTTAACCTGATCAGGTTGCTGATTACGCATAATGGATTCCAGTGCAAGAATACCTTCTTCCACAGAAATTGGAGGAGCCCAGTCTATGTCAATATTCTCAGCCAAACCAGCTTTGCACCTTCCCCAATTAACAGACAAAGCTGGCAAATTTAACGAGTTTCGGTACTGCGCCAAATAATCCAGATAGTTGTTGGCCTTGCGTAGTTACTCTGACCCGCGCCACCAAGTGTGGCTACAATACTGGAATAAAGCACAAAATGATCTATTGTTAGGTCAATTTGTGAAGGTTCCAGGCACCGTCTGCTTTAGGCTTCAATACGTTTTCAAAGCTTTCCCAGTTTTGACGGGCAATAATTTTATCTGACAAAACGCCCGCACAATGATGTATACCACGGAGAGGGGAAAACTTTAGAGTCGCTAACTGAACGTTAATAAGTTGCTGACAAGCTTCAAAATCAAATATATCCGTTTCAAAACACGTTATTTTAGTTCCATTCATTTTTTTTAGATTCAAAATGTCTTCAGTTAGTTTGCCACTGCACTTGCTTCGTCCCACCAAAATAACATATTTCGCACCATTGTAAATCATCCATTTACAAACTGCCTAGCCAATGGCTCCTTTTCCTCCGGTAATTAAATAGAATGATCTAATTGAGTTTATGAACTAACTTTTTTGATGCACATAAAATCAGGATTTTAAGTTTAAAGATAACTGTATTTAGTGACTCATCATTTACATCAGACTTGAAGTTAATTGTTTGAATTGTTTGTCAATTTTTTACCAGCCTTATTTAATAATGAAATTTGTCAATGATTCAAAAATTGGGTGCTTCGAAGGTGCATGTGTTGTTGAACAAATGATGGAAATTGAATTTCCGTTTAAATTCAAAATATAGTAAAGCATTGTAGTATCAATGTGTGTATATACTTCAGAGTTACTGTAATTACCACTTTAACAATAGATTGTGACTCTAAACTGTACTTAGATGTTTTGATTATTGACCTCATTTATATTATGTATAGATATCAAAAATATTATTTGTTGCTCATATGCGTTTGCATGTTATTTAGAGTATTACTATGTTGCATTTGTAGATTTTTCCTACCTTGTTCTATATACAATAAGATAATAAGCTTATATTGATTTCACACTGAAGTACCTTAACTACAGACGGCATTGCTGTATAAAAAGCATTTCAAATTATACTTAAAGTTTTAAAACTGCAAAAATTTAAATAAACCACTTGCATGTCCAACTACTCATATAAATTATTCAGTTACATCTACAGCCAATGGCTATTGATGCGTTAGGTATATAAATTAAACAGGAGTTGCTAGTTTTTGAATTTAGTATTTTCGTTAGCTCTTAGCTACTTCAGCGTAATACTGACGAAGCTGGCAGCTTTCTAAACGTTAACTAATATGTTGTTTCAATATGTTATTCTGTACTTGTGTACAAATCCTGTTTATATGGCCCTCGTCGAGCCACAAGATTTGCCAAATTTATGGAAAATTGAAATTGTACTTTTATTCGGTCTAGCCATTACAGTAACAAATACTGGTTTACAAACGGTGACCCATACATATATAGAATTTACTAGCTACAATAAAAATTAAATAATTTAACAATTAACATTACATTTTACCAGTTATCACCTTTCGCAACTTTTCCAAACTTATATTATCAAATACCATTCCCTTTGAGACTTCATTCCACAAGACTATACCACGATAATTCAAAGATTGACGATAACATTCCGATTTAAATTTTGGAAGTACTAATCTGGGTACTTCTGTTACTTGCAAAAGTTGGGAGGTTTTCAATATTTCCTTTTTTATATCTGCATACACTCCTTTAACTATCATCATATCTCTTCTCTGTTGAAGAGTTAAAAAATCATAAGACTTACGTACCTCCTCCAAATCAAATCCAGTCTTTCTTTTTCGCCTAAAATAACTCGGGTAAGTTACTTCTAACAAAAACCTGTCTATCTTTCTTTGAATTACATCTAATTGCACGTTAGATTGAATTGCCCAAATATCAATACCATAATCTATTACAGAATGCAAATGAGCATTAACCATTACTTTGAGTACATTTTTTGTTAAAAATCTCTTAAAACCTCTTAAATAACTAATCTTATTCGTAAGTTTACTTAAGACACTATTATAGTGATGTTTAAAATTAAGAGTAGGATCTAAAAAGATACCTAAGTATTTAAAACTATAAACCCTCTCTATAAAATTGCCTCTAATATTCATACCATCAACATTATTCTCGTTCTTTATCGTTCTATCATGTGCTTTATGAAAGTACATACATTTTGTTTTTTCAAAATTGATTTTCATACAATATTCTTCACACCAATCAATAATCTTAGCCATTTGATCCTCCAGCTTCTTGTTTATTTCTTTCAGGGTGGTACCTTCTACGTATATAACTTTATCATCCTCATACATTTGATAATTACAAAACATAATAGAAGCTATATCATTAATATACAAGCTAAACGTTAAGGGCCCGGTTGCACTTCCCTGACAAATCCCATTAGAAAGCGGGTAACAATTTGCTGAACTATTTACTGTAAACACACGGTTTCTCATATTTTCATGAACTATGTCTATATACCAGGGTTCCAGTTTAAACTTGTCCATTAATTTATTTATAAGTATATCATGATTTATGGAGTCAAACGCTTTACTAAAATCAATCATTATTGCACCTACTTTAGTTTTTGGCTTGTCAATACTATTATATATGTCATTTGTTAAGGCCCTAAGTGCTGTGTTACAAGATCGATTTTTTCTATAAGCATGTTGTTTGTCACACAATTGGGCTTCCACTCTAGTCTGAATACGATCTGCCAAAAATTTTTCAAGGATTTTACAAAAATCAGTCAAAAGTGAAATAGGTCGATAATTCATTGCTAATTTTCTAGAGCCCTTGCCCTTGTAAAGAGGAAAAACATTTGCTTTTTTGAATGCAGTAGGAACTGCTTTACAAGCTAACATTTCATTAAATAGCCATGTCAGCATAGCAAATACAACAGTATTACAATATTTCATGATTTTTAGCGAAATTAAATTCGATGGATTGTGTGATTTTTTAACTTTCAAAGAAGAAACTATTTCCTCCACTTCACTGGGTTTAACTACTATAGGTTCAATATCATTTAAACTACTGTCCTTATAGTCATATTCCAACCTATATTTAGTCATTTTGTCCATTAGTTCTTCCTTTGTCACCTCACATTTAGGTACAACAAATGTATCAGCTAACAAATCATTGATTTCAGATTTTTCATATATTCGTTTTTTTCCTTGTTCTAAATAAGTAATTGGCTGAGCACCCTTATATCTAAATTTAGTCAACAAATCTAAAGAGTCCCACATGTTTTCTGTTTGGCAATTCTCTTCAAATTTTGTCTTAAAATAATCCCTTTTTGCTCTACTTATCATGTTATTAGTCTTATTACGCTCCCTTTGATAAGCTTTCCACTCATCAGAATTTTGTTTTGTAGTATTTTTAATAGCTTTAATTGCCTTTTTGTGAAACTTATTCCGTAACTTAATTTGACTCATAATTTCTGCATTAAACCATGGACTAAGTTTACCTTTAACTAACATTTTTGTTTCTGGAGCATGCTTGTCTATTACTGACATCGCAAAATCATTCATTCTATAAAATTTCCTATCAATTTCTCTTTTGTAATAATTTTCCATACTTTTATCTACTTCTAATACACTAGGATACAAAGAAAGTTCAGATTTAACCTGATCCCAGTTTACATGCTTCCACTTTCTAACCTTAATTACCCTTGGTTCATGTTTGAAATTCACCTTCTTTCGAATTACATAACAAAGTTTATGGTCTGAAGCACCAAATGGAAAACAACCATTATCGCTATACTTTTCTATGCAACTGACATACAAGTGATCTATTAAGCCACCCTTATTATGAGTGGGTTCTTTCATAAGTTGCCATAAATCAAATTCAGTACATATATTATACAAACTGAAACCAGTCTGATCTATACAATTGTTTTCTTGTGGCAACAGATTAATGTTAAAATCTCCGAATACAATTATTTCAGCGTTCTTGTTGCATACAGTTTTACAAACTTCATAAAAAACCGATTGAAATTCATCGAATTTAGTACCCGGGTGTTTATACACTACTACCACATAAATTTGTTTGATACCATCACGTTTAAGTTTAACAATCGTTATTTCACAGTTCTTTGGTAATTTATAATTGAATTCTACCTCTTCAAACGTAAAACTATTCGTGATATATATTAAAGTGCCACCACCTTGATTCTCAATTCTATCTCTTCTAACTACTGAATAGTTTTGTATACTGTACAATCCATCAACATCTCTAACAGGGTCTAGCTTGGTTTCGGTAACGGCAAATAAAACAGGACTATAACATAAAACAAACCATAACAACTCATCAAACTTATTACGTATACTGTTCATGTTCTGATGACAAAAGAGCAAACCCTTATAGTTGTTGTCAAACGGTACATTCGGCTGCAGAGTTGAAGTAGACTGGTTGAAATCTGCTTCGCTGTTAATTCTGTCTTCAAATAGCGCCGAGGCGTCAACGTTGTTACATGTCGCATTTATCCATTGCTGGCTCCTCTGTGGTGACAAAACTGGAGGACGCTTGTGCTGGTGACTTAGGGCTACTTTATTTACCCAGCCTCGCCCAATGCTGCAGTAATCAGGTGTGCTTAAGCACATTTTGTTGTCTCAGCATCCCCCAAGGGTCGTGCGGTAGCTCAAAGTCCTTGTATCGCCTTAGCTGCACTCCAGATGATGTTCCAATGATTAGAAAAACACTAAAAACTACCCATTAACGGCAATTTTGTAGGTAACTAATGCCACTAGCTTAATCACGGAGCTTTTTTATCCATAAACAATCATTAGGATTATTTTGGCGAGTTTAAATTTAGTAGAAAAAAAATTAACAAAAACATACAAGGCATGTGCAAGAAGTGATTTTTAAAATCACTAAAAAACTACTAATTAGTGGCAATTTTGTAGGAAACTAATGCCACCAGCTTAATCACGGAGCTTTTTTATCCTAAAGCAATAATAATTAGGATTATTTTGCGAGTTTAAATTTAGTAGAAAAAAAATTAACAAAAAAATACAAGGAGAGCTCAAGAAATGCACAACCTCTCCCTCTCACTCTTGATCTTATGAAAACCTATGATCTCACTCTTGGAAAACCAACCTACATCCTAATACGTTTACACCTTCTCGGATAACTGAACTTATTTCAGTATTTTTATCTTCAGATATAATATTGATATTTGTTAACTTAGAAAAATACGACTTACCAATAACACAACCAGCAACCACAGTTGTAGTCTCTAATCATTCTGAGATGCAAAGCTGGAGTAGCAACTCTCGTCCAATACGATGGAACATAAGAGTTTATGTGTTATTGTCAACGCCACAAAACGACACTTATGATTTAATAATGTCCCTGTATTTTTTCCTTCAGAACCATTTACCATTCAACGCACATATGGACGCTGATACGGATGTCTTTGGACCGCACTGGATACAAGCTAGTGGCATTGCCTTGTTTACATGGATCTCAAAGGAACACCAAGCACCTACACAATCACTTCAAAATGCCTATCTATTTGCACGGGAAGTAGACAATCTGAATACATTTCAAATGACACCTATTAGAAAACTGTTTGTACACTTATTACTCCCCGCTAAAAACCTTGGTAGTGCCGCCAACAGAGTAGTGTTTTACACATATTGCCAATATTGTAGTTACACAGGCTTTAATGGCTATTTAAACTGGCTAATATTTGGCAACACGATCAACACAGAATCCTTTGTTCAACTTATAGCAGGCAAAAACTTTTTCAACAAAATACAAACTTCTGTGTTAATACCAACTGCGTACATGGGCCTAACTGTACCCAAAAAGAAGCTTTATACCAGAGAACTGTCAAAGCCAAGACGACTTTTAGATGCGCTATTATTTCGAGCAATATTTCCAAATATTAGTATAACCTACTGTAAACGTCTACACATTGCTGAGGCAAGATCACCTGGCATTGTATTTGGAGCATCGTTTTTTCCTACAATAACCACCAAGACTAGATCTATTAAATTCCTCACTTGTGACGGTGGATATGAAGAAGAGCGATTAAGCTTCAGGGGATTTGTCTCTGCGTTTGATAAGTGGACATGGATTTTGTTGCTGACAGCTTTGTGCTGCATGGTTCTAATCTACTTATACGAAACAGAAAGAGATTCGCAAACGTCTACTGGATCTCGTATATACAAATTACTTAGAGCAATAACTGCAGTATTGCGTGTTTTATTGTACCAAGGACAAGAATTGACAAATCGATCAGCGGTTCCCTTCTCATTTCAAATTTGGATAAGTGGCGTACTTCTTCTAAGCTATTTCTATTTGGGTGACAATATTTCGGAATTGACTGCGCCAAAACATGTGGTACGATTTGAAAAATTTGATGACATACTGAATAGAAGCTACCAAATCTATATTAGAAGGGTTCGACCAATCAATATAACACACAAGAAACTTAACTGGTGCTATCACATCTTCAATGAGTCGTCAAAGTTTTGCCAGTTTTATTTTAGAGTCACGCTTGACAACATTTTCGACGATTCGTTTCAACATTACTTGCAAGGTAGTAAAAAAGACAAAATTACAATAAGAAAATTAGTAAACAATTGGGTAGATATTGGGAAGAAAAGTGGTAACCGAACTGCATTTCTGAAAAGGTCATGTCACATTAAATCCGCGATTGTGGACTACTCAGATGACATTGAACATATGCGCATTGCAGTTTGGAAGGTTGAAAGAAAAAAGAAACTAGAAAAGAAAATTATTTCAATAAGTTCCGAGCAACTTTTTCCTATAGAAGTTGGTTGGCGGTTTTTGTGTTGGGGAGACGCATGGACATTAAGCAGTTTTAAAATATTAGATTTATCTGGTATATATAAATACTTTGACAGAAAAATAAAAACAAACTATTATAAGGTTATAAGTCGGATGCAATACAAAAATAGTAATATTGTGGAGAAAATATCGCTCAACGCAAATACCGTGGTTATCTTTATTGCTTATGGAATAGGCCAACTTGCTAGTTTAAGTTTGCTAATAGTAGAATGTCGTAAGGTAGTACTTGGACATGTTTTGAAAACTTGGCATGTTCTGGTCACTGTTGTCAACAGAGTCATCAGACTTTATAAAAAATTTATACTAAAAATACTTGCCTTCATGCATATTTTTTCACAAGTCAACTAATTTTGGATTTTACTTGAACATAAATAAAGAACACTGATTACTTTAGCGCCAAAATATGTATCAGTAAAATATATACATTTAGAGTGAAACAAAGCAAACAACTTGAGGATATATTATCAGTAAAATCTAATTACACATAAATTTTTAGTAAGCACTTTTAGTTTATGTGGGTTTTGTTGGTGATGTAAATTTCTAAGTTAGTTCAAGTATTTTCGTGTAGTTGATTGTGCCATGTCGCACCGCAGGAATGATCTTATATTTATTTGTTAGTTTTTAATAAAAGTAAAAATATCTGCCGCCGAGGTTGCACCAAAAGTTAAATTTAGTTACACTAATCGTCAACTTGTTGTTTCGTTTTTTTCTCTAAAGCAATTTTTATTTTAATATAGTGCTATTGTGCGAATAATCTAGTCTACCGGGATTAGGATTTATTAATTAATAGATATATTTCAGCTTACACAAGCGCTGACCATTTTTATTTCTAAAATGCTTAGTTGTACCTACATTAGTTTGTCCATATTTATCTGCCTACTTTACTTCGGGTGAATAACTTGGCTTAAATTTGGCTTTCAATAACATATATACGCAAAGACATATCTTAAATACGTTTTAATGCTGAAGCAGCAATCTAATATGAATTTTATATGTGTCTACCTAACTATATACATTATGCCATTAGTTTTATTGAAATTAATTAATTTATTTTAGAAAAACTATATTCCATAAGAAAATAGTTTTACACCAGCCAGTTGTGTACGTGTTCTTTTGCCCTACGAATAAGCAATAAAGCTTTGCAATTTTTATACACCGGATTGTACTGTCCTAGCTGATAGCTGTAAGATCATCATGCTTTTATATATTGTAATTTTAAATTCAGTGGTCATAATTGTTGAAGCTGGCGTGGTTGTAATGGATTTTTCTTCGTCCGGTTTTTCATATTATACAAGACGCTGTGAGGACCGAAAAAATGTGTCCATTAGCGACGATTTTTCTGCCATAAGAAGAAATTGTACCTTGGGAATACGAGGAAGTCGAAGTACAAATCATTCCCGACGATGAAATAACAAATGACACAATTCCAGATCGTGCAAGTCCTAGTTACAAAGATCAAATGATTTATAAGCTGAATAAAAGAAATCCAATTGTTGCAAATCTCAACGAGTATCTCACACCTTTATGGAGCCTTGCAAGCAATTGTCTCTTAATTACTGATAATACTCTCAACGCTAACCTTCCACCAGTTGGCTATCCACATATTCTTCGTTTACAAGGTTATACTTCAAAAGATTTGATTGCATTCTCAAGAGCTTCTAAACCATGGAATTGTCAAATTAATGTACTGCTACCTCTGTCTATGCTTACCATGGATCCAAAATATATTAACTTCACGCAAATAAGTTTTTTACGGTTAAATTCTACAAACAATTTGATAAGTTATATGCCTCCACTATCACCCACATTTTCCATTATAGTTTTATATAAAGTTGAGCATCCCTTAGAGCAAATGAAACTACGGCAATTTCTATATTTTCAGAAGAACCCCAAAGCCAGTGATGGTTATCCGTTTGTATTTCTAAAAATAATGATTCTCCTGGAATTAATTGACAATCCGGTAGAAAATAACTTAAAAAATTCAGGTAAATTATCAATGCTTAAACCTAGTGAATGCTATATTTACCAAGCCAGTACGTTTTGTTTACCTTGCACCATCGCTGACATAAGTTTTGATAAAGCTGATCTAATTTTGCCATACAAAAGACCAATTACCATTTTCAACCTAAGCTCGATAGCGTATTTGCTTGCGTTGAGCGAACCAATAAAAACTGATCAAATTTACGTAGATGTTGAAGAAGTTATTGCTGAAGGAATTGACGAAAGGTATACAAGTCATTGGAAAAAGTGCAATTACATTTCTGAGAATAGAACTAAAATCAATATTCCTTTTCTGAAGCTATCGGACAAGCAAAGTCACGCGTATGTTCACATTTGGAAATACATTTTTGGAAATCATACAAGTAAAGATGAAGATAAATGTTTGAATGAAAAACGCACAACAAATACTCCAATAGGTAGCAGAATTTCAATAATTACTTTGGTCTCACATTCTTTGCTTGGCAACACCCCAATAAGATATCCTGTCATTTACCAAAATCCACTAGAGCAGCTTCGTTTTCTTATCTGTGGAGAAAGAGGGCAAGCAAATCTTCTTTTAGTGAGCTTTTGGCAATTTACTCTTTCGGTGTTTGGTGCGTACTTATTTCCAGTTCAATCGTGATAGCAATGTTTCTTGCACATACGTCAGGGAGTATAAAAATCAAAGATGCTACAAAATTATGTCTTATCCACGTCGAATCATTATTCAAAGTTTACCTAGAAAGGGGTGAGCCTTTCACCAATATCAACTTAAACAAAATTTCAGTGCGGCTGGTATTGTCGACATTTCTGTTTAGTGCTTTGGTCATTAGCAATGCATACAAAGGTACAAACATGTACAATATTGTAACACCAAGATTTCCTTTAACTTATGATACACTTGAACAGCTGGTAATTGATGGCTACAAACTTTATACACCGGTGGGTTATGTAGGTCTAAGGAAAAATTGGAGCGATGAAACTCAATTAAGTTTTAGGAAAACACGTCACAATATAAAGTCAATCTCAAATCATATTGAAGTTCACTCTGAAGTTCTAGTGAAGTATTTACCTGCGTACAAAAACTTGAGTGATGTTTTCGTAAATCAGGTAATGGATTTTACACAGCTACCTGAATCCCTGGATATTCTTTTAATCCACGCAATTAAAAGCATAAAAAGAAAAACTTTCGAACGCTTACAAAAATACTTTCAGATGCTTCAAGAGTCTCTCCTGATTAATAGACTTAAAACATGTAAAAAGGTAGCACTATTGCTTTCAAAGCATGAATCTTATATATTTGGAGAAAAGATAAAACGCAATATATCTTTGGAGCATTCAAATTTAGTTCATTTTGGAAAACAGTCATATTTTGAACCATACTATACATTTCATTTAGTTGGGAACTTACCACAATTTATAAATTACCGCATGAAACGAATTCAGGTGTCAGGAATAATAGAATGGTGGATAAAATACATTATTGAATTAACACCCCCAGACACCCTACAAAATCTTAAACCAATTAAACCCTCAATGCATGGAAATATTCAGCTGATTTTTGTAGTATATCTCGTCGGAGAATTATTGGCATGTACTGTGTTTATGTTCGAATTCAAACAAACTGTTTACGGAATAATATGTAAATTCTTTAGATATTTCAAAGAAGCGTGCACAAACCTTCTAATAAAATGCGCTAGCTTTATTATATATAACCTGACTAAACAAACGGCTAATAAATATTAACCGAACGGAATATCATATGATAAAATTTTGGTGTGTGCTTTTAACTTTACACTTTATTTAATAAAATCAACACAATCTAATTACCCGTAAAATGTTTTAGCATTTAAGCATTGAACAGTTTCATGGGTTTTGTGAGAGTATAGTAAATTTTTAGGTTGGTTTAAATAATCTTTCCGTGTACAAAAGTAATGATTTTACAGTGTTTGGGTTTTAAATAAAACTAAAAATTGTGGTTACCAAGAAACGCTATAAAACTTGCTACCAGCAATAAAAGTGGATTTTTAATCTGCATTGTTTGTACTCTGTTATATTGATTGGATGGTTGTTCGATACTATCAACTCTTTCAGTCTAAAAATTAGTAACCAAAAACAATAAAAGTTAGAAACAGTCACCAAAATTGTATTATGCGTGCGGTTACATAATTAACGCTAATTATTTACTCAGTATAGATTACTGTACATACTGAATTCTCAACCACGGAAGCCATAATGTCCCCACTTGCACCAAAGGTCCACTTATGAAAGCGACTTTGTGAGTCCGAGTCTTCACGTAGAAAAAAATCCATCCGCTCATTTGACTGAGCAAACTTTTTTGTTTCTCTGTGAAACAGTTCAAACTCTACGTGTTGTGACTTTGCCTTTGGTAAATCCCAAATGAATTCCACGGCGTGATCACTAACTTGAGGGCACTTGCTAAACACAATTGTGGTTTTGTCCGACAAAACAGTGAGACATTTTTTTGTGTTGTTAATATCGTTGTCAGTTGCAACAATAAAATATCCAAATTCTGATCCTGTATTGTTTCGTAATTGTAAATGCACTTGGTCGAATCTGAATGAATATTTTGGACATTGGTACAATGATAATGGTGCATGTAGGCTTGGCATATATCCACTCAATAGACAGCCACCGGACCCTACATTTCGTAGTGTTTTTCCGATTGGCAAGCACCTACCTCTGAAACAAGTCTTTTAAATGGCACAAATGATTGTATGCATAAATACGCCATGCCACCTGAATATAAAATCATGTTCAAAACCTTTTCATCGTCACTGCAAGGAGTGTTATAGGTTGTATAAACGTATCCGGATTTTTGTACTGCACAAGGCGTTCTGAAACAGTCTTTGCTAACCTTTAAACTTAAGAGAAAGATTTAGAGCCCTGTCAGCTTAAAAAACAAATCCATAAATGGTAGTCTTACCTTAGAAAAGTTATTTCCATATTTATCTTCTAGCAAATGACATATTTCATCTCCAGAGGACGGAACACTCCACAAGTTGGAGAGTCTATTAGTGTTTTTGTAAGACTTGCGTTTGTACAAACAAGAGGCTTCAACCGATTGTACAAAGGTACTAATTGTTAAATCGCTACAGTCAGAAAAGTAGTACGAAAATAAATAGTCAGCAGTACTGTTCATGAGTCCATTTTTGTCATTGCACGTTGTATTAGTATCATGTTTAGCTCCAAGCCTATTTACAGAAGAACGCATATTATTAAGAGTAAGAGTTATTACAATTCTTCATGTTCCATGTATGTAACTACTTATTTCAAATTACAATCCTGCCAATGGCAAGCTTATGCTCAAGTCAGAAAACCAGTGTTCTACTGAAGATTGTACAACAAAAGCACTTTCAAAAGCCCTTTGGCTGTCGTTTATGCTACACGCGCTATCTGGAAAGTGGGAAGATAAATCCTCTCCTATTGTTTCAGTCACTAGTAGAACAACATCCGAAACGTTTGCAACTGAAGTGTGATACAGCCAGGTAGAAAATTCTTTAGCAACTTGTAAAAGGTTTATGCTTCCGTTGGCGTGTAATGAAGTTTCAATGAACGGTTGATCGGAAGCGTTCTGCTTACAAAATTGATAATGTATTGAACATGTATGAAACAAACGCACGTATTATGCATTACCTTGATAACTTGAATAGTAGTAAGTAAAATCGAAATTTGTGTACGCCGTAACGTTTGAAAAGCAACTGATACACTTCTTATTTGGTCAACCATCACTTTGGTGATTTTTTCTTCGTCATAATTGAACAGCTTGCTAAAATCTTTGTCGCAAACTACCCCCAGTTCCACCACTAATTTTGGTATATCTAAATTTTATATTAACTTGTTCAAGAAATCACATAACACAAGTTGGCTCATGTTTATACACGTGTGTGTTATGTTTACCTGCGTCACCGAAGTCCTGCTGTAAGTAAGTCAAGTTACAGTGATTTTATTAAAAATAGCAAAGAATTTCTTGAAAATGTAAAGATGTGTTGTGTAAAACATACCCATTGTGATAAGCTGGCGTTATGACTTTGGACAATTTTGTAGACAATGACCAAACAAACCCACAATATTGTCTTTGCGAAAGCCATTATTGTCTTTTGTTCTGCTTGGATGTTGGTATCAGAAAAGGCTGATAATAAAGGCAATATCAGAACCAGTTAAAAACATGTAAATTAACTAATTAGTATATTGCAAGTAAGTGAGAAATGAATCATAAATAAAACATATGCAAGAAATGCGAAAACACCAATGAGCAAATGTTGTGCGTCAAATTTTCGATTTCGATTAAATCATACCTAATCAAACCGCGTAACGAAACCAAAAAATGGTCGGTGGTCATATTACACGACTTGATTGTATGTATGTACTGCATAATGTATTACTATTTGTAATAAATTACTAATGGTCACTCAATTAGTGCTGAAGTAGGAGAAGAATTATAGGTAAAGTCAACTGCTTTTTGGTTACAAGATATTATAGAAATATATGTGCAGTAGCTTGGTCAGGCAAATGATTAAACAATAGTTAAAATGCAAGGAAGTGCGCCTAAATGCTTTCTAGAACTAATGTTTTGGCAAAAATTAAACATTTTAACACAAAATTCAGCAAAGCATTACGTTCTTTGGCATGTCTTGGAAAATTTAATTTGAATTTAAAATAAAACGACATTTATACGGTGAATCTACTCTATATATTGTACACGCAACACTATCAATTTAGCAGGTTGACAACGGGATAAACCGGTCACAACATAGTACACGCCCACAGTGGCAATCTAAGAGCAATAAATAATTCAACAAAGTGCTGACAACCTACAACCTATGAATACGTAGTTTTGAAATAGAATTTTATCGTGCTTGTATACATGCCTATTTCTCTTATGTTTCTAAAGTACATAGTACAAACATCCATGGGAAACAATTAAAACATGCTGGCTGATAATGACAATAAGAAATTTAATTTTTTATCTTTTTCTTTAGCAGTGAGCATCCTTTAATGGTTTGCTGTGGATGTTTAAAAAATTACATGTGCCTAGTTTATATTATATTACTCCAGTTTTGAAATAACGTCCACGGACACCGAGAAATGAGTAGGCAAAGAAACCGACATCAACATCAGAAAAAGCCATTAGGCCCAGACAGTAAGCTTTATTTGTAAACAACGCCATTGAAATATATTATGTACTATAAGTATTTCTGTAGGCTTCCTTCTCTTCTTCAATTATAACTTTGAACATTTTAAATTGTCAATTTGAATATTTGAAAATGCGCACATCCTGCTTCTATTTTAACTGAGGTAAATTATCCCAGTATTGTTCACAACATTTTACACTGTTGGTTTGACAATTCAAACAAATTTATAATAGAGTACCGTTTTTGTTTAACTGTATATTTATTCAACATATTCTAGAAATATAAAACTACATTTTGAGAATTATTGTTCAGAATTTTTGACTACACGATTCATAAAATGATTATCTCTAAAACGACAAATATATATACACGTTAGTTAAATTTTATTCGTAGTCTTAATTTTAAACAATGAAAAAATAACTGCAACACTTCAAGCGCTGAAGTACTAGTTCGTTTACATTAACAAATCTATTTTCTGGAAATACAATGTGGATTTAATTCAAGACAAATATTTTGGGGTTACTGGGAGATTGCTGCGCAAAATTTTATCTAGCCAACTACAAACTTACGCCCCCTGCGTCATTGTAAAAATGGTGTTGCTTTCTGTCAAGCTGCAAATTGTTTTATTTTGCATTGTTCAATGTAGTGCTGTCACGTCAAATACATCTTTCCTTCTCTTACAAAAACTTTTTGTTTGTTTTCCAAATGTGTAGTAAGCATAGTAAATTTTGTTGGTCTTGATATTAATTTAGCTCAATTTGGAACACCAGTCTTTCTGAAAAGGTATTTTGCAACAAAATCAAGTTCATATATTTTTCCATTTGAACTATATGGTTCCAACCGTAGTGCATTGTTAAAATATGAGAAAGATGGGGTCAGCGAATTGTTTCTTACTCAAAGTAATTTATGGAGTAACGAGACAACAAAAGTTTTCAGTGCTTGTTACGCGAATGTGTACTTATACCCACCTACTTTTGAAAGCACCGAGATGTACAAGGTTTATGGGTTTGGCAATATATTATATTTAAAGCTACCGCAGGTGATGGAATATTATCAAGTTCTAAACAACGTATGGAAGCGCTACATCGTACCCACATTATCACACTACTCCGTATTTGTTCTAAACTTAAGATTTCAAAACATCTGGCATGTAAAAGAGGTGCCAACTTGGATAGAGTCTGTACACGTATCCCCAAACTTTGTTCGTCCATATCATAATGTGCTATTCATTGAAATTATATACTCGTGGGACGTAAAATATACTTTCATTGCAAATTTTGTCCAACTTGCAGACAAATATATCTTCAGCCAATAAGCAGCCTGTATAATACACGAATCGCAATAGATGAATACATTGCCACATTTGAAAAGGCAAATGCATATCAAGTTGAAGTTGTGCATGGCACTGGAATGTATGCAAGTTATAGTTTAGGGAAGAAGCACTACGGATCGTTCCGGAGAGTGCTCAGAAGTATCATGAATTTTAATATATTGCAGGTCAGAAATTTACCAAAGCAATTTATTGCTCACGTTCTCCATTCTATGCTACCTGCAAATTCAACGTTAACCTTTACTAATCGTTTCAAAAGCACAAATCGTTACAAAACTATACTTAATTCATTTTGTCCTTCTGGAAGATTCTTATCTCCAAACCTACGTCCTGCCTTGCATCGAACTACACAAGTGAACCTAGGATTTTTTTCTGATATGTCGTTGATTTTATACCGTCACAGGCTTAGATTCATTACATGTCACCATGAAAGAAAAACTTGGATATCTTCTGTTGGAGAGCTCGTGTACGCGTTTGATACAGGCACTTGGCTTGTGTTGACATTTGCAATTCTTTTTATTTCCCTACTTATCAGTAAATTGTTGAAACCAGTAAATACGGTGAAAAGCTACATTAAATTATACTTTGTGGTCGTCTATAAGTGTTTTGCAGTATTGCTTGAACAAAGCACGAGTTTGTTTAGTGCTTCTTTGACAAAAGATAAATTCATTTTGAGGTGTGCCACGTATTTAATTCCACTAATGTTTCTACTGTTGAGTAATAAATACAAAGGCGATAATATTACCCGATTGACAGTAGAAGCACCGCTTGTTCCTTTTGATAATTTTAAGGATCTACTTCCTAACAACTTTACAATTTATGTGCTCCCAAGAAAGCTATCAGGATCACGGACACGTTACCTGATGGGTAAATCTAATGTAAGTAAAGAGAGCTCTCATGAAGCTTTCCCGGTTGTATCTGAGTTATGGTACCACATTATGCTGCAATGGTCTGACTGGCTTACACTGAATGATGTGAAGGATCGACTATCAGAGAAAATAAAGCTTTATGTGCATGCCTCACAATTATTCCAAATTACGAAGAATATATCTAATGGTTTAAAAGGTTCTGTTGATGACTTTCGGGAACTTATCGTTCCGTACATGGAAAGTTGCTACAGAGCTAGTGTAATAGTACATGAAAACATAGCCAGAGTTATCTACACTAATATGAGTTCAGCAAAACGTCCTGTATACTTCGGAAAAGACATTATTAACGAAAATCTAAAAGGTTACACGTTGTTTGGTCAGCATTTAGGGTCTAGGACCTGGCTTCCACTTCCGGTTTTTCCCCGGACAATATGTCCAAACCAGGATTTCCAAAACAAAGTTTTCCACGAAGACAAATTTTCCAATATACCAAAATTTCAATTGAACAATTTTTCATTTACAGATTTTCCATTTCACAAAATCTGACATCTATGCTGTGTAATGTAATGTCCTAACATACTCTGACCTTACCTAATGCACAAAGCATTAGGCAAGGTTAAGTTATCATGTCGGGAGTTTTCCCTTTTGTTATGCAGTTCTTTCCGAGAAGCGATAACCTGCATCGTTACGTACGGGTACGCAACCAGAGGGAATCTGAGAACCAGAAGTATAACTAGTAACAGACCACCAGAAAATATATACACACAAGTTTTTTCCATCACAGACAAGGGATGGACATTGCCGTTATGATATGATTTGCTTCCAAACAACGCCAGTTACTCCTACAAATTTATTTTAACGGCTTTGCGTGACAATCCGTGCGAGTATCACCTTATCCCTAAAATTATAATTTCGAAAAATGAATAACCAACTGCTGACATTTTTTCAGCTGCCCCTTTGCAAGGCTGTCACTTGAATTAGTTCCTTTGGAAAATACTTACGAAGCATTTAAAAAGTTATACAGCAAGGCCTTATAATTGAATGGCACCAACATGATATTGAAAAGTTTTTAGAATATTTTAAACTTACACATGCGTTGGAAGTTCTTACCCTCCATGTATTTGGGGTGTCCACCAACGGGTGATGCAGAACAATCTCCGAACCAACAATACTGTTGAGTCATGGATTCGAAGAATGAATATCATATCAGACAGCTCCCACTTACACCTCCCGTTTTTGTACATACTGATTGCACCACTGCAAGGAGAGCAATTTCATACGTCGTTTTTATTAGCATAAAGGCTTGTAAGAGAGCCATCAAAGGACAAGCGCTACAGGCAGAATGAGCTAAATTTAAGGATCTATCATCTAGTTGCTACTCCAAAACAGAAAATATGGACAAATTTACGCTTGGGTTTGTAATTATCAGGCTTGGGTAATCACGGATTAAAATCACTAATCCTTAATCCGGGATTGGTGATTATGTTAATCACTTAATCACTAATCCCACTTCAGATTTTTTGCATATTGTAGTGTTCATATATTTACTTATGATGAGCCATGAGCTTTAGACATGAATATTATAGGTGTTGCATGGGGCAAATCAATACATGGTTCTTTGCCTGAGTGTAGACCAGTCAGTTTTAGTATATCTTTATTGAATAGAAGACAGAAGCAGAGTGAAGACGAAATCACAAGAGTTCGTCTTCAAAGACAATTTCATATCAGTCAGTTCAAGGTTTTATCAATCTACAGCAAGTCTTATCGTCTAGCATCGATTAACATAATTTGTTTAATCTATCTATCTATGTGGTGGGCACATACACCACACATATAATCACAATCACTAATCCCAAAACCAGCAGCCTTTAATCACCTTTTAATTACTACCTAATCACTGAGGTCCTACCTCCATGAAACTGTATTTCTATTACCTTTAATTCAGGTGCTCTTATGGGGTTGTGATTAGTTGTGATACACAGGTATAATAATTAATTGTAATATATTGTTGAAATACTTAGCTGAAATATATTGTTAACAAATTGTAGTTGCTTGTTTCTACATTACTTAGTCGAAATGATAAATCTTGAAAAAACTCAATCTCTAATCCTAATCCAAATTGCATTTTCGTTTAGCATTTAATCATCTAATCACCGGTGATTGGGATTGATTTTAATCACCTAATCACCAGTGATTGGGATTGGCATTAATCACCAATCACTAATCACCTTTTGAAAAAGCGTCTTCATTTAATCACAATCACTAATCCCTTGACCAAAATGGGGTGATTACCCAAGCCTGGTAATTATTATGACTCAAAATATAAGAAAATCGAAATTTAATGTGAACAAAATTTATGACTTATTACATTTTGAAGATTATTAAATTTTGTGTTTGGAAAAACTTATATTGGGTAAAATGTCCAATTGGAAAAACTGTCCGCCTAAAATTGGAAATTTTGGTTTGGAAATCTTGGTTTGGACATATTGTCCGGGGAAGAATAGGAAATGGGAGCCAGGTCCGTCCCCCCAGCATTTAAAGTTTGTGCACGAAGGAATACATTGGTTTTTTGAAAATGGTGTCACTGCTTGGTGGCATAAATTTGTTGAATTTACACTGCTTCAAATTACCAATTCCCGTCGGTATAGGGATAGTGGCTACATTAATACAGAATCGGAACACAAAGAGAAAGCGGGAATATTGGTTTTGTGTTTTGTTCCAGGAATGGGGCTTTGCATAGCACTCCTCATTTTTGTTTTCTTTGAATATGACCTAAAAGGGAACTGTTTAAAATGCTGCCATGATATGTCCAAAACATTTGGTAAGTTCCGAGTTTGATTAATTTAATGTTTACGCCTACATGTGCATGATTGTTTAATTTTGTTACGATTTCAGGAATTAAAAGAACTTGGGTGATACCAGCTTTGCCTTAGGACGTTATTGAATTGTCTCTAGAATACAATATCATTAATCAATCAATCAAGAATACTGCTCCGATCAGATAACACTTTACTAAATATCAGCGAGCTACCCTGGTCAGGGATGCTGATATCATCAATCAATCAATCAATCAATACAAGTGTTGTATTGAAGCACAAAATACTCAACATAAGATGCAAAATATGGCACCAGAAATAACCGCTGGACGTAAAGACCATGTACGAACCCAGCGAAATACTTGATGATAAAACAAGCCAACCTCCACGTCAAAACTCCACATTTTGGCAAAAAACCCTTTATACTTTTAACTCCTTTGACATATGAACCAGAAATATTGCAAGTCGCTAGCTTGTTTTCTGACACACGATTATGCCACATTTTGTTGAAGTCGTGCAAGTAGATACGGAGATATCGCACGCATAGTCTGACTGACAGACGGAAGGACGCACAGACGTCATTATATAATTTACCTTTCGCTACTAAATAATAACTATAATAAGTATGCATAAACGTATGGAAAAATATTACATCAAAGCATTGAAACAGAAAAGTTTCTGTGCAAAAATGCAAGTTTGGTTATATATTTTTAACACAGGTTTGAAACTAGTGATTTAAACATTTCATTTTGGACTAAAAAAAATTCTAGTCACTGTTTTAGTTACGCTATACAACTTGTAATGCAAGTAATAAGACAGGTGCCATGAACAATGTACAATTTGCGGGAATGTGGCAGGAAACAATTAATTTGCTTCCGCTTCTTAGAAAAACAATAACTGTTCTGTACAGTAATTAAATAGCTGAACAAAAGTAATTAAAGGGTGTGTACTTGTTATGGAGACATTCATGCAAATAGAAATTATATGCAAATGAAGGCAGCATATAAAAAATCAAATGCACCATAAGATAGCGCATCTTTCGGGGGTTATATGATGTATTTTTCGGTTTTCCAAAAATAACGCATCGTCATGAAATCCCGGGAAAATGAAGCGTCTTCAAAACGGGTTATATCCTACTTCGAAAATGTCCCTGATAGGTCAAAGATTAAAACCGTGAAACACTTTGTAGAGTAACGTAAGCGCCAGACTGTTATATACAAAATAATTCAGGGATATTAATCTACAAAAACACCAGACTGTGAGTTCTCTGAAGGACGTTTTGGAACGTTGGCTCCCTTAAGACACTTGAAGACGGCTTTAGAGTTGTTCGACGAACAGACCTCCACTTCATTTAGCGCTACAGCCAACAAGTTCAATATTAGTTCACAAGCGCTAGGACAAATTAAACTTCAGAAGTTGGACACTAAAGCGTACACCAAGCACCCGGCACCCAGGTGTGTCAAGGATCAGGAGCACGGTCCAAAATTTGAAGCCCGATTTGTTTACAAAAAAAACTTTCTAAAACCCATGTTATTTATGACGAGGACTACGTCTATTGGGATGCTCAAGATATTCCTGAAAACAAATATTTCCTTGCTTTCAACCCTAAGAAAGTTCCACGAAGCAAAAAAGTGTAGCTAAAAGCCAAATGCAGCAAAATATTGACGGTATGGCAGGTTATGGAAGAAAATGGGAGCGTTTCCGAACCTTATACTACCGAGGGGACTATGCCTGGAAAGAAGTGCCCTGAGGAATGTGTGATGGCACGTTTAATTTCGGTTATTGTTGAGCACAATAACCGCGAAAAAGTTATCCTCTGGCCGGACATGACCACTTCACACGAGGCCAAGAACGTAACTCCTACCTAAAAACTCAAAACACCGATTTTGTACCAAAATCCAAAAATGCTCCAAATATTTCACTGGCCAGAGGAATCGAAACATTTTGGAGTTTCTACATAGCGGAGTACTCCAATCAACAAAACCCACCCAATTTACTCCGAGATTTTCTACTATTAAGAAAAAAATCACAATCAAAGTGACAGCGTCATCGGGATATGAGGTTAGAATATAAGCCGAACGAAAAGTTTACAGCACTAAAAACAAAAGCACCAATGAATCTTAATTTATGTGAATATTGTTAACTGTTAGTAGTACTAAATGTTAAAAAATAGTGTAGTTCAATAAAGCTTAAGTATTAGGAAATATCACAATTTCAAAAATGTCTCCATAACAAGTACACACCCTTTATCTTCCACTTGCTGCATGCCTTGGTATTGAAACCACTTAACATAATCGTGTAAAGGTGTAACACATTTACGTCTTTCACATATACTTAACCTATAGTGAAGCTAACTATTAGTGGAAACTAATTAATGTTACTTTGAAACAAACTGCCGATGAATTTTAAATTTATATTTTCTAATTGGTTGAAATTTCTGTCAATCTTACATTTACTTTGTTAGTAGAAAATTGTTCTCTGGAAGTATTACTGTGCTAAAGCTAAATAGTACGAAAGTGAACTACAGGCACTTAGTAACAATTTCAAAATTTACAAAAATTATATTTTTTAAAGAAAACATTGAACTTAAGAGTTGTGTATACGCTCGAAGATATATATAGCCCGCCAGTGGAATATATTACTGGATTTGGCAAGATTTTAAACAGTATCAGCTGTCCGTTCGTCTTTATTCAAGCACAAAATGTTTTCTATTCTCATGATTTTCCAACGTCTGATATTGTCATAAACAAGACGTTTACCTTGACAAACGTTTACGGATCAAAGTGGAATGACTCAAAGGTAACATTCAATTCTCCTGTAATGTTCCGACTGAAACCCAGTTTGAATATATCTAAACACTTGCTGCAACCAAAATTACCAAATTGGAATGATAAAGCCTGATTAGATCAACGGAATACATTTTGTTTCTACAGTGTTGTCCTATTTTCAAAACAAAAGTGGGAAATAAACACTTCAGAGAAAGGTATTGTTTCGTAATTCCAATAGTTTATGCAGCTCCATTAGTGGGATTTTACACTGAACAATTAAAAAACAATGTGGTTATATATCTTCAAATAATTAGAAAGGACGATATGCATAACTGGCCATTTTTGGCCCCCAAAATAAAAATCGAGTTTTTGCTATAGAATCATAAAACAAGCAAAAAGATTCATTCCAGTCAAAGCTTTACGTAGATCTGGCCAACATTTCAAAAGTTATGAAGTTTTGAAAATGACGTGTTTGGTGACCTGACGCCAGCAAAAGGCCATCAACTGGAAGTACCTCAGTGGATATAACTTTTACACCACAGACACATGCTCAAAGGTTTAGGTATCATTCGAGAGACTACAAATCAGCAATCATCATCATCCACATTTACTTTTGCAAAAATGCTGTTCATTCTATGACTTATGGGTCACCCATCATGCATGGGTACCGAAAAATGCAGCTGTATACACTAAAAATCAGTTTGCACCTAAACGGTTAGAGGCACTGGCCAGCAAGGTACATCAAAATGAAACACTAAAGTAGGGCTGTTGGAAACTCTGTACCGCGGACGAATCTTCTTAGGAGTTGGGAGAGCGGTCCCGTTTTATTGAAAAAGTATGCCAAAATTGCACAAAAAACATCCATATATTTAAAAGTACAAACGCTTTCTTCCGCGGTCCAGAGTTTCTGAATACCCTAGTTTAGTGTTTCGTTTTGACGTACCTTACTGGCCCGTGTCTCTTACCGTTTATGTGCAAACTGATTTGTAGTGCATACAGTTGGATTTTTTCGGGACCCACGCATATTGCGTTCCCCATAGATAATTGAAAGAACTGCATTTTTACAGAAATAAATGTTAATTATGATTGGTGTTGTTTAGCCTCTCGAATTACCCTTTAACCTTTGTGGCCGAGCTTATAGTCCCAAAGTAATGTTCACTTAAGTAAGTCCAGTTGCTGATCCTTTGCTGGTGTCAGGTCACAAGCACGTCATTTTGAAAACGTCATAACTTTTGAAATATTGATCAGATCAATATAAAACTTTGACTAGAATAAATCATTTTGTATGTTTTATGATTCTGGAGCAAAAGCTGGTTTTTTCATTTTGGGGCCAAAAATGGCCAGTTATGCAAATCGTCCTTTTAAACCACAAACACTAACAACCGATTTAATTACACCGTTCGAACTTGAAAGCTACTTAGGCAACATTTACCAAAAAGACAAAAGCTTTGGTTTCATAAGTTGTAAAATTGTGCATAATATCATCATAGACTTAGCTAAAATGCTTAACTGTCAACATTTAAAATATTTTTCTGCTTGCTTTGCAACAAACAATTTTCTGGTAATAATTTCTACCCTCTAGATAATAAACAGCCTAATATTTGGAATTATCTCACATTTCAAACTATAATACGCGTACACTGCCCGACTAAACTTTGGCTGGAAATTGGAGGAGGGTTCAATTACAACAACGTTAGAAACATTATAGCAAAAAACATTTTTCTGATTGACGCTTCAATCCAAGTATCGTCCTCACTTCTGATAGAGTATCTACTGATAAGTCATACTGGCAAAAATCATTCTGTGTCTAGCGAAGTAAGATGGGAACGTAATCCTACAAAAAGTATGTGACCTTGGTTGATAAAGAACGTTGGATGTGGACCTTACCCTAATATGCCACTACATGACTGGTATATCATTGTAATCATAGGAAACACTGACTACAAATTTGCAACATGCTTTTCCCAAGAAAAGCTTAGTTTTTCGTATTTAGTTAATCCATTTCAAACAAATTTTTGGATAGGTCTTGTTGTATGTGTAGCACTTTTGGCTTTTATTGCATACGCAACTGTGTATTATTAGTATTATATGAAATTGTTAGAAAACCGTGGTTTCTCACCTATCTTTACATGTGGCAAGTGCTTCTCGAGGAGGGACCTAGTGTACCCACATTTCTTATAAAATATGGAAAAGTAAAGATAGTGCTTGCCGCTTGGCTAATTATAGGTATCAATTTGACAAACTGTTATACAGGCATTGTGACTGTTGGGACTGTTGCGCCTTCACCACAGTTTACGATCTTAAAATCGTTCAATGATTTACTTTGCACAAAGTCAGGATGTATAGGTAATTGTACTCAAATTTATTTTGAACTAGCTAACTGCAATATATTTTGGAAGAAGCAAAATTACACCAAAACAAGAAAACTCGTACCTGTACGGACACGTGGACGGAAATATTGTGCGTTTTTTGAGAATAGCCTTAAAATTGAGAAACAGTTTCCCGTAGAATGGAACCCAGAGATAAATTTTGTCAGTAACGAGTCGTACACTTTATTTAGTGGGATAATAAAGGGAAATATGTTCTATTTTCCTCCAAAATATAAAGGAATCACATACCCGTCCCCTGTAGAGCATGAAATTGTCAAGTGTAAAAACACTGTTTTAGTAGCAAGTTCCGACTACATTAATCAAGAGGAAAACTATTTGAAGAAAATGCATACAAAAAAGACTTTCTTTACAAGCAACGACTCAGTACTCCCATCGTATATAACCTGGCAGTTCTCTCCACCAAAAGGGTCTAATTTGATAAATGTGTTCATCAGTTTCATTGAAAATGGGATCTATAACCAAATTAAAAAAATATATCATGCACGCAAATGGATATCCAAGACAAGATTGCAGCGTAGCAGAAATAATTCTTTAGATCAGAGTTTGGTCAGTCCTATATCCCTCAAGTCAAATATTAGATCTATTGTGTATGTTACAGTTATTTGTATAGCACTTGATAGTATTGTGTTTATATGCGAAAATATTCTAGTTATTTTTGTACTTACAAGTAAAGGCAGGGAGTGGTAACCCGCAAACTTTTAAATGGTTCATGTTTTCTAGATCACTTTTAGCCGCTGATTACGAATATCATGTCAAAAATCCCGAATGCGCAAACATAAGGGTGCTATCTGGATATAAATGTTCAAACGACCTGTTGTATACATCAAGCGTAACCGCGTCCAGCCACTTATACCGTAACATAAATTGAATTCGAGGATTTTGTTTTAGAAATTCACTATACCATTCAAAATTAAAGTCGGAAAAATGTATATCAGTTTTGCTTCATTTGAAATTTAAACATTAAAAACCCGGCTACCTTTGCGAATTGATTGGGTTGGTATAGGTTTCCAATTTAGCAGCTCTAATTTTATGAGCGAAGAGCTTTAACAAAGCGAGACTTAAAATCGCTGCAGCAAGAAGTGTAAAATAGATTGTAAATTATTCATGATATATGATTATGAGTCTAGTTTTATGAAATTATGATTATGAAATCCAATGGCATGTTTGTCTTCTTTATATTATCTTAACTTCTCTAAGGTTAACAGTGTTAACATTTCACACACACACAAACCCCACACAAATATTTCATGCGTCTTACAGAAGTACATTGCAACGCACATCATAAACCTTATAAAAACTTATCTGATACCTGAATTTGGAATTGAAAAACTCACTCAAACCATATTTTAGAAGTCTTTGTTTTTGGTAATTGGTCATCGTGGTAATAACTTAAGGCAGTATTGCAAAATTCAAGCCAAGTACCGCCTTAAGTATGCGCATTCGGGATTTTCGACATGATATTCGTAATCAGCGGCTAAAAGTGATCTAGAAAACATGAACCATTTAAGAGTTTGCGGGTTACCACTCCCTGCCTTTACTTGTTAGTATACAAACACTAAGGATTTGTCAATACAGGCTATATGTTTGGTACTACAAAACTACACGCAAATTACTTTGTGAGTTAGGTATAAATTTAAAATAAGTGCATGATAATGCAAAAATAAAGTTTAAAAAATAACTTTATGCAAAATGACAATTTCGTTCAAATACAAAAATGTGCTTTTATACTGCTTACCTTTTGTAATAAACTTCCGTTATGACTACGGACAAAAACTGTCAACCATCCAATTAAAGAACAATAGAAATGCATTTATGTGAGAATGCAGTGTAAAAACGGGAAATAATGGGGCAAAAGCAAGTGCATGTAAAAATAGATCACGTCAGTCAATATTTTATCTTCTTATCAAAGATAACATCGAATCGAAGATCGAAAATTTTATAACTTTCATGTGCCAACTTTTTCAGATCCCAGTGGCACATTGTACAAAGTGTATATTATTGTCCTTAAGGAGAAATTCTGGATTGGTTTACTGTTAAAATATAAGTATGTTTATACGGCAAACGTAATGTTTTGTGTATTTTGTAGAACGTATGAAACGAATGTTATATTATGCAATGTATGAATTCGTATGAACTTATGTAGGTATTGAATGTGAGTTGAAAGAAGTGGAATGTCGCGTAATCACATTCCAAGTAAAATGACACAATTGTTATTGCTGGTCACTGAACAGGCCAGCACATACACATAATTAATGTTACTGTACTATGTTAAGTCGCGTATATAAAAAGGCAAATAAACTGATCTCGAATCAATTGTCTAAAACAATTCAACATTTACTGATTCTAAGCTAAGTCCAAACGCTAAAATGATCCCATAGAGCTAAACGTGTAATTTTTTCTTCGCCTAAATTTAAAGTAAGAATACTATAGATAATTGACTAACAAAGCAAGGAAAATACAAAACTTAGTCACAAATTTATTCAAAGCCATTGCTAGGTTTTCTCAAGTAGACGTTAATTGCAAATAGAAAATTTTACAGCCTGAACAATCAATCACAATCAATAATCAATAAAATGAATACAATCAATAAATATATGTAAAGGTATAAGTTCAAAAATATTATTTTGAGAATTTGTTTTTTAAAAAGCAGGGAAAACTCGAATATAGTATAATATTTCAATTTAAATAAGTTGAATTTTTTTGGGTAAAATAATTTTATTTTCATGTTCATGAATAATTTGTTATTTACGTCAAAGGCTTGGCATTCGTCAGTGTGCCCCCGTTGTTTCTTCGAACCAACAATAGTGTGTGGTTTTAAACCTACTTGATTTTAGAATATACAGTATAGAAAAAGCAGTACATCATTCGTATTGTTGTAAGCTTTTCAGACTTACAAATCAACATGGCCACACCTTTAATGTACAAAACAATGAATTTGTACCAAACAATCCAAACGATTGTGTATTGTAAACGCTACTTAATCGGTTGGAACCCTCATACCAAAAGATTTTATTACGAAACTGCTCCTTTTTATCGTCTAAGTTGGGTGTTCCCATCATTCATAATATGGGGAAATGTTGTTCTCGCCTTAGCATTTGTGGCGCTAACGTGCAATCGCCCAAACCTGGAATACGCTTTAAAATACCACGCTGATCAAATGTTGTTCACTTTCTATGGTATTGCAGTTTGCATATTAGTACTGTATTTAGACTGGACTATTTTGAAACATAGAACGGATATTGTAGCCTTTCTTAACATTCTCTTTAGTTTTTTCCCTTCCTTTCGTAAAAGTGTTCACTCGGCATGGTACAATGATGCCATGGGTTGCTTGGGATTAGTTCTTGTGGAATGTTTAACCTGTGCTGTTGTTGTATTTCTGGCCGGTGGTTTAGGATTAGTTGATATGTCAATTCTGCCAATAGCTATAAATTTATTGTTTCCACCAGAAAACTCGCGCTCAGCCACCTTTTTTATTTTAGAAGCATCAGTGTCCACCTTTTGTCATCTTCAAGTTGGCTTTGAAATTATAACAGTTATTGAAATAAGTTGCTTGATGCTTCTCTACGTTGTCTATCTACATCAAAAGTATCTCGACATTCTTGGGCGTATTTCCAAAGACCCCACAAACACAAGCTTGCAATATGTGCTGATTTGCTATCAACGTTTGCGTGTGTTAAATGCTGTATTTGCTGAACCATGCCGTATCATTGTTGGTATTTACATGGGATTCGGATTTTATATATTAATCTTTTCAGTCTGCTTGTCACTCTGGTGCTGGGATATACTTTCTCCGTTTGTTTATCCCATTATACCCCTTGTGATTGGAGTATGCTGCTTACTTCTATTTGCTGCTTTGCCCTTAGCACCTAAATGTATACAGTTGAGCAACGATATGATAAGACACTGGAATTTACATCTTGACAAATTTAGTGGTTCGAAGAGATATACCCGACGAATAAGGATTTCACTGAGACCTATAAAATTTTCTTGTGGAACAGTTGGAGCTTTGTCTAGAGAGAGGTCAACTACTTATCTTGGTTCAATATTGGAAAACTGTGGAACGTGTTTACTTTTATTTGGAGATATGGTGACTAGTTTTAAATGAGCTTACTTCCTATGTTGATTGGACAAGCTTTGAAAGCAAAATAAGATGTTTTAAATTTTATCCTATCTCATGGCAAAAGCCTGTGGATTAGTTTAATAAGACAATGTATAAGAATTAACACACATGTAAATAAATTTGGTTTTGCAAATAAAAATTCGTCGGAATTTTTGAAAGCATCCTCATACAACTATATTTTTGTCTTAGTTTGATTTCCAGAATACGTCGTTTCAGATTTGCTATTAACATCAAACGTGGAAGTTAAGAGATTGCTTGAACAGAGATTGTTTTTGAAGGTGCTCAAATAGCACCTCCAAAGTTAGATTTCAAAACCTTTCATGATTAAAGACATTTTTACCAAATTTGGTCTACAGCAGATTACTGAGAAATTGTAGTTTTAAAATGGCATGTAATTTCTCGTCTATGGAAAAATACTCATCCATCTATGGGATTACCGACTTTTATTGTGGGAGGTAAAAAATTCAGTACTCCCTTACCCGGGAGTATTTTTCCACGGATAAGTGAGTATTCTACCATTTTTGTGAAACATAATTTGAGATTTTGTCCCCGTGTTGTATTTTTAAAGAAAGACAACCAGCAAAGGTTACTGAGTCAGTAGCAAATATGCAAGCAACCAGACAGCCTTGTAACCAGCCAAGACGGTTAGTCTTACTAAGTCATTAGAATGTTTGTTGGGTTGGCAACTTCACTAGCAATACACTCCAATACCAGCTCTTGCTGCTCTTTGGTCATGCCAAAGTTAAACTTCCTGTGATTGGAGTGATCTTGATTGTTGGTTAAGGCAGAGGTGAAGTTAGGTAATATTACATAAAAATTGCTTGGTGCATTTAAAATGAAAAATCAGGTTGTCAAAATTCCTAAAATTAATACTGGATTCACTAAACCTAGAATGCCGTGGTCAATTTCTGGTGCCACCGCCAGCTTTCATCTATACGATGTCATGCAATAAGCTGTAAAATAAGTCCAAGAACAATGCAACAGTGTTATTAGTATTATCTATGCTACACAATTAAATGTTCTTGACAAAGTGATTGAAAAAAACAAGACTGAAATCCCGTTTATTTCACATTAATCACTCGTGGCATAAGGCCAACCTTAAATGTACTGACACTTCATCTGATAAATCTTATCTCTCGATTTTTGAGCGTTGCCTTGCATTTTTGCCATTACCCCAGTATTATTCACATATTTCCTGATTCCTTGTTAGTTTTCTACAGACTCAGACCTTTGCTGGCTGTCTCTACTTAAAAGTACAATACAGGGACAAACTCTCAAGTTTTGTTGCATACAACATGTGGAATACTTACTTATCTCTGGAAAAATACTCCCGGATACGGGAGTACTCGAATATTTTACCTCCCACAATAAAAGTCGTTAATCCCATAGACGAATGCAGATTTTCCCAGGACGAAAAAAATTATCTCTTTTAAAATTGCAATTCAGCTGCTGAATTTCAGCAAATACAATTTCATTTGGTTTGTCATAAATATTAAAAGAGTTACTTCTAATACGCCATGAGTTTAATAATTTACTTTCTAAGTAAAAATGCTACATAAGGTACATCCTATTACTGGTGAACACGAAAGTATGTAGCGCGTGCACAACAATTGCTTTTCATGTTTTACTTACACAACAGGAAGTGATTTAGACTACAACGACTAAATTAGTTTTTAGCTTCAAGCAGCTATTCTGCCCTTACCATACATTTTGTAACTTACCGTACATGTTTTATGTGAAAGTAATACATGTATATAATATGTCAGTTATTAAGTAGCGAAAGCTACTTTATAAGATGGCGCTGTATGTCTGTCCATCTGTCTGTCCGTCCGTCCGTCCGTCTGTCCGTGCGATATCTCTTTAACGGTTTCACCGATTTTTACGAAACAAGGCATAAAGGAGTCCCATAACATGAGCAAGCTTTGCGCAAAATTTCAGGTCAATGTGTCAACTCCAAAGGTCATAGGTCAAAACTAAAAGCTGTAGTCCCCTTGTTCAATAATGGACTTTTGAATTAAACAAAACTAAAAGAATTTTTCGTAAAAGTCGCCTTGTTCAATAATTGCTTTTGAATTAAACAAAACTAAAATCATTTTTTGGCACAAAGGAGTTCCATAACATTAACTAGCTCTGCGCAAAAGTTCTGGTCAATTGGTCAACTCCAAAGGTCAAAACTAAAATCTTTTTTCGTGATGGTCCACTTGTTCAATAATGGGCTTTTGAATTAAACAAAACTAAAAGAATTTTTCGTGAAAGTCCACTTGTTCAATCATGGGCTTTTGAATTAAACAAAACTAAAATAATTTTTTTCTAATTGTCCCATTCTTGTTTCAATTCAATTTTGAACCGATTTTTTGTTTGTTCTGAACTATACTTCTGCTTTCGCTACTTTGGTACATGTGGGCATGTTGCCGGCTTTATTAAACATATTGTTTTGTACGAGAAACTATGTACTAGTGGATTTAATTATTCTGCTGACAGATACTAAATATGGTAAACTTACATACAATTTCAAACATTTTTAACATGTTTAAAAAGTGTTTATACTACTGTTTGGTTTAAAAATTTAAATTGACGGATAAGCGTTTTCAATCAGCATGAGATAT
>CM056169.1:34723965-34800697 GCA_029691765.1 Entomobrya proxima | reverse complement strand
TAGAAACTTGCATGTACTGTACTGGTTTGTTCTCTACTCTAGAAGGTTCTCAGTTTCTGACAGACCACTGCAGGTGTACCATTATTTGGTTAGGCGATACAATTTGGCTACCTGCTAGAAAGCTTTTTTCGGTACTTGGTCAAGTTAAGTAAATATTGGTAGGATTCGTATTAAAAGTGTTTGTTTTGTTTTCTTAACCAGTTTTAGTAACAATACGCAAAATAGTTTTAGAATTAAATAGAAAAGGGAAAATCTTATTGCTAGGCGAAAATAAAGTAGCTACCTCTCCCAGTTTTTTAGCCGACATTTGGGGTTTTTGTTGTCCGCTAAATCAGCAAGCCAACTTAGCGGGCCTTTTGACTAACTTAGCGGACAAAAACTTATAATTTTTTTAAACTTTGTTTCTGTGCATAAAAATGTTTCAAAAGTACATAGACAATTTTATGTGTAACAATGTGGTGGTGAATCATAGCACTGCTGATAAGTCTTATCGTTTTTCTTTCTTGAGCTCCAAGAGCCAATACCAATACATATCAGCAATTCATAATTTGCAAATGTTAAGTAAGAAGTGAACATATAAATAATGATTGGCATTGGCAGTACAAAGCTCACTAATAGTATGCTTTTCAGGTTTAGTCAAATCAAACGTTCCTTCTGGTTTTGTATGGTTGGAGTGACTTCTATGCAATACTCGTATGAAATAGTTTTATTGTGCACTGCAAGTACAATAACCCTTTACACAATACGAAGTGGATGATCCATATTTGTAGACGGGTTACTTATACTTTCTCCAATTCAATTCGATTTCTTCTGTACTAAGATTATCTATGTGCTTCCAAGATGGCTTTCGTTTATAATTTGACTCTGCCATTTTTGCTTATTGCTGCTATTTGCTAAAAATGATACCAAGTGCACAGTGCACTGCAGGTTTGGGAATAGCATTTCGGGTCTAGCTAGTTGGGGCCGTGCTATGTGGTCTAGTACTTAGCATGCAGAAAAAAATGAAGAATAGTGAGACTTTATACTTAAATATATCCATGCAACTTTAAGGAATATTATATTATGCATAATATGCATGCATATTTATTTCAAACATTTTTAACCTTACAAACCTTATGCAGAAACAAAAATCATTGGTCATGGATAAAGGATATTTTCGTTTTAAAACGAGAAACCCCTGTAAAATCATTACTTGTATGTTCACTTCTTATTTACTTAACATTTGCAAATTATGAATTGCTGATATGTATTGGTATTGGCTCTTGGAGCTCAAGAAAGAAAAACGATAAGACTTATCAGCAGTGCTATGATTCACCACCACATTGTTACACATAAAATTGTCTGTGTACTTTTGAAACATTTTTATGCACAAAAACAAACTTCATAAGAAGAGTAAACGGGCTTTACGGATGATGATAGAGATTTTTAAAGACTCAAGCTATCGAAATTTATTCAATTTCTTCGTCAGGAGCAAATACGAATGAAAAATTCAAAACGTGGAGTATCATAAGTTAGAAAAAACATATATGCTAAAGAAAAATCCATTCCATTTCCGATTGCTTGACCTTGGAAACCTTATGGTTTTGGGATAAGCTTGAGTAAGAAAGTTGATATGATGGGACTGAGTGTTTTGCCATTGTTTTTGTTGAGCTTTAACTCATCGTCCAATTTCTGAATGTACAAGCCTTCCTTCGCTTCCCGATGAAAATAACGAGGCTCGACTTCCAGAAGACTTGCTGAGTCTATTGTCATGATGTGGTCCGGGTTGTTTTTTAAGTGTTCGGATACTGCGGAATTTGAGCTTTTGCGGAAATGATCTTCGATACGTTCGGTATAGGGTCGACTACTTTCTCCAATGTATTTAATATTGCAACTGCATGTCATTATGTAAATTCCTGGTGGGGCTATATTCAATTTCTGCTTCATGTTGCATACAAGGCTGCCTATTTTAGTTCCCGGAATGTATCCAAAATCGCAGTCCACATGTTCTCTGAAGAAATTTGCTATTCTGGTAGTTATTATTCCCATGTATGGAAGAATCAGGCGAATTCGGTTCTCTTCAGGTAAAATAAGTTCATTGTGGGTGAGAACTTTAAGTTTCATCTTCTCAATTCTTTGATTGATAAAACCCAATGGATAGTCGTTGGACATCAAATCATATCGAATCTTGTCGAGTTCTTCTTCCAGAAATTCTTCATCACAAATCACAAGAGCACGAAACGAGAGGGAATCCACAACGGACATTTTTTGCGAAATGTGGTGGTAGGAGTGGTAATTAAGATATATTCCAGTATGTGTTGGCTTCCTGTAGACTGACTTTCGAATCTGTCCCGACTGATTCCTTATAATTTGCATGTCCAGAAAAGCTATTTTGTTGTCTTTTTCCAATTCACAGGTAAATTGGATGTCGACATGGTATGAGTTCATTGTTGATAAGACGTGGTCACTTGAGTTTTTGGGAATAATTGCAAACGAATCATCTACATAGCGTTTGTACAATACAAAGAAAGGATTGTGGAGTATAACGTGCGTGCCAGCATTCCTAATAAAATACGGTAGAGAAAAATAGTGGTTGCCGCCTGGCTAATAATAGGGGTCATTTTGACAAATTGCTATAAAGGAATTGTAACTACTGGTACCGTTGTACATCCACCACAATTTACAAGCTTGGAGTCTTTTAATGATCTGGTTTGTAAAACTTACGCAAAAACAAACTTGAAAAAAATTATAAGTTTTTGTCCGCTAAGTTAGTCAAAAGGCCCGCTAAGTTGGCTTGCTGAGTTAGCGGACAACAAAAACCCCAAATGTCCGCTAAAAAAGTCATTGGGAGAGGTAACTACTTTATTTTCGCCTAGCAATAAGTACATGCTAATAGAAAACAAGTTGTATAAAAGCTTGCATTGTTATGGAGTATAGAATATTTACTTTCAGAACCCACACGGTGCTTTGTGTAACTTTGATTTTAAACATTGGAAGCGTGTATACATTCGAAGAAAAACATGGTCAGCCAGTAGATTATATCGGTGGATTAGGCAAGATTGTTAACAACATCACCTGCCCACATGTATTTATACACACTCAAAATGTTTGGTATTCACACGACTCTCATTTAACTGATATCAACATTAATAAAACTTTTACGGTGGCAACAGTTCAAGGGTTAAATTTTAATGACTCCGAAATAGTAGACAACTCGCCCGAAGCATATAGAGTGGACCCCAGTTTCAATATATCTAAAAAATTATTGCTACCCAATTATAACGTTTGGGACAAACAGGTTTCTTTGAATCCCTTTAAGCACCGCAATATATTTTGTGCATACCTTATAGTTCTGTTTCCAAGTGTTAAATGGAAAATAAAAACGCCAAAAGAGACGGTATCGGTTATTCCAATTTTATACTTTACACATATATTGAACATATTTACTGAGAAGATCAAAAATAGTGTAACAGTATACCTTGAAATAATTAATCATCAAAAACAAAATAATCAAATAACCTCTTACGAACTTGAAAATCTCTTTGCCAACGTATTTAAATCCGCAAAAACTGTTGGGCTTTTACGTTGTAAAACTGCGCAACACAGCATCATAAGCTGGACTGAACTGCCTGATTGTCAGCATATTTTCTTCTGCTTGCTTTGTAACCGATAATTTTCTGGTAATTATTTTTACCCGCTAGATAATCCTCAGCACAGTATTCTACATTATCAGACTTTCCAAATGTTAACTACTTCACATTGCAGTTCAACACTTTGGATTGAAGATAAAGATAAAGCTAGTTTTAAACACGAGGAACCTAAAAAGAGAATTGGAAGGAACATATTTTTGATTGATGCTTCAAACGAAGTGCATGCCTCATTTTTAATAGAACATTATACTGTTCAAACATGCAAGAGATAATCAATCTCTAATTTCAAGAGATACGAGTGATTATTTCGAATCAAGACGAAGATGTCCTTGGTTGCAAAAGAATGTTCGATGTGGACCTCATCTCCAAAGAGTGCGTGGTTGCAATACCATCATAGTGGTTGGAAGTGCAAACTATAAGTTTCTGACGTGTTTTGCAAAGGAGAAGCTTAGTTATTTGTATCTAGTTCAACCTATTCAGATTGATCTTTGGATAGGTACTTCCATTTGCGCTATAACTGTCGCGGTTCTTGCATGCACAACTATTGTTAGGGTTTTGGTTAATGGGTAGGTTACTTAAATGAGATCAACAAGAACACAATGAGTTTCAGTTTGATACTGGCGTAAGAGCCCCGATTTATTCACGTTTTTGTCTTTAAATACTAGCGTACATTTTTGGCATTACCTAAATGGCAAAACGACAGAACGTTGTTTGCCTTACAAAGCATAGTGTAGTGGTAAGCTGTTTGGTCTTCTTGCTTAACCAACGTATTTGAATGAGTCATGCATTAAAACGATGAGTGAAACGTTCTTGAGTACCTAATTTTAATTCAAACATAACACTATGTATTTTATGGAATTGCTAACAAATCGTGGTTTCTCACCCTTACTGTACATCTGGCAAGTTCTTCTTGAAGAAGGGCCAAGCGTGCGTGCCAGCATTTCTAATAAAATACGGTAGAGTAAAAATAGTGGTTGCCGCCTGGCTACTAATAGGGGTCATTTTGACAAATTGCTATAAAGGAATTGTAACTACTGGTACCGTTGTACATCCACCACAATTTACAAGCTTGGAGTCTTTTAATGATCTGGTTTGTAAAACTGAAAATAATAATCTAGGTAATTGCACTCAAATATATTTGGAAAAAAATAATTGCTTTGAGTTTTGGATGAAACTGAACAATACCAGGGTCAAGAAACGTATATTAACAGGAGATGACTGCAGACCTTCATTCAAAGGCGAGCTTAGAGTTACATATTACGTTATATTATAGAACTTTTACAAAAATTGCTAAGAAATTTCAGGATGACTGGATCCCTTCTATTGCACCCTTGGTTAACAACAAGTCCTATATATTATATAACGAATTACGTTTTATTACCCCCCAAAACTTAAAGGAATTTCTTATGCATCCTCCGTGGAGCATGACATTGTTCGATGTGGAAAGACCGTTTTAGTAGGAAGGTCTGAATTTATTGCTCAAGAAAAGAACTATTTGCAAGATATATACGCAAAGAAAACTTTCTTTGCAAGCAACGATACTGTACTGCCGGCATTTTTAACGTGGATGTTTTCGGCACCTAAAGGTTCTAATTTGGTAAAAATATTTGTTGGGCTGATTGAAAATGGTGTATATAAGCAGATAGAAAAGATATATTATTCCCGACAGTGGAAATCCAAATCAAGAATACAATTTAGTAAAGATAACTCTTTGGATCAGCATTTGGTCTCTCCGTTGTCACTTGAATCAAATATTAGATCTATAGTTTATGTAACAGCTGGTTGTATAGTGACTGCTGGTATTGCGTTTCTTTACGAAAATATTCTTAAATTGCTGGTAAAGGGTAAACATATTGTTAGTATGTTAGGTTATAGACTACTATTATTATACTACAGGAAATGTCGCAAAATCGATAAGCATTTTCTTTGAATGTACATAAAGTACACTTGACTGGGTCTTACATTACTTTATTCAAATTATACAAGACACTGTATTAAGGTTAAATTATATACGTTTTATAATAAATTTTAATTATTAATTATGGATTTTGTGGCACCAATTTCTGAAAAGAACATGGACTAGTTTTTGTCAAATTCTCAAGCAAAGGAGACCAAACTTGGTGGGTTCAAATTTTAATTTTACATTTTTGTATAAAACATAATGTATGAAATATGGTGCTGCCCGGAATTACCTGCCATTGGCAGGTAACTAACATTCGGAACTAATTTCAGTTGTGCAATTCCCTATATTGCAAAAACATACTTACAATGCTTCATCTGGTTGTAAAAACGCAATAGTTTGTTTGCCAATGTTTAAAATGGATCAGTTTCATGATGAGTTAAAATCTTTGTTACTTCATTTGGCGATAATATGATAACTTTGTTAAGCCCGTTAACTTTGTTATCAGTTTTAAATCATAAGTGGCAAATGAACTCATAAAAGCTTTGAATATTTGATGCGATAACATATTTATTGCAAAAAACGAATGCTTATTTGTCGCATCAAGTTCATTCAACAAAGATAGTAAATTGTCAAGTTCATGGCTATTTGGAGTAAATAATTTCAATAACGAACTGATCTGAGACGGGTAAAGCAATCAAGCGGTTTTGTGCCTTGTGGATCCCAAAATTAGAATATGAATGAGAAGTAAATAGACTCTTTTCTAAAAGATCTACAGCAAATATTGGATGAATGCATGAATTCGTAACTGTGAATCACACCACACAAATACATACGATTGAAAGAACAATGTTGCAACATCTGATTTTTTTAAATTTTAGTTTCAATTAGATTCTTTATACAAAAATGGTAGTTACTCCAATGACATGCATGTGTTGCATTTACATCGTTTACTTATGTTTTACATGCCATTGAATTTGAAATCGGTTTTTATGAAAGCCTATTTGACAGCCGCCTATTTGGAAATCTAGACTAATTGTATTGTAAAAGTCATTATCATTACAGTCTGCTCCTTGTTCCTACTGCTGCATTTAGAGCTGACATAATATCTTTAAATAATTAAACCAACTAGTAATTCAATAAAAACACGTCTTATAAAAAATGTTTTACAAATCTAATGAAGTTGCGGTTTTAATGTATTCAAGTTTAATATAAATACAAATAAATATAATAATACATGCATATTATTGGTGCATATTCTCTTTAGAAATTATATTTTGTTATCGTATTTATAACTTTTTAGTACACAATACAGAATAATATGGTTTATACTTACTAAACATATAATGAAATCGGTAGATAAAATTTTCCACATTGCTAATTATACTATTAGAAGTACTTAGACAACTCAATTTATAAACGTCTACGTCGGAACCAAATTTCTTTAATATAAATTTCAAATTGTTTATTTGTTTGCATATTCGCTGAAGGATTTTATTTGACACAGTGTTTCATCATCAAGTTTTTGGTTTTTGTGCAACAGCTCCACAAGCTCCATTACTGACTGACCCCTTTTATTTCTAATGTAAAACACTGACGAGTTTGGTAAATTATTAAAAATATCTTCTAGTATTATGTTTTTAAACGTGTCTGAGTTGACATCCTTTCTAGAAAAACACTTATGCAATGGAGTGCTGCCTTCTTTGTTTTGAGAGCATATGGTTTTAGACATGAGTTCCTTCATTCTTGTTAAATGAGGTATAAATTCAGGTGGTGATACTTCAAATGCCAAATGAAGGATTGTGTTTCCTTCATTATCCGTGACACCAATTTCTGCTCCATGTTCTATTAAGTATCTTAAAGTTTCAACTACACCTTCGAAGCTATCACTCGGCTTTTGTTTACCTGTCAGTTCTATAAGTAGATGTAATGCACTTTTAGAACCTGATGCTGCGTGTGTTCTTGCGTTCACGTGGACACCGCTTTCTACTAATATTTGAATTACAGCTAGCAATGTTTCATGATTTCGAAGAAATGCACAATGCAGCGGAGTTCGTCCCATACAATCAGTCATTACTAAAAACTGAGGAATTTCTTCAATGAAATATTCTAAGGCATCCACATTACCATACATGGCTGCTAAATGAAGAGCAGAACGTTTATCAAAATCTGTTTTTTCTACGTCAGCATCAAAATTAGTAAAAAGAAGTTTCAAATAGTTTTCTGATCTGCCACCTATAACAGCTTGCAGAAACACACTATTGCCCTTGTTATCCCTAGCGTTAAGATCTAACTGATTTTTTGATTTCAACAGTTCTAACGTGTCCTCAGTAACTTCAAAATTATGCATGGCATAATGTAATGGTGTACGTCCGGATTTGGATGTCGCAGAAAATACTTCCATATTTTCTCCATTTATCATGAAAACAAGATTATGAAAATATACTTCAGAACCACATGAGTTTGCAACGGTATGCAGAACAGTTTTGTTACTCAACGTCATTGCGTCTAGTTTCCCACCCATGTGTATTAGATAAGCTAACAAATCAAAATGAATACCAGGCATATGCATAGGTGTTTCACCATTAGCCATTGTTTCGTGAAGCAGAGTATCGTTAATCCTTAAAAATATTTCTACTATAGCCTGCCTATTTTTAACAGCGAATTCGTTCAAATTTAAAGTATCTTTTACACATACATGTAAAAGGTCATACATTCTTGGTTCATGTATTTCTGCATCAAAGCCTTTTTCCTCGACCAAATATCTTACGGATTCTAAGCGACCTTCTCGTGTAGCAAAATGCAATAAGGAACCTGTGAGATCTTTATCTATTATTCTCCATACTTTGCTAATCGCCACTTTTTCTTCTTGTTCTAGAAGATTGCAGGCTTCACCTAACAAGCCAATTTCATTATTCCAGATGGCTTCCAGAGCCAAGTTCAAACTGTGAGATGCTGTCATCGGTGGAGTCTTAGACTTTTCAATTTCAATTTCATCGCCTAGATGAACTTTTCTTAGTAACGAACCAATGCTGTCTTGTCGAACTGGTCCGTTTGTATCTGGTTCTGTATCTAGGTAAAAAATGAAAAAAATATAAATGACTTATCACAGACTACCATATTATAATTATTTTTTAGAATTATTTACCTTCATTAATTGCTTGTAGGTTAGCTGGATGTCGTGTAGCAACCAACAGATTTCTTCGACGAGAAACGTTTATTCCCATACCCGATTTTTGAAAGCTTTCTGAGATGGCTGCGAGTACATGGTCTGATTTGTAAGAGTTACAAAATGTGTCATCATTGTAATACGCCTCTAATCTTGGTTCTGCCTTCATTTGATCAAATTGGGTCCAAAGTGTTGACAGAAGAAAAGGAAACCTGCTTGTCCAGTAAAGTAAAAAATCATCGTACATATCACCAAGCGAATTCCGAACAATTTCTGGCAGTTGCGTGTAGTTGTTATAGAGTTTTGAAATTATCAGGAATAGCTCTTCCACGGGAGAGTGTAAACGGTTATTCAAATTCAGTAGATAAGAATCTACATAACTTTTAACATCAGGACATAACCGATTTGTCCACTCTGTAGTGTCAAGAATTTCAGCACTTGCAATGTTTCGGAGATAGGATGTATAGTTGGCAAAGCATGTTTTAGTGCTGCCGATATTATTTTCTAGCAAAAATCCTATTTCTACTATTAATTTGATCTTCCTTTCTGATGACCAGTATACCAAATGGTTTAGTAAATGACTGGTTCTGGGTCGTTCTAAATGGTTTTGACTGATCATTACTCTGATTAGCCAATAGAAGTCTAACACTGCTTCATTAAAGTGTGAAGTATTCATCTGGACAATATTATCTAAGATGTTAACTGAACATCGGATTTTATCTCCAAAAGGATGTTTTCCTCCAGAAATGACGTAGTAGTAGACACAACCCAAGGAAAATATATCAGCAGCAGTAGTCTAAAAATTGATAGAGCTTGGATATAACATATTTTTAGAAATATAATATATTTACATATTAAGCGTGTAAAGCATACAGCAACAAGTTTTCTATTATCATGTTCGTCTCGTCGCAGCAGCTCTGGAGCCATCCATCCAAAAGTACCCTTTCCGGTGGTTACCGTCACTTCCCATCTACCTGGTGCCGTTTTTTTGGAAATCCCGAAATCAGCAATTTTCATTTTAATAGTTCCATCATCTTCAATTTTCACCAAAATGTTTTGAGGCTTTAGGTCCAGATGCAAAATACCGTTACCGGAAGTGTGTAAGAAATGCAATCCTTTTGTGATTTGACGTAATTCAGTCACTTCAATTGGATACAGATTTAACTGAATGCATTCAGCCAAGTTACATTTGCAAAGCTCCAGAGCAATCAGAAGTAAACCATGTTTCTCTTCTGAGCAAAAGTAACGAACTATATTTTCGGTGGTGTTATTTAGAAGTTCGACTAGCTGTTGTACTTCTTGTTGGGCTTGCTTAGCGTCAATGTCCTCGCAGCTAATTACTTTTACTGCAACAGGAATGCATCCGTATTTACCTTCGTAGACCTTGCTGCTGCCTTTTCCAATAAGAACCGATTTATTGTAGGTGAGTCCTGTTAAAGATCCAAAGACGGATTCATTGCCCTGTCGAAAAATTTCTGCCACTCCGTTCTGGTTTTCTTCCGTTAAGATTTGTTGCATGATGTCATAGGCATCAGTGCGCGTTTGTAGAATTGTGTATAACTTTTGAGATCGCTCTATAGGAACGTTGGTCGAAATCTGCAATTTGTGGTTTGATTTTATGATATTCTAGAAGTTTGATAACATTAACAAATTTTATTTTACCAATGTGCCAATTTCAACGGAAGAAAGTATTCCTTTTTCTTGCAGTTTGGCCAGTACATTAGTTGTACAGTTTGTGTCGTTAATAAGACGTGATAAGTTTCTAATGATATGGTCCCGTTGCCAAGGTTCCATAGTTGGAATATGATATTTTACAGTAGAAAAATTGTAGTATCAGTATCACGAATTTAAACGGTTTTATGATTTGTTAATTATTTGAGAAATTTATAGTTTGAAAAACAATCCTGGCATAACAATGCACATATTCTAATGTTGAAAATTCAATGCACATATTCTGAGTATTCTCAAAATCAATAATACATATTCTGTTTGGATATATATAGTATATAATAATATATCTATAATATATATATAGTGCATTTACATAGAAACACAATCTACCATATTTATCTCGCCGTATAACATTGCATAAAGTTTTCAATTATTTATATGCTGATATGATATTATAAGGAATTACAAAATTGTTGTGCTTTATAAATACATAAGCTTATCATAAAATACGGTAAAAGCACTTGTTGTGTTAATCAAATAAAGGCATTCAAAATGATATGATTATGCGTATGCAAATGTATGTTTGATTAATAATAGTAATAAAGTACAAACTTCATTTAGTGCAAAGTGAGCCAATACCTTATATCTGATGAATTCAACCTCACAAATTGTATCATGGGATTTGCGTTTATTTTCAATTAGAAAAAGGTAGGAATTGTGAAGGAATTTTGTTTGTATGTATTATCAATTTTTAACAAATTTTCCTAACGAATCTTCGTATATATTAGTGTCAATTTTTAATAAAATCGATAGATGCGTTTTTCACCAAACGAACGATTTTTTAAACGAATGACGAATGTAGGAATTTTAATATTTTTACGTTTTGTTGTGCTGGTATAAGTTCATTTGATTAAATCATAAATCCACTCCACAACGATCGTATATATGTAACATGCAATATATTCCTTTCTATAACGTTTGCAAACCTCACAGAAATATCATTATACAGGTACGTATTTGCAGTATGAACGGATATACTAACTGACTTATAGATAAAATATAAATGTAGTTGTGTTTCGGCTTTATTATCAGATATGCTCTGGTTAAAACCCACTCACTACATATATGGTATATACTCTGAATACAAAACGGTTTATGCTAGGTTGTTTGCTCATATCTGTATTTTGTTTAGTTTTGGCAAGGCAAGCATTTTGACTCGATGAAATACAGTAAAACCTTTTATATGTATTTATGTTATCAAACAGATATCAGTCTTTCGGCAAATACGCTTACTAAACCCTGAATTACTTCAGTTTTTTCCTGATGATCATTCGATTCATATTTAGTTTCGTAGAATGGGTACAAAGATCGAAAGTAAGTCAAAGCCCTGTTTGTACTTGAGTTTTGACCGTTAACTTGATTGAGAGTGGAGTCGGTTTGCGCGGTACATACCTTACAAAAACTAATAAAAGTGAAACACTTTTTCCAGTAAGTAAACTTTGCTGGGATTTGAGTAACATCAATCAAAGTCCGTTGACTTGTGTACGCAACAAATGCCAATATTAACAAGTCGAGAAAATAATATTCGCAATACTTTTACAAAATGGACAGCAAAGCAGAAAACAAGGAAGTTTTATTTCAAAAACTTCAAACTCAACTAAACAAAATACAAAAAGATGGCATACATTTGCGCGAGTTGGACAAGTCGAAGAACAAGGAAGGTAAAATATCCAAGGAAATCAAATATTTTGTGTTTGTTTTTAAGGTTTACGTTATTTCGTTTAATTTCAGATGTATTTGTACTTTACCTGAAAGGGAAGTTGTTACAAATCCAAAAGCTTCGCGAAAGTATCGATGCTTATTACAACGAAGAACAGCATTTTACGAAACAGTACCGTACGCTGGAGGGGCATTGTGGGAAACTGCAAACGGAATTGGATAAAGTTGACGTAAGTGGTAGAGAAGACTTGCGAATAATGCGAAAAAACGCTCTACTGGAAGTAAATGGCTTGATACAATCACTTACAAAGAAAGCTCATTCATCTGGCATTGTATGTCCAAAATGTGAAGTTCAAAAATAAACAAACCTTCAATAAATATTATTTCTTTATTTATTCACACATGAAATTACCATATTATATTAGTACGCTCGTAGATGTATAATATTGCATACAATTCCATATTAAAAGAAAACCTAGAGAATTTTATAATTTTGTGAAATACTATCTAATAGTTTAACTTTTGCTTGTATGTCTACCTCAGTTTTGGCAGTATTGTTCATATAGTCAATAGCATCTTTTATCTGTTTTATTATAAGTGGCTTAACTAGTTCCCCCGGAAACATACCCTTTCCTGCTAAAATGGCACTATGAATTGCATTAGCTCTTGAAATTCCAAACTGCTTTGCAGTTTTCAATTTTCCTGCAGAGCTTGAAGATTCTAAAATTTCCTGAACCATCCTACCAATCTGATTCACAAAATCTTGTGAAATACTGCAATCATACCAGTCAAAATCTTCTTCAGCTATATTGGAGCGCTTGGAATAGGTGTAACCGGTATTAACCCATTCAAGCTTTTTAAGTCGAATAATACCTTCATCGCTACACGAAAGTGTAACATCAATACCTGTAGCACCGGTTTGCTGACGTTTAATAACAAATCGGCCTACAGGTAACCTTCCACTAACATTTTCTTGATAAATGCCAAAGTTACCCTTAGTAGCTAAAAATCCAACAGGTTTACCTGTAACCCGTCTTGTTGTTATCAAGTTAAATGAGTCTGCTTTTTTCAATGCCACCTTTTTTTCGCCTATTGGTGGACAAACGTTTATGTAGTATGGTATTCCGTCACAAATTAGATTTTGCAAAACGCTAGTACAACGACGTTGATGTATTGCTAGCATGCCATGCATTGCGGCATCATGCTGAATTGTTATAAACTGTTGAGTAACTTTATTTGCCACCTTTGCCAACAAATCCACCCAGCCTAGTGACTCACAACATATTAACACCTTTCGTTTGGTTGACATTAGCCTATAATGCTGATTTTCGGCATTTTTTATTGCCCTTGTCCACAGACATGACAAGTTTTTAATAGCAAGTTCTTCTTCTCCTTGCATAGCTGGACGGCCTAATTTGAGTAAGTCTAACAAAACACCTATTATGCGCCACCCTGACTGTTCTCCAGCCGGACTTGATTCGTAATCCCCAGCGTGTCCTAACATTGCCAATTTGCTTTTACCCTTGTCATACGAGTACAATGAAATATCTACCCTACAAAAACTTTCGGAAACAACAACTGTGTCAACGTCAGGCTCATGAAAACCGCTTGAATACATGAAATATGCGGACGCTGAATTTTCATTGTAAAGATGTACGTCTCTAAAACCTGCTATTTCTGTGGCATGTTTTACCTGCTTTCTCTGACAACTGGGAAACCAGAATGGTACACAAATTAAAATTTCAGAAATGCTTCCATCGTAACGTTTCTCAAATTTCTGTTTTGCTAAACCTAATATCATTCCTAGCACGAATTCAGTTGTGACCTTTGTATTTTGTCCTTGATATACGATACTATCTGACCACATATGCACTCCGCTTCCATCTTCTGATGCGGATATTATAAAACAATGTTGCAAATTCCATTGATGTTTGAATGCATTGTCACCCTCATTATGACGTTTAGCTTGAACGTCATCACCATACAACCAGTCGTCATTATGTGTAACTGCCAATTCTGTTGAGGTGTATGCAAAGTTCAGAAAATTGGTCATTGATATGCCAATTCCTATTTTGGTTAGACCAAGATGAAACAGTAGAGGTGGTAGGGGCTTCTGAGATTTGGTTTGTGGAGCACCCATGCTTGGTGCATTTGAATAAGTGGGTACTGGTATGTCTGTCAACAGCAAAATAAACAAAAGACAGTTTATAAAGAAATGCATTTTTATTGCCAACTTTACATACAAAACAGAACAAAACTTTATTTTCTAGACTTTTTCTTTTTTGAGCTTTTACCTGCTTTTTTCTTCGATTTTGCTTCTTTTTCAGCTATCTCTTCCTTAATTGCTTCATTTTCTTCTTCAAACAATTTTCTTGAGGCATCAATATTGGTCTTTAAAGTCGTCAGATGAATGGACATGCTTTCTTCAGGATGAACAATTTCTTGCAAATCAGTTTTGAACCGTTTCAGTAGCTCCTGTTCAGTTTGCTTGTGCTGATTTGAGAATTGTGACAAGCTTACTCCACTCGGGTTTTCTTGTAGCAAAGTGTCCATACTCGTTTCATATTCGCTTTTCATTTTGATGATTAGGTTGGTTATTGCTTTCTGTGCGGATTCGATTTTTGCAAGATTCTTTTTCTCAAAATCTTCAAAATCGGTGTCCAGTTTGTTGAAAATGGTAGCATCATTGGAACCTGTAATGGCTTCGTAAATGGGTTTCAGTTGACGTGTTAAAGACTTGTGAATTTTCAAAAGACATTCAGGATGAATATACTTTTCTTTTGCTAAAATTTTAGCAAATTCTTCTTTATAAAATGCTTGTATTTTAGTGAAAGTTTCTTCATTGAATTTGGTTTGTTCTTTGAAATTTTGCAAATTTAGGCTCCAATAGTAAGGCATGAGTTTTTGACATCCTAAAGTTATCAGCGTATCAGTTGAATCATCAGCTAAGGCCGTAATTTTGTTCAGGGTTAAGCTCAAATTTTGCTTGAAGTCTTGTTCATTGTAATATTGATTTTTTGAAAACTGGACATCTGTTCTCATGCAAAAGTTAGCGATTGCTTCTTGTATTTGCAGAAACCGAGTGTAAAATTTTGACCTAATTTCTTGCTTTGCGAACGCATGAAATTCAGACGTGGTATGTAATGATGATTTGTTTGGTTGTTGACTAGCAATTTCAGATGAAATAATATTCTGTACAAGAACGGGAAATAAATTTTCAATTTCTTTGATATTTGATTTTTCTAGCTGGTTTTGTATCCAAGTTTCTAATCCGTTGCTCAGCATTTCCCAAACTGGTTGCCGTTTGAATAGATTTTGAATGCATTCATTAATCGTTTCACGTGAGCATTTATCTTCAATCTTGACAGAAATATGCGCATTTGATGATTCTGGTTTGGGTAAAGTAGGTTGTGGTTTGCGTTCAGGTAATTGTCTCCTCTCAGGTTTGCGAGTTTCTTCTTGTTTGCTTTGCTCCTTATCTTTTTCAGGTTGTGCTTTCGGTGGTACAACTTCCACTGGTTTGGCATCTTTCTTAGTTTCTGATCTCGGTGAAACCTCAGGCTTTTTAGGTTTTTGTGTGCTTGGTCTTGGTGCTGGTTTGGGACTTGACTTGCTCTTAGTTTTTTCTTGCAGATTTATCAAATTGATTACATGATGTAAGAAAGGTTCAAAATTTTCAGCCGTAACATCTTCGTCTTTTCTAGGTTTTAAGTGATATGTATCCTTTAGCTGGTTCATAGCCTTCTCAAGAGTGCGATATTGTTGTCCGGTGTACTTAGTTTCTCCGTCTTTGTTTTGCTGTGGTATTACACTAGTTATTGTAAGGGCTTTAGGGTTGTTCCTCCAAATGCTGTCTTCTGGCAAAGCAGATCTGTCAGGTTGAATAATCAGATACACGGTATTTGGTGGACTGAATTCATCTTTGCAATCTTCTATTTGAAAGGATAATGCCTGAAATTTCAAACAAATATTATTTCTATATTTCTTTAAGCATATTACGAAATGAAAATTGTGCATTACTTGATCTTGACTCATGACATGAATAAGAGTTGAGCTTGCCATAAGCAAGAACTTGTTCAGTGGATGAGACGCAAGTACTTCCTTATCTTTTTCTGTGTCAACAAAATGAGCATACATAACCCAAACAACCTTCTTTTCATTAGGGAATTCTAAGGGAAGTATTTCAGGCCTAAAATATATTCCGCTTTTGGTTTCATCTGGAACAAAGCTTTTGCATCCTGGTAAATGGTCAAGATCAGAGCTAGAGAATCCTGAAAGGGTGTTCTCATAAATTGCGCTGGTCCATTCCCTGCCGTTAGTTTTAATAAAATTATGAAAAATATCGGTTATTAAGGACTTTCCGTAAGAACGATCTCCTAAAGCTGACATCAGCACAAATGACAGATCTTTCGGGGTTTTGGCAAACAGATGCTTTGTGAGTTGGTTAACGTTTTCGGTTAGAATCACTAACTGTCCATTGTCATCCTCTTCGATCACTTTGCAGTGTTTCCAGAGGTTGGTTGTATTAGCACCCATTTTCTATCTATAAGATTTTTTGTCGTTTTATAAACTGAAAATAATCTGTAATCTTGCAAAAGAAACTTACTTGACCCTTTAGGAATTTCTTTGCGAATTTTCTAGGAACCAAAGTTTGAGTTTTGTATAGAATTCAAACTTTGTAGACCCCAATTAGTGCGTTCAGGTAAACCGGTGAAAACTGACATACACAAAAGAAAATTACTCAACAGATTATGTCACCACCACAAATATTCAACAGGAAAATTAGAACATAAAATTATTATGCATGAATACTCAAGCTTAGTACTATATCCTTCGATAAAATACAAAATCCTCAGTAAACATAAAATCAATACAACTTCCTTGTATAAAATGATAAAAAATAAGTCAATATAATAACCGAATATTGCAATTTAGTATGAATGAAGCTTTCATGCCGCTGGTGCATGATTTTATTTGCATAAATCTGTTTTTTCCTGTAATTGAGCCTACATGAAGTAAATACATAAGAACATTTTAGATAAGGTATTTCCAGCAAAAAACAAATAAGGCATGTATCAAAATTCGGGCAACACTGTAAAGAATAAACCTAAGAGCTTCTGCTACACTCGAAATAAATTTTCCTTTTAGAAATTTTATTAAGGCTTAATTTTAGTATTCAGAGTCTGAACTTCAACCTTTAACCTTTCATATAATTTCAACTTGTAGGTTCTGTATAAACGGTCTAAAAAGCTCTGTAATTGTAATCCCAAAAACCTTTCATAAATCTATTACCTTGATTTTCATCTTATGACCAGCAATAATAAAATGTAATATTCTACATTATATAAAAGCATTTGTTTGAAATTTTAAACCAGTACTTTTTTCGGCGTCTCTAATAAACAACTCAAAACAAATTGCTTGTTAGCTTTATTATTCGCAATCATGAGTTCATGAAGCAAGCAGTCAGACTTTATTTTTGCACACGGCTCCATGATATTGGACGGAACTTGACTTGTGATAAGCTCAAATAGGATCAAAGTTTTACGTGACGCACTACATTACCTCCGCACAACGCTCCAAATCAATGCCATTATGCAAAGAGTCAAGTTAATGCTCCAAAACGTTTTTGTTATCAAACAAGATAAGGCCACTGTGAGTCAGAGAACTCTCAAGTAGCGAATTTATGTATGCAATAATACCTTACTTAATTTATTCAGCGCACATACGCAATTTCAGTTCGCCGCCGCCGGTAACACTTACTGAATGGTCTTAATTTAAAAAAACTGCATAGTTATTATAATCAGAGGTAAATATATAATACATAATATTCCATACACTTTTACTTAAAATTTATTTGAAACTTTCAACTTGACTATTTTTCATTTCAGAAGCTCCCATTGGAACAACCGGTTGTGAAAGTGAAATAAACCAAGCTTATTCAGTTAAGGTAATTGTTGCACTAAAACTTCTATATTTTTCGTTTTAACCAAAAGCATTCTGCATGAAATATAATTTTAGTTCCATTAAGTGTTTCTACATCATCGTTCAAAAAATGGCAATAACTATTTTGCTAAAAATGCATTGGGCAAAGCAAAACTCTCACAAAACATGTACTTAAAACGCTTTGAAGTTGTAATCCAATATATTTGGTAATGGTAAAAACGCTTTGAGAAAACGGCTCAGCAACAAACATATTTTCATTCATAAATGTGGAACTTTCGTTTCCAGCCATTTTAACGTGCTTCCTAATACAGACGCTTTCAAAGTTTACTTATAAACCAATTTCAGTCAAGTGTGAAGTTTATTGAATTTTTACATAGCTGTGCTTACAATTTTCATTTTAAAAGAAGTTAATTTCTCATCCCAATTAAAATATCATTTCCAACCTTATGTGATCATGTGAATGATGTTACTCATTGACCTATTCAATACAGTCTACAAATTGAAATCGACCCTGCATTAACCCGACTTGACACGGCTTATGCCACTTTAACATTTTGAATTGTACAAAATGATAGTGATGATTCATAAATACATGCAAATGTAATATGCGGTGGATGTGCACAAGATAAAATTGGTTGTGCTATAGAAGACTGCTTTTGCTAGTGATCGCCAATAAGAACAAAGGGTAATGAACAATGTAAAAATTCTGCGGACATAGATTCACACTTTGTTTGTTTGAGATAGTTTCTGTTATCAGTGGCTTTACCATATTTGTTCATTCATTTCATATCTTGAAATTAAGCCACACAAGCTTTTTTAACACAACATTTTTATTTTAAGATTCATGTATTTTTTTTCATTTACAAAATACACATCATGCATTATATTATATGTACGTACAAATTTAGGTTTGTTCGTCAACAAATAACAACGTTTCATATGCTAGAAAGTATTTACAACACTGAATTTTCATTTTTAATGGTTTTACAAGCACTGGCGTTTGTTAGAAACGCCAAAGATTACCGTTTTTAGCAAAAGTTGCATACTATTTCTAAACTAGAAAGCACGTACTTGAAATTCTGTCTTGTGTTAAGAAATGTTATGAAATTTAGTTGGACAGTATGGAAGTGTGTCAGTTCACTCTGCATCTCACAACAACCAGCAAATAGAATCAACCAAATGATTTGTGGGTATATATCAATGGTTATCTATACTCATTAAGCGTAAATTGTACTTTATTTTGATAACATTCCAACATGTAAATGACACAGGTTAGGTTTACAAGTTATTTTATAGTTTAAAGATATTCTAATGTTGCATGACCATATAATTACCAATACAAACAAAACAAAGCATCCACATAGCGAAAGCCTGGACAGTAAACCAGTAATATTGCAACACTTTATGTGTATATTAAGACCTAGACAGACATAGTTTTGGCTCTGCTATATACATATTATTCTTTGATAGCGGATATATCCTCTAAAACTTCAGGGGTATATATTAATTCACTTCTAGTTATGTTTAGGCACAACGTTTTCGAGTAAAAACAAGTTAAGTGGGACAGGTCCTTAATTGCAATTACAAAACTGGACTAAATGATTTCATGCCAATGTCGAGTTTCTAGCAGTTTAAATTTGATCATCTTAAATAAAGTATTTTATCATTTAATCATATCTAAGAACTTTAGTTATCTTGCATACGCAATTTGGTGGTTATTTTCTATAAACGCAAAATAAGAAAAACATTTAATTAAGTTGATGATTAAAACAATTTTTGAGGAAAAGAATATTTTACGGGCAAACTATCGACTTTTATATAGCCTTTCTTACTGTGCAAAAAAACTTTAGGTATTCTGATAAAACCAAAAACGCGCTATAATTATGCAAGCATATAAACATGTACGTACAAAAATCTACGATTGCATGCAATTTATTGGTGGGCTTAAATATAATGGAGTAACTCCATATAATGTAAAGCCTGAAATCGAAGTTTCAAAATCGAAACTTTGACTGCATATTATTATTGCTTAGTAAAAATAGCATGAACAATGTGCATTTCAATTTTCTCAAAACGCAAAACGGCCGAGTTATACAGCCATAAACCATTTTGAGATGGGTCCAATGAGCAAGTTCTACCTAATACAGTTCAATGTTGGGAGCACCAGATCCGTAACCTTGTAAGCCTATATTGTTGTAAAATTTCTAAAACTTGCAAAAAATTGCAATTTTGAAAATCCAAAGGAGGGTCATTGAACACAATCTATTGGAGATTCCTCATGCAAAATTTCATCAAATTTGACCGACCCACGGCTGAGTTAGAACTTGCCCATTGGACCCATCTCAAAATGGTTTATGGCTGTATAACTTAATAACTCGGCCATTTTGCGTTTTGAGAAAAAACAAAATGCACATTGTTCATACCATTTTTACTAAGCAATAATAATATACAGTCCAAATTTAGATTTTGAAACTTCGATTCCAGGCCTTACATATAACCCATGGAGTTCCTCAATAGATACCAAGAATGAACATATATATATATATATATATGGCATAAATAATACCTCGAGAAGAAGTCAATTAAACACTCATTGGCAAAACATCGTGTTTTGGTTGGCTGCATGTTTTAGACAAATGCTTTCAAAAGGAAAAATATACATAACATTTGCTGATGAATGATATTTTGAAGCCAATGAAAAACAGGTCAAACAGGAAGCAAATATATTTAAAGTCAAACCATGTAAGGCACAACCTAATAGCGTTTTACGTTAAAAACAAAAACAAAGATATCTCCGAAACTAATAAAGCCTAACGCCGTATTTTTATCTGGACGTTAAAGGTTTTTTTATCCAGAAAATCAAGTCTGCAGCAAGTCAGACTAGTAGTTTGCTGTCGCTAACTCAGATTATCAGTGACATATTAGAATATTTTATACAGTAGTCTCAAACACTACGCCATAAAAACAAAAGCAGCTACCTGTGTAAAATTTAGATAAATAGTAATTTGATTACTTGCGTCACTTTCTTAGCTTTGAGATTCAAAACAGCGAAAATTGGTAAACTTTACAGCTTTAGTTCCTAAACTGTTTACGTTAGTAGTAGTAAAAATGCTGTAGGTAGGAAGTTGGGGTGATTTTAATATGGGAGGGAATGGGGGTTTGGAGGGGGTAATTGGAGGGTTTATGGGGTATTCATGTAATGTTAATTTTGTGCTGGATAAATAGCATGGTTAGGATAGGGATTTGGATGGTGGGTGAACGAGCTGAACGAAGCCTGTGTTACGGGAGTGAAGCGTGTGAGCGTGGTTGTATTTGGGAGGGTGGTGTATTTGGAGGGGTGTAAAATGGGGAATTGGTTGACATGGTTAGTTTGATAGTAATTGGAGTGTATTGCTTGGATTGTCGTTTTGTGTTGTGGTTGCGAGTTTGGTGTTGTGTAGTGTTGGTGTGAGTGTGTAAATGGGATATGTTAGGTGTGTGTATTTGGGGTATGTTGTCGCTGTGTTAGTGGGTAATATGGTGTGGTGATGTTGGGTATGAATGAAGTTTGAGAATTTAGATGTTAATTTCAATGTCGGTGTAGTTGGGGGCATTTTTCTGTGTTTGTGGTTAAATGGGAAAATGCATGTTGATGTAGTTGGGGTGTTATTTGAGAGTGTGCTATTCATGATTTTGAGTTTGAGAATTTAGATGGGGATTTCAATGTTGTTGCAGTTGATGGCATATTTCTGTGATTGTGGTTAAATGGGAAAACGCATGTAGTTGGAGTTGAGGTGTTGTTTTAGGATTGTGCCAAGATTTCATAAAGCAGTGTGCGTTTAGTGAGGAAGGTAAGTGAAACAAGTTCCGTTACGCATGAGTAACTCGTTGCTTTGCTCAAAATTGCTGATCTGCTGTAGTTGAGCAAAGGTGTGCATAGTAAAGAAGGTAAGCACAAGTTCCGTTACGCGTGAGTACCTCTTTGCTTTGCTCAGAAACGCTGTAGTGCTGAAGCAAAGTGGGGAAATATTATGCCGTGTTGATAAGCAAGTTGATAAGTGAACCTATTGAATGTACCTTTGTTGTCTGTATCCCATCCGCCCGAAATTCAGAAATTTGTTGCAATTTTTGGATGGCTAGTTGGAATATCCAATGCAACATTAAATTGTATGGGTAATAAAACGCATTCAAAATAAGAATGGGGCACTGTGAGACGAGGCCACAACTCTATGATTAGAATATTTGGAGTAATGATGTTTTAAAGTAGGAGGTGAACCTTTACAAAACGTTATGCCGCTATTTTTCGTGTTGTAGAATGTTTTCATTCAAAACGTTTTTTGCTTTCTGAAGAAAACTGTTGTTGTTTCGTAAAGAATTGGAGTACGTTTTTAAATGTGTGCGTAATTGTTATGAAAGTTTGAAACATTTCTACGTAGACAAAAAAGCATTGCTGTTATTATATGTTGGTATTTTTCGGGAATCTTCATTGCATAATAATGACAGTTATATTTACAATAGCCAAACCGAATTTAAAGATGTAGAATTTAAACTGACATGTAGAATTAAAACTGACACTAAAACGTTTTGGTCAATAATAAAGTGGTTAGACATTTTTTTAGTAGAACCAGTACGGTCACGCATGACTGGCTTCTTGCTTTGCCATGTGTGCTTCTGCCTGAAAACAGTAAAGCTGCACATGAATGTGTGTAAGTAGAGATACGTTTTTACTATGCGTTTTACAAAATGGGTTTCACCGGTTTTTTATTTGTAAACAGAATGAAAAGTGAAGCCAGTTTTGTGCAACGTTTGAGTTTTAGATAATGGGGGAATTTGGTTATGCAGTCATAAATGGGAGGAAGTGTGCATGGTAGGTGATGTTTGAAAAATATGCTTGGAATACAAAATGTTGATAATTCGTTTTACAGTCGATTTCTTCACTTATGTTGAGCTACTTTTAAATTTATTTTACAAATTGTTTAAATTTGTCTGATTTATACAACAAATAGAAATGTGTTTACAAAACAATTCATAATAAACTACAAATTACTAAATATGTTCAAGTAACTTAAGCTAAGGCTAGGTTTGTTTTGATTTTTACAAATTATCCAATTATTTACAGAATAATATCTTATGCATAATTACAAAATCGGATGTTCATAATCTGTTTATAGTTTTACTTTCTGCATTTCTGCTTCTCCTCTCTGTTTGTTATTTAACCATTTCTTCTTGTCTTGTGTTTCTTTGGGTTTCCTGGTTAACCAATGTAAGAAATTCAATGATCCTGTCAATCACATTTACACTAAATGTTGCACTTGACATGTTTTCTTTTGTAGCACCGTGGTCGCTTTCTGTAGATTTCTGATAAGCACAAAAATATACGCCAGATGCAGCAAGGTTGGGACGAATGCGTAATCCCTTACAATTAATTGCCAAAAAGTGTTGATAAAAATCTGCTTGCTCTAAATCGTCTTCTTCTAACCCAGGCATGCTGGTATGGCCGTTGGCATTAGTTTTGATTTTTCCCCTGCAATTTTTTAGTTGTTGACAAAGTTCATCAGCGTAGTTGCGTGGAATACTAAACACAGAAGGTTTGGAGCAATTAGACTATGTTTGTGTTAATATTAAAGTTTCTTTATCCGCACTCATTGACAATTTTCCACGCGTTGAAACAGATTCTGTAAACTCACGTCTCACGGAGTAGCAAGTTTTAGTACGCGGCGAAAACGAAGACTCTACTACAAAAGTAAAATGTTGTGTACTTGGTACATTTATGTTTGCCATTTTCGTTTAAAGAGTTGCTGGTTTTGACTTTCCACTAGTGCAACTACGCTGGTAGATAGTATTCATTTTGTTCGTAAAAATCGTCCATATTATTGCATCTTTTGCAGTCTTTGATCAATTCAACAAATGTAAAGTAGACTTGCCTAATTCTTTCTTCTTTAAAGCCACCATTATAGTATTCAAACCCATAAAATGTCTGTTTAAAAAAGTAGACAAAAGAGTTTGTGCACGTTACGCATTCATATTTGTTTGTATCCACATTCATGTGTGGGTGATCACAAACAAACCAAACGCAATCTGCGTAAATATTAAAAGCCCAATCGTATACTTGCTTAATTTTTTCTGCTATTGGAATTCGTTTATTCCTATTTTCCCTGACCGGAACTTGAAAAGCGTCATACATTGTTCTATTAATTTCATACCAGATGAGCATAAACTTTGTAAACTTTACAACGCAAGTACATTCAAAATTAATTTTGGATATTGTTTGGAGAATCTCGCTTGTGTATGATGATTTATCGAGAAGGGCTTCTTGTATACACTCCGTTTTCATGCCTTTGGTCGTATTTTACTCAAATACAAAGAACATAAACATGCCACATGAAACATAAAACTATTCTGAGCATTCTACTTTAGATTCTACTAGTGCATTTAAAGAATTCGTTGGGATTGTTGCGAATTGCAAATCAGAAAATGAAGATGTTGACAAAACAAAACTGTGTGAAAAATCTAAATACACATTCACATTGGAAATATGTTTTGCACGAGAGAGTAGGTTAGGTTTCGAAATTATCCGTCACGAAACGGGGCTGTGAATCTCATCAGAATGACTCAGCCGACCAAAAATGTCTTTCGCCATTGATCTAACCTACTATTTACAACCTAATTTATACTAAAATCTGCTAGTTAAACTAGTAAAATTAGACAGATTGTAGAAAAGACAGCAATGAAAGCTAAATTTAGGCTCGCTTACATTTCATTTTTATTTGTTTTTATAATTTGATGAAATATTTTGTTGTATTCTAAACCCTTTTGTAGGCTGTTTTATATTTTTTGTTTGATTTTTTGGTACTTTTTACTACTTTTCTAAATCCTTTTTCCTTTTTTGCAAAGTTTGTTATACAAAAGTGTCTATTTGATCTCGCTTTATACAGATTCTTACAAAATGTATAGTTTAATTTGTATAGTTAATAACAAAACGCTAAAATAATGTCTTGCCTAAAGCTGTTTTGACTTGATTTTCTTACTAAAGATATGTTTGTCGTGAGTGGTATACACAAATGAATTTGCTATCTTTACAAAATCAATGGGAACTACTTCCTTTGTGTATCCGATCGGCTCTGATGAATTAATGTCATGCCACCGTCTGTGAAAATCTGCTGCAGCAAACACTAGCTTTTGTTGATTAAGCAGTGTCACTAGCTGATTTCTTGTGTGGAAAGTTGTAAAATGTGCAAACTGTTGTTCATTTTCAAAAAGAACTTTTCTGTATGTCTCATGATTTGTATGTTTCTTCTTGGGTCCACCCTTTGCGACATTGGTAACACCGTTGATACAGTTTTGACATGTGACATTTTCCTGAGGTGATGCACATAATGAGCATTTGTTCAGTATAGAATACATTTTACTTTTCAATCCAAAAAATTCTACGGCATACGGATATTCAATCTTCAGTAGACCAGGCTGTTTTGCTCGACTGTCATCTTTTAGTGGATGTCCTTCAGGCAGCGTTGAAAAGTCAAACCATTTTCCGATTGCTTTCAGGTCAGCAATAAAGCTCTTGTTGGGATCCTTAATTTCGCAAAACAAGCTGTCGGTTTCCGAGGCTACAATTGTGATTCTGTCTTTGAACTGGACCTTCAAAACATCATACACCAGTTCATAAAGTTTTAGTTTGGCCAACTCTAAAACGCAAAACGAAACAAGAATATTCTTGTCCAATTTGCTTGTTGGTTTGCGCAGATAGTAAAGTCCAAGATCTTCAGAGATGATTCGTGCATCCTCAAAGTTGTGTCTGGCCAATATATTGACTGCTTTCTCTGGTTCAGTAATGGCTTTTACATCAAGATTATTGTACACGGAAAGAAACTTGCCAAATATCATGTTTCCAATATTTTTGGAAATCTTTTCATGAAACTTGTCTTTGGCTTCCATTCTGACTTTGATATTCTGCTTGATAAATTCTTCAAGGTAGGGCTTTTCCTCAAATTCAATTACATCGTGTATTTTGGTGACCTTCATCCCATGTCGTATGAAGAATCGCAATAGTTTGTAGTGACATGCATATTCTCTCTTGTCTTCTTGGGTTAAAAGTAGAGTAGTTGCTCCTAGTTGTTTCTTCTTTGACGGACCACACGCTTTTAACACTTCTTGTTGATATTCTGTAAAATATGAAATGTCTAGCTTTTGTAATGTCAAGGTACATTCAATAGGTTCACTTATCAACTTGCTTATCAACACGGCATAATATTTCCCCACTTTGCTTCAGCACTACAGCGTTTCTGAGCAAAGCAAAGAGGTACTCACGCGTAACGCAACTTGTGCTTACCTTCTTTACTATGCACACCTTTGCTCAACTACAGCAGATCAGCAATTTTGAGCAAAGCAACGAGTTACTCATGCGTAACGGAACTTGTTTCACTTACCTTCCTCACTAAACGCACACTGCTTTATGAAATCTTGGCACAATCCTAAAACAACACCTCAACTCCAACTACATGCGTTTTCCCATTTAACCACAATCACAGAAATATGCCATCAACTGCAACAACATTGAAATCCCCATCTAAATTCTCAAACTCAAAATCATGAATAGCACACTCTCAAATAACACCCCAACTACATCAACATGCATTTTCCCATTTAACCACAAACACAGAAAAATGCCCCCAACTACACCGACATTGAAATTAACATCTAAATTCTCAAACTTCATTCATACCCAACATCACCACACCATATTACCCACTAACACAGCGACAACATACCCCAAATACACACACCTAACATATCCCATTTACACACTCACACCAACACTACACAACACCAAACTCGCAACCACAACACAAAACGACAATCCAAGCAATACACTCCAATTACTATCAAACTAACCATGTCAACCAATTCCCCATTTTACACCCCTCCAAATACACCACCCTCCCAAATACAACCACGCTCACACGCTTCACTCCCGTAACACAGGCTTCGTTCAGCTCGTTCACCCACCATCCAAATCCCTATCCTAACCATGCTATTTATCCAGCACAAAATTACCATTACATGAATACCCCATAAACCCTCCAATTACCCCCTCCAAACCCCCATTCCCTCCCATATTAAAATCACCCCAACTTCCTACCTACAGCATTTTTACTACTACTTACGTTATTTTATGTCCTAAGAACTAGACAAAGTTTGTTCTTGACCTTGAAAACAAAATTTGCAAAATTTGTTTACACCTTAGTTACCGTTTCCCTTAATCCTTAAATGTCTAGTACGTGTATACAAGGATGCATAATTAGTAAAATCCATGTTTTAGGGGGGAAAAGGATACATAATGATATTTATGACCATTTCGTTTTAACTTAATGTAATATAACTTTAAATTGGCGTAAAGTAAATTATAAAGTACATGTATAAAACGGCTGGCGGTACATTAGTCAATATCTGACTTTCCCTTCAAACTAGTTCTTACAGTACAGTACTAAATTTTCATTCTAACGGACGGACTTTCATATCATGCATTGCATTTTTAATAATCAAAGCATGGTCGCTCGCAGTTCCATTTAGCTTGATTACACACGCTTTTACTTACATTCGATTCGCATAATATTCAATTATAGCTGACATCAGTGCGTTATTGGATAATAGGTAGACCGAAGAAAACATGAGAAGAAGATATATTGATAGCGACAGCGATAGCACAGAAAGCGACAGCAGTAAAAGCGATGCTGAAGGTAATGTAAGCTCTGCCTCTGACGATGACGGTCCAGAGGATGACGAAAATGGACGGCCTCTACAATTGATATCTTTTCAACGCTCTGACGATTTTGAAGAAACCCTGTCTCTTAATTTAAATTCTCAAGTACTAGAAAGCGTTTTGGAAACTTGCAAATATAAGCCTATTTGCATCATAAACATTGTCGGACAACAAAGAAGTGGAAAAAGCTTGCTTGCAAATTATATCAAAGACCGTTTAGTCGCCCTTGAAGATGAAGAAGAGGGAAACTGGTTGTCACGAAACAGGAGATTAACTGGCTTTGAATGGAGACATGGCTACAAGCAGCAAACAAAAGGCATTTGGATTTGGAGTCGAGCATTTATTGTTGACGCTGATGGCAAAGACGTTGCTGTTTTGCTAATAGATACACAAGGCATAAATGATTTCACCACTCCTGAAGAAATTTCTGCTATTATTGGCATACCATTGCTATTATCATCTATTACCATTGTCAACGTTATCAGCGAGATACCCGACGAAGCTTTAGACTGGCTATCAATTTCCACAAAATTCGGCAATTTACGCAAGGAAACCACCAAACATTTTCAAAAGCTGTCATTTTTGGTACGGGATTGGACTAGACTTTCTGATTACGCATGGGGTGATGAATCTGGAGAAAGATATCTTGCATCATATTTTCGGGAAAATCAAAAGGAAAGCAAAAAGTTGAAAAAATGCTGGGAGGAAATTGAATGCTGTCTTTTACCCCACATCGGCTCAAAAGCGTTGGTAAAAGCATTCACTGGAAACCCTAACGAATTGGATAAGGAATTTTCAAAACGACTCGTTAGCTACATTCAAAAACTAACGGAGGATGAAAATTTGGCAACCAAAAGGATTTGGGGAAATGAGATTGGCGCAGAAGAGTTGAAAATGTTTACAGAAAACTATGTAAAGCTATTTAACAACAAAGGCGAATTAGAATTGGGAATCAAACCGGAATCCATTTTGGCAGCAAATTCAGAATCAGCAGAAAAAATTAAGGTAGGTAGAGGATTAACAGCTTTCAAGCAAGTTTATGCTGATCGTATTCGAGCAACGGGAGGAGAGTTTTTGCGAGATGCCACAATTGATGGAATGCACAGTCAGGCCAGAGATCGAGCTTTAGACGCTTTTGGAAAATTTTCAATGCCAAAAGAGAAAGAAAGAAGTATGGAAAGACTTTTGGATGAATTGCTTGAAAAAGAGAATGAAAAATTGAAAACAGATAATGAGGGAGCCAGGCGACGACAAATTGCTGAAAATAGAGACACTGCATGTGAAAATCTAAGAGCTCAGCTTTCAGAAGTATTTCCATTCACTCCAGAACCAGGAACCAATATTCCCGAAAGCATGGTATTTTACGAGCCAGAACTTGTACAAGGTAAAGCTATGGAGCTAATGGGAATAACCAAATTCGAGTTTTTGGAGAAATTTGCTTCTGATGATGAAGACGAGGTGCAAATTCTAAATCAGACTATTGACAGTGTACTTCAGCCCATTGTTCAAGAATACTGTGAAAAAAACCTGGAAAATAGGGAAACAGCAGAAAAGTTTGCAAAGCAGGCAAAAGAAAAATTACAAGATGAATATTTGAAAGCCATGCAAAAACGATTGGACAGGCTACCTGACATGACAGCAAACACTTTAAATCTTTTTCACGAAGAAGAGATTGACAATCTTGAAAAGAAATTTAAAACATTGCACTTGGGAACTCCAAAGTATCAAAAGAAGTGGTTGGATGAGTTACTCGAAGATATAGAAAATGAGCATGAAACCATGTTAATGGGCTTGGAATCTATAATGGCTGCAGCTTTAAATCTGGTCAATCAAGAGGCGCAAAAATACCGGCAAGAATTACAAGGAAAAGCAGAAGAACTTGAAGATGAGCAGGAAATGAAAGATTTTCACATGCAGTCTGTAGCAGCTATTAGGCGAAAACTTAAGGTAAATTGTCCCTTTCCCGAAGACAGCCCAAAAGGTGAAGCTCTCTTTAGAAAATTGGAAAATCAGTTGCAATCTGCATTTAGCCAAGTGGTTGAAGATGGCATAATGGTAAAGCGTCAAATGGAAGAAACGTTGCAAAATGAGATGCAATTTATAATTGCAAACTACAAAGAAACAATTGAAATGCTAATTAACGAAAAGGGCTTTGTCGCAGAGCAAGAATTGGCTGAATATTTAACCGACAACAAAAATCTGTTTTTGGCAACTTTTGCTTCTAAAGTGGAACATCTAACTTTGGAAAAATCTACGATTGAAAATGCAAAATTGGAATTTACTTCAAAACTGGAACAGAGTGACAAGGAGTTCAAATCTGAAAACGAGCAACGTCGACTCGCCGCAACATCCCAAGCTGACCTAATCTGTTCTGAAATTCTGGCCAGTTACAACACAAAAATGATGTCTGCAGTTGGTGAGCTAAGTAGTATTGACGATTTGGTACTTGAGCATACCAAACTGATTTCGGAAATTGAAAAGAATTTCAAGGAGCGTTGCCAAAGCAAAAATCAGGCTTTTATAAAGGAGCAAATTGCCAAGGTAACCGAGTCAGCAGAGAAAGCATTTGCCGAAGTGGAAAAATTTTTCGTTTTGACAAAACAAACAGAAAATGTGGGATTGATGACAGCTCTTCTTACCGTGAGATCCGACTATGTTGAAAATATGAACAGACATTTTGCCAACAAAAACGGGTATTTTAGCCCAGACGAGCTTGAAAAGTTGCACAAAACCACAAAATCAACAGCAATGAAAAAAATTGAAGGCGATTCTAGCATTTCAGCAGCTCAACGAAGGGAAATTGACAAAAAGTTGGAGGAAGCATTCAAGGATTACAAGGATAGGAATGACCTTGTATTTCAATCTTTTGAGGGTCACGACCCTGCCATTGGAATCGATTTAGGCACAACTTACTGCTGCGTCGCAGTATATTTCCAAGGAAGGGTGCAAACCGTAAGAAACGCTTATAGCGGTGAAATAATTCCCAGTTATGTAAGAATCGATGATGACGACACCAAAGTGTTTGGCACCACTGCCAAAGATGAAGCTTATAAAAGCCCAGAAAACACGATTTTTGATGCAAAGCGCATAATCGGTCGACGATGGGACGATCCCAATTTGCAAAGCGATATGAAATACTGGCCTTTTTCTGTAGTTGACGATGAGGGTCCAAAGATTGAGGTAAATGGCAAGAAATACTATCCCGAACAAATCTCGGCATTTTTGTTAGAACACTTGAAAAAGGAAGCAATAGAAACGCTGGGAAGAAATATTACCAAAGCAATAATAACCGTTCCAGCTTATTTCACTGATGGTCAAAGACAAGCTACTGAACGGGCTGGGGAAATAGCTGGGCTTGAAGTGCTTGGAATTTTGAACGAACCCACTGCCGCGGCTGTTGCATACAGACAGAATTATTGCTTTGAAGATGACAAGAAAAATATTCTAGTGTATGACTTGGGAGGAGGAACATTTGACGTGGCCATTTTGGAATTGAGCAAAAGCAAAATTAACGTGCTAAGCGTTGGCGGGGATGACCACTTGGGCGGTGAAGACTTTGATAAGAACTTAATGGCTTACTGTGCAAATGAGTATAAGACAAAAACAGGAATTGATTTGTTTCTGAATAAAGACTCGACTGTAAAGCAAGAGCGTGATGATTGCCGACGACGACTTCGTCGACTGCAAACAATGTGTGAAGAATCCAAAAAGAAACTGGCAAGCTTAAGAAGTCATGTTCTGTCAGTAGCGGCATTTGTGGGAACCGAAGACTTGATTGTGGAAATTACTCGGAAAAAGTTTGAAGAGTTGAATATGGGTCATTTTAAGAAAACTCTGAAAATTGTAGATGACACCCTAAAATCGGCAAATTTGACTAAGGAACAAATTGACGAAATTGTGTTAGTCGGTGGCTCGACAAGAATTCCAAAATTGCAGGAAATGCTGGTTGAGCATTTTGACGGAAAAGCACTAAGTAAGAAAATCAATCCGGATGAAGCCGTTGCTCATGGTGCGGCTTTACAAGCAGCTATTAAATGCGCAAAGCCGGGTGAGAAGCTTTTTGACTTTGGAGCCATTCAAGATGTTACGCCAAGGTCACTCGGAATAGAAATGGCAAATAAAGAGTTTGATATAATCATTCCCAAAAATACCCGAATTCCTACAACACACAAACAAGTTTACGAAACCCACAGAGACAATCAAGATAGTGCGTGGATTAGAATTTTTCAGGGAGAAGAAAAGATAGCAGCAAACAACAAGCTGTTGGGAGACTTTACTCTTGAAGGCATACCTAAGAACAAAGCGGGTATGGAGAAGGTTCAGGTTAGTATAAATATTAACGCCAACGGAATTATGAACGTGGAAGGGGAATGTCAGAGTACAAAAGGCAGTAAGAAGATCACGGTTTGTCAGGAGAAAGGAATTATGTCGGAGGAAACAAAGAAACGGATTATTCAAGAGGTATGCAATAGAATTGAAATATGTTGATGAATAGATGGGTAAGAACGCGTGAAGTGAGGCTAACGGCTAACAGTGAGGGAATGATTTTGGCAATTTAGCTGTTTTAATAACTTTGCTAGTTTCAATTTTTGAATTAGCTTTAGTAACTTAAGTTCTAGAATTTGAAAGTTTACAAAAATACTAATTAAAGTTAATTACTATGTTAATGTTGTTTTAATTATCGCATCTCCCCGAGTGCTAGAAAATTTTGTAACGGAAATTTTATTTTGGTACAAAGCTCTATCAAATGCACATTTAAAATCTTCTAGTATTTTGAATGGAAACGAGATAATTAGTGTTATATTTAAAATAATAATTAACTGAAATATTTTTGAAAAAATTCTTAAGGTTTAATATGTATTTTAAAGTTACTAAAACATATTCAACATGTCAGAGGTGTTAAAACTGCGTAACTCTGGTAACGCAGTTAAATTCAAAATGCCCATACTATATGTAACTCCACAATGCTTTGAAACAAAATGGGAATTCTTTTCATTTCAAACCACCACCAATCAGCTTTCTTTCCATTAAAAATATTTTGTTCTGCTTTGAAGTCACACATAAATATGGCCTATAAGCAATTTACGTGTTGTTACTCAGTAAATGTGTATAATATATACGAACATATATGCGTGAAATGTTGAGTTTATATTCTAAATTTTGTTTTTTACAGGGTCGCCCAGTGCCTAAGCAAGGAGGTTCTACATCAGGGACATAATAGGACATTAATTATTTAAACCAGTTCATGTTTTAACATTTTATAAATCACAAATATTATTTATTACCTTATATGCAAGTGTTGGTTTATGTAAACATTTATTAATGAATGATATTTCAATAAATACGCACAAAGTAACTTATATTTTGTTTTTGTGTAAACTGGTTATTTAGGAGCGCATAAACTTCATATTTAAGTTCACAATGCCTTATTTTCATAAACTTAAAAATGACACGACATGTTCCTAATTATCACCCAAAGCAATATAATATTTCACATATATCAATCCAACTCACTTTCTTGTTTCAGCATCATGGCAAACTACTCTTCGGATAGTGAGCCCTTGCTCCTTGTCCAAGACACAAATGGAGGAACCTCAGACGACAGTCCAAATCTTGTACTAAACACGGACAATTTAGACAAAGTCTTACGTCGCGTTGGAAATCGACCTGTTTCCGTATTCACTGTAATTGGACCCCGAAAAACTGGAAAGTCTCTTGTGTTGGGTTACATGGTAAAGTACCTAACCGCTGCAGAAAAAGATGACGCAGAGTGGATCAACTGGAAAAACAAAACCAAGCCCATGGAAGAAATCAAATGGCCCCAAAAAGGTACGTCTCCAAACACTCCCGGAATTTGGTGCTATAGTCGTCCCTTCATATTTGAAGATGATAGCCAAAACGGAGAAGAAGTAGCTGTCTTATTGCTTTACACCCAGTCATCCGAGAATAGCAAATGGAGTGAAAGCAGAACTAGTGCTGCTTTAGCCGGACTTTCTATTCGAGCCTCTAGCAGCACCATTTTCAACATAAGTAAAGAACTTGATGAAAAATGCATTTTGGCTTTGTCCACTTATACTGCAAATGCTATGCTTGGCTTTGAAAAATCCGAAGGGAACAGGCTTCAGCCTCTAGCCCCATTTCAAAATGCTTTGATGTTAATTCGCGATTGGAGTTTTCCAACGGAATATTACTTCGGAATTTCTGGGGGAAGGGAATACGTCAAAGTGGAGAAATTACAACAGCAAGTATGCCAGTCTGGTGAGGCAAGACAAAGTCGTCAAATTATAACCTCGTGTTTTGAAAACGTTTCTGCATGCTTGTTGCCATACCCGGGAAATGAGGTATTGAAGTCAAGTTTTAAGGGAAGCATTCAAGAAATGGACATTCAATTTGTAGAATGTCTCCGGGACTTTATCAATGATACAATTGATGTTGATAAGCTTCCACTTAAAAGAAATCCGGTGGGTAGTACAATTTCTGGGGTGGAATGGAAACAACTTTTGGAAAAGTATATTGAAGCTGTAAACTTTGGTAATCAAGAGGGTGTCAATCAAACAAAGCTTGTAAAGTATTTGGGAATAAAGCATACCGTTTTGCCCGGAGAAGAGAAAAAGTACATGAAATTTGCACTGCAGATTTACGGTAAAAATTGGAACAAGAAATTGGGCAGAGACAACGACAAGGTATTTACGGAGAAAGAATTTGATGATTTTCATCGTAGCGCCAAGAAACGAGCACTAAAAGCATTTAAAGAAGAAATGCTACCAGAAGAGGATTCCAGTCGTGCTGATGACGTTGATGAAAATTTGCAAAGACTTTTCAAAAAAGCAGAAAAGCAATTGAAAGATATGTTGGATGCAAGATTTAAGGAAAATTTGGAGGAAAGGAAAGCACTTCAACTGGCGACATTGGCTAAATTTAAAGACGAGTTGATAAGGCAGTATAAAGAGGCTATGAATCGCGCATTTCCTGCCGATGTGAAAATCCCTTCGGAGAAAATGGTACGAAATGAAAGCTTGGCAAACGTGGAGGACTGCAAACAACGCTTTAGATTGAAGATTGGTGGAGCTCCAAATGAAACCACGGACAAAATATTTGAGGCATTGACTCGGGAGCTTAAGGAAGCCGAAGAGAAAGTTACTGCCAAAATTCTTCGAAAAGAAAAAAGCAAAGGTGAGTCTGCACATAGTTTTATTTCAGTTGCAAAACCAGTGGTTAGACTGCTTCCCGAAAGACAGACATCATATATGACGGCTAATATAGAGACAGAAAAGCCTGTTTCAAAATCGACAACAGCTTCATTTCATTCAATCACAGAAGCTAAACCACAAGTTAGCACGTCAAAGTCATTAAGCGACGATAGTCGTAAGAAACCTGAGAAAACTGAAAGGGTAACAAGAACAACAAGGGAGCAAAAACGGTTGGAAGAGGAAAGATTGAAAGAACGAGCAAAACAGTTAGTCAACAGGTTACGCGAGGATTACATCTCAGATTTGAATAGGCAGCTTGAAGAGGACAATGTGAACTTGGAAACATATCATAATCAACAGTTGGACAAACTCATGCAAAAATTCAGAAACGAAACAGCATTTGAACCAACAAGTCAAGAATTCCGGCTTTACAGCGAACTTCTTGAGGATGACTTGAAAATGGCTTTATCCCAAGCCAAGTCAAAACAAAGACAGGCTTCAAAATCAAAACAGTCACAAACAGGGAAACTGATAAATGAGGCAATTTACAAATACGAGGAGAATTTTGACCAGTATTTGATAGATCACCAGGATTTACCCCAAGATCAATTTGAACGCGTGCACAAAAAGTTTCTAAATGCGGAACTAGACTTTTTAGAGGAAAGCTTGTCATCGAAAGAATATTCAAAAGCAAAAGCTCAAGTGGAAGATGAAGCAAGAAAGATATTTGAAAAGCTAAAACTGAAAAACGAAAGGGGGCGTAACATCAATCTAAACAAAAGCAAACAATTAGTTAACGATTTAGTAGCAGAGCACAAGGATAAATTAAATCGGACTATGAAATTGGCATCTAGCGAAAAGGCACTTTTAAAAGAGCATGAAAATCTTAAAACAAAAAGCATTGAAAAACTTCGACTTGCATGTAGCGCCGACAAGTCTAAATTCCAAGAGCATCTTCAAAAACTGGAAAGTGGCTTGAATCAAAATTACTCCGAAACTTGTCTAAAATTCAAACGCACTTTAGAAAATGAATCAGGAAACCAGAAAATAGCCACACATCAAGCTAGACAATTTTACAAAGAAGAAATGGACAAGCAATTTAAAAACCACGAGTTTATTTTGGAAACCGAACTGCTCAAAATTCACAAAAGAATTAGTGCCGAAGCACTGAAAAAATGTCCCAAAAACCTAGAAACTAGTCAACTCCGTGAATTTGAAACCGCCATTCAATCCATGTTCAAAATGTACCAGGACGAAAACAACATGAACATGAATATCGAACCCGCAATAGGAATTGATTTGGGCACAACATTTTCCTGCGTTGCTGTTTATCAAAAAGGCGAGGTGAAAATAGTACCCAATTCAGATGGCAAATTAACCACACCAAGCTACGTATCAATTTCTTCATCCGGTAAAGAAATAGTAGGTCATAGCGCAAAAGAACGAGCTTATGAAAATCCCGAGGGTACCATTTTCGACGCAAAACGCATTCTAGGGCGACGTTTTGACGACCCCAAACTACAAGAAGATATGAAGCTATGGCCCTTCACCGTTGTCGATGGAGGTCGTGGCGTGCCAATGATTAATGTTAATGGGAAGAAACTAAATCCTGAAGAAATTTCGGCTAAAGTGCTAACCCAACTGAAAAAAGATGCAGAGGTTTATCTTAAACGGTCAGTTACAAAAGCGGTGATAACCGTACCCGCTTATTTTACGGATGGTCAAAAGCAAGCCACAATTGACGCAGGTACAATGGCGGGTTTGGAGGTGCTATCAATTCTAACCGAACCTGTTGCCGCAGCAATGGCATATAGATTGCAATACGCCACGGGAGAAAGGGAAGGGGGAAGTGGAGAAAGGCACATTCTAATTTTCGATTTGGGTGGAGGAACTTTTGACGTTGCCATTTTAAAAACTTGTCAGGGAAATATTGAAGTGTTAACTGTAGATGGGGACACGCACTTGGGAGGTGAAGACTTTGACAAAAATTTGATGGATTATTGCGCAGCGGAATTTAAAAAGGAAAATAAAATTGATCTTTTTGAAGGAAAAGATTCACCCAAAAAGAGTGTCAAGGATAATGTCAGAAGAACGCTAAAGCGTTTGCAAGCAGAATGCGAAAGACAAAAGATTGTCCTGGCTTCGGCAAGATCCGCAGTGGTAAATTTGGATAACATTTACAAAGACAAGGATTTACGGGTTACTATAAGTCGCACACAATTTGAAAAGATAAATGAAAAGTTATTCCAAACGACTATCCAAGTTGTGGAGAAATCCTTAAAAATGGCTAAACTGAAAAAAGAGCAAATTGATGATATCGTACTTGTTGGTGGATCTACCAGAATTCCTAAAATTCAGCAATTATTACGCGACTTTTTCAATGGAAAAGAACTAGACAAGAAAATCAATCCGGATGAAGCCGTTGCCCATGGTGCGGGTTTAGTAGCGGCTATTAAAAAGGGTAACGTGGGCAAAGAGAATGCTGCTTTTACCCGAATTCAAGACGTAACCCCAATGCCCATTGGAGTAGAAGTTTATGGAGGTGGATTTTCAGCAATTATTCCCAAAAGTACAAAAATTCCGGTGAAACTTCAAGAAAGATATAAAACAGCGCATAATAATCAGACCAGTGTGCAGATTACCATTTATGAAGGGGAGGATTCTATTGCAGTGAAGAATAAGCATTTGGGAGACTTTTATTTGAATGGGATTCCACCAAAGGGTGCGGGTGAAGAGAATATTGATGTGGAAATGGTTATCAATGACCAAGGAATTTTGCATGTAACGGCTAGTGTTAGCAGTACAGGAACAAAGAATGCGGTGACCGTTACGGAGAATAAACAGAGGATGGGACAAGCGGCTATTAGAAGATATATTGCGGATAAAGTAAGAGCTAAAAAAAGTTGACTTTGAAAAAATTGCTCGTTCTTTCAATCTGCAGCTCTTCCTTCTCAAAAAAACGATAAAGTTTTAAAAATTTATTTAAAAATCAGTTTATTTTTGAGGATTCTAAATAATTATTCTAAAACTAGCTTTTTGATCTGTTTCAGGCAAGTCGTGGTAAATGAAAACCTCACTAAGGTGGCCAAGCCGAAGTAACGGATTTGGAGGGACAAAAATTGACATCAAACTCATTTTATTATATAAATCATCAAAACTCAATTATTAATTAAGTGTACAATTATTTAACAAACTGTACTAAAAGTACTTAGAATTTCATTAAAGCTGCATTAATCACTTTGGCTAATTTTCTATTTGGATTTTAATGATTATTTAATTGACACTTGGAAATCAATTTACTAACTTTTTGTTACGATGAATGAATCATTCTCAGAATGATGGCTTGGCTTAATTGTCTTCAGTTTGACCTTCAGATGAAGTCTCATTCTGAGTGGCTTCTTCGGTTTCTCCTTCCTGAAGAAGCATCTTCTTGCTAGCTTCCGGTTCAACTTTCTCCGATTCTTCTTCATCTTTCTTTTCATTTTCCCCGGGGGAGTTTCCTTCACCTTCAGTTTGCACCACAGATAATAATTCCTCACAAGTTTCCGCTTTCATTGTAAACTTGACAATCCGCTCCATCAACTCAGCCTTGGCCTTAGTCAAATTTAGCTTGTTTGCCAACTCCAGTAACAGGAAACTGGTAGCCGATGTCTTATCAGTTGCTCCACCCAATAGATTATCCATCAATTCCAAAACCTCCGTGATTTGATATCTCCCTGCAGCTTCAACAAACTCCACAATAACTTCCGGTTTCTTCCAAGTGTCCAGAAGTTGACCAGTGTACAGATAATGCAAAAGAACCTCAACAGTTTTTCCGGATAAATCGGGAAGATTAATAACTCCACTTTTCTTCTCGGACATGTCAGTAGTGAGCATGGTGGCGAATACCGGGTTTCGTGCTAAAAGATTGATAAAATCCCAACTTAAAAACTTATCAATTTACACCAAAAAGATCTGTCAATTCAATTGACAAGTTACCCGATAAAATAGCTCGGTGACACGGAAACTCCTTCTTGTCACTGGATACTATTTTCAGATCCGACAACTGATTTTTCTCCAGCAATTTTCCAAAGTCGGCTTTCACCAGCTCCACACTTTTCTCTTGAAATTGCTTCATGGAAGATGAAATTGACGGTGGAACCGAAACCGGATTTAGCACCCGGAGTTTCACACCAATTTTTAAAGAACCGTCATAGTCAACCAGACACTGAGTGTCTGACACTCCTCCGCATCTGGACTCGGGGACTGGTTAAAAGTCCACCCACTGCCAACATCACAAATGTCCTCAACCTTCATGGATTTCTTCACCGGTGGAGGATGCCAAAAGAATCCTCTATGCTTATTGTTTGCAATTTTACATGAAAAGCTAACCGGGATTTCCGTTTTACTTCCGGTTAGCTCCACCAGCTTGCAGTAAATGGTTGTCATAGCATTATCCACCACTTTTAATCCAACTAGAAACTTGGCTTGCAGTGAGGAATGGTTTCCAGTGATTAACTCAAACTTCTGCTCTGACACCAAACTTTCGTCCACCTGTATCAGGTCCCAGTTTTTGATTTCCCAGTCTATTTCATGGAGCTCCTCACAAACCTGCACAGGAAAACAGAAGGGACAAGGACTTTTAATTATTTTAAATTTAAAATATGTTTTCAAGAAATCATTAACTTATTTTAACAGTTGATTGCTAACCCCAGTTGTAACCATCTTGGACAATTTTGTAGTGGCCATGACGACTGAGCTTTGAGGTGGGTTGAACTTCACGCAATTTAATTGTTGAGAATCGCTTAACTTTAATGAAACTACATTAAGTAATTATCAGACAAAAATACTCTCCTTTTTTCTGCACTTGGACATCTGTTCTTGTTTGGTTCTGGAAAAGGCACTTAGAAATGCCCCCGGTACCTTGTTACCCCAGAATTCCAGTACTCGTCCAAGCCAAGCCGACAAGCAAGTACTTTTGTGAAGAATCTTCACTGAAGATGTTAAAAGGTTTACGTACCGAACATAATTCGGACATTTTGGTGAGTCTGTTCATACAACCAGCCATTTGGTGGTGCGTTAATGGAACTGATGAAAGGTTTGTAATTTTCGTAATTTAAAGTGATTTTAATTTAAAGTAAGTATTCTTAGAATATTTTTGGCTAGTATTTTTAAGGTTTAGCTGGCATGGATGTTACTAAAGTTAAATGCTGCATCAGATATTCTAAGTATTTTTTGCACTACATTGTTCTCCACATAATCTAGTAAAGCCAGTAGTTTTAATTTTAAAATCAAATAAATATCTTGCACCTTAACTGCTTTGCATATACGTTTGTTTTATACCATTTTGTACTCGTGATATACAAGCTTACCTATGTATCCTATGTTTCCATTGATACAACGTTTTGCTTATGCTCATCGGTTTCAGGATATTGATAGAAATGTTTTTAATGAGACTAAAAAATTCAAACCAAAAATAAAACTTTCTAATTTCTTAGGAGGTTTAAAACGTGAATAAATTCTTAAATTCATAAATTGTTGATGAACTTACATGCTAGATTCAAAACGTTTAAGCATATTTATGGCGTCACGCACATTCACAATGATTAACAATGTTTGCAAAACAAGAATATGTATTTATAATATAATTTGGTGTAAAAATACAAATTGTTGACCGACACGTGTAAACATGTAGTGAAAGCGTTAAATACTACCGCATCCGTAAACGCAATATTTCCACTAAAACCAACACATGCTCAATAAAGTTTTTTCATTGAAGAAGGGTTTTGCTAAGTACACTGAATGGACACCAGTCCATAAAAATGTGTTCACAGCTGAATAAGAGACAGCCACTCCTGAGAATTCACGTCCGAATTCACGTCCAAATTTCAACCAATAAGAAAGCATCTAAGAATGACGTCACGTCATCATCATCATCATCGTCCACATAATCATATGTTCATCACACAGCGAAGCTGTTTGACTTCTGAGCTTAGCCTAGTCATTTGTCCATTTCAATCAAAATTAAATTTAGTTTGATTGCTTTAAACTTTTCAAACTACGTAGTTAAACTAAAAGTAATTAATTTCTAGCACTAGAAATTAATAAAATCAACGTCTTCGCTTGTAAGGAAGCCAAGCCAAGATTTGTTTTGATGGTTTGTTTGTTTACATTTTATTCAAAGTCTCAGCGCGTGTTCTGGGATTGGCTGGCTGTCCAGCCATCAACACAGCTCAGGTTTAGCCCACAGAGAACCAGCTCACAAGCTGGAGTGTCCATTCAGTATACTTAGCAAAACCCTTCTTCAATAAAGTTTTTTAGCTGTGAGGTAAACAACATACATAATATTCAACTCATATATATTCCGAATTCAAATTGCAATTTCAAGCCATCAAAATGTTGAAATTGCTGATGTACAAAGTACTTGTAATCACACTATTTTTTGAATATTTAACTGCAAGCCAGTCGGAGTTATACTTTAGGAAAAATAGCTTAACGTCTCAGACGTCTGTCAACATCTTATCCCAACACATTAACGCTTATTCTAATTGCGTAATTTACCTTATAAACTTTGCTGGAGTAAACTTAAATGGAGAGATTATCCGGAACCCTGTAATTTTATGGCAATATTTTTCTTTTTCTACTTCCGAGTACGAGATAGTGTCAGTCGAAGTCAATGCTCGAAATATAACTGCCGTCTCGGAGTATTTAAATGAGGACAAATATCTAAATTCAACATTTAGTTCCAGGTTTCAAATTTCAATTAAGTCACTTAACTGTGAAACCACACTATATTTGTATCCACCTCTTCTGGAAGACGTTCCGACGATGTACACTGAAGCTTTAATTTTAAAAGATCCGATTTTGCTGGCAATTTATAAAAACTACGCGTCATTTCAATGGAAAGAGAGTTTTGTAAGTTCAGTTACTAAGTACGCTGTTCTTGTGTATGATGGAATTACTCAGCATTATAGTCCCCAAAATTGGCTAGCCTTTAGCAATACTTTTCTTGCGTTCCCCGCTCATGTGAGAATTGTACAGTACTATTTTAAATTGGATATGGCCTTAGGAATGATGGGTGTTATTTGTGAAAACATTTTTCGTTGCAGTCCATTTGAACTGTTACGTCTTGAAAAAATTCCTAACAGTGAAACAGAATTAAATGAAGTCACTTGTAAACTTCAATTACATATGTCCGCTTCACAGTTCTACTTTCGCAATTTAATTAGATCAGAACGGCGAGTTGACGGTTTTGAAAATATAAAGACTTTAATTGCAGGTATTATTCAAATGAAACTAGAACATGCGTTAGTAATCACGCAATCAATAGATTCGCATGTTTTGAATTTTATGCTTCCTACAAATTCCACCAGTTATGATCAAGTTACAGTGTCGAATTTGCATGAAGAAAGCATCGTAAATAAAACTGGTTGTCCAAACGAAGGAAAGGTTATATATTTTGCAGGTTTACGTCCGGGATTTTGGAGACATACGCAAACACACTTGGCAAATTTTCCTTCTCTGGGCTTAATATTTCGTAATCAAAGGCTGCGATTTGTAAGTTGTCACCGAGAGGAAACCGGTTGGATACATAATTTGAAAGATATTTTGACATCATTGGATGTTTCAACTTGGTCGTGTTTCATTGCGACGCTAATAGTTACTAGTGTAATAGCAAACAAAAGTGGCAAGTTGATATGCCAGTCGTTAAACTATCGTTTTAAGTTGACAAAAATCAACGTTATTTTTAAGCTTTATACTCTATTTCTGGACCAAGGTTCAAATATGTTTCATAAATGCATTGTTCAAAATAATAATATTTTATGGTGGCTTCTGTTTTTCCTGCCATTAATGTTTGGCATAATAAGTAATGAGTATAAAAGTGGAAATATTACCAAATTAACTGTTGCTGCGCCACTGACTCCATTTGACAAGTTTAGTAGTCTCTTAACAAACCAATTTCGAATATATGTTTTACCATACAACATACATGAAGTGGAACGTTATGCAATTACAGAAATGCTATCCAAGCAGCAGAGACCATACCAACAGCGCAATAATCACGAGGCTTTTCCTATCGTGTCGCAATTTTGGTACAATATAAATTTGCCATCGTATAAGTGGATAAATCTATCAGAAATGGTTACCATGGTATCAAATAAAACGTGGACGTACTTACAAAATTCCCAATTGTTTCCAACATGGCCATCAGCAAGTTTAAATGAATTTGAGCGTTTTAACATGGAGGATCTTGTAAGTCCTTATTTGCAAGAATGTGAGCGTGTGGCTGTAATTTTAGATGAAACAAGTGCACTGGTTGTTTACTCAAACTTTAGTAGTTTCAATGCTGCCGTGTTTTATGGAAAGGATATAATTTACGAAAATTTTGAAGGATATCAGCTATACGGTCATGTACCAAAAATAACGTTGTTTCGCTTGTCGGTTTTACCATCTACTGGAATTGTGCAATGGTGGTGGAAATTTTACTGTGATACAATTGTTCTAATTACGCAGTCTAGAATTGTTAGACAAACATATATGTTGAAAAATCAAAGGCATACAATGGCTCAGTATGTTATTGCTTTAGGTATCATTCCATGTGTTGGCTTAGCAATAGCATTCTTAGCTTTTGTATTTTGTGAAAATGGGCTAAAATTGAGAATTCTTAAGCAGGAAAAATATGTTGATTTTTGTTGTTTTCAAGTAAAACTAAAAACTGATGTTACAATGCCAATTACCAAAACAATATTTGTACATAACCGAGTCAGTTCTGAAATATTGTAAAAGAATTTACCGACAGGCTGTAATGGTTGTTTCTATTTTATAAAAGTAAATACACTCTAAATTCAAACTGCGATTTAAAACGAAGAATAGATTACGATTTATTTTTAAGGAATAACTTATTACATTTTAAATTGTGAAATTAATAATTGAGCTGAATAAAAATGTATGATAAATCAGGAAATATAAGAACGTTTTGGGAAATCGCAAAGTTTAAGAAAACTTCCATATTTTTATGGTCAAAACTTCCCGAACGAAATATCGAGCTCCACAAAGATCTCAGGATACTTTTCAGTCACTCTCTTGAATGATTCAGTATTCTTCACGTTCTCCTTGTTCCTATGACAAAGTAAATATTTATGATTTATGATAAATCCAAATCTTATGATCAAATGCAAATTCAAAATTCATTCAAAGTAGCTGCTAATTTAGTTATTACCGATTAAAAAAGTCCACCGCTTTTGACATGAGTAACGGGGCCCTGTAATAATGGGCCATTGCCAAGAGATCGGACACATTCCCAGTACTCAGATGCTGGGCCATATGAATTTCGCATACCATCTTTAACCCCTTCACACCAAACACTTCTGAAATTTGAAGCAAGTTGGGAGCACTCTGGCACATTAGAACCTCGTCTACTTCCCCGGTGTAAATAAAATCCACCATTCCCTTGACCACATTAGCTCCAAACTGATGCAACTCACTAATTTCAACATTAAAATTTGGCCCCAGATCATCCCTAAGCATGGCATTGAACACCGGACTGCCAACTAAGAATAAAAATTGTAGTTTTAATTGTTTTAACTTCATGATTTAATCAATTCAATAACTCGGACAAAGAAAAAACCGAAATACCTGCAAGAACAGTCCTATGGGCAGGAATGCTCCTACCATTTGCTATAATGGTAATATCCGTAGGTCCCAAATTCTTATAAACTTTGACAAGTTCCTGAACCAGCTTAACTTTCTTCACAATTCTAAAATTATCAGCCTCAGCCTGTTGGCAAATGCCAGTCTGCTGCTTGATTTCCTCTTCAGTCCAAATTTGCATGAAGATTGTCAACTTGTCTTTTAATAGTCCATTAGATTCCAGGGCACTTATCCGGATAAACTTTTTGTAGCCCCAGCTAGTTCCTTGGGAGAATTCCCGAACACAGTCTTTAAAACAATTTAAGTAGCAATTTAATTCCATTCCAATGAAATGCATTGCTTTTCAGAGTTTTTTAAAAAGTTAAAATTACCCGTTCCCTTTACTCGACCACCGTTAGCCCCAAGAATGTTCATCTCAAAGCGAACCTTAAGCTTCCGCCCTTCATTTTCAGACCTAGTTCCGTTTCCAAAATCAGTCAATTGTAGGTGAAGACCCAGGTAGCGTACACCGTCAATGATCTGCTTGGGAAACATCTTAAGCCTCCTGTTCAATCAAAAATCACAAGGATTCAAAAATTAGAGGCTTAACTTAATAATAATCGTACCACAAAGACAATAGAATACTTACCAACTGTGATTAGTTTTAGGGCCACCCTGAAATATCTTAGAATGCACCTCATCTTGATACATAATCTTAGAGAAACTGAAAGTCCAAGTGAATCCAAAATCGTCCTTTTCAATCTGCCATTAAAAATATTTCATCACATTGGTGTATTTTAGTATTTTCACATTAATTCCTATACAATTTACACAATACTTTGAAGTTGAATGGTTAACGTCTAACCTGAGAGTCAATGGAGGGCTGGGAGTTTCCATTGGGAGTCGCAGCAGCCATTTCGCTATCGGATTTGATCTTTCCTTTTGATAATTTCCTGTACTAAAATATTTAAAGAACATTATCCAGTCTTAAGTTTACAATCCAGGGATTCCACACACAAGAACGGTTCTTGAAGAACCGTTATCATTACCCCAAGGATCCCACAACTTTCATCAAGAAGTTGAAGTTGTTATCAATCCCCCTCACCAATTTTAATTTTAAATGGAATTTTACACAAAATTATACATTTCCCAAACTCCACAACCATTCCCACCTATTTTTTTAACCCCAGACCGTCATTCCGAACCCAACCCACCACCCGCATCCAAGCCTTAAAATATGCCTTGAAACTCCCAGCCCCAGACCAACCAATCCACATTAAAATTAAAAGTGACGATTTTAAACCACAATTTATTAATGACCCATGACCAGAAAAGAATTGTCCACTTACCTTTACCTGGAATGCGTTAATCACGATTCACGATGAGCTTAAACCGAGGAGTAACTAAAGATGTTGGAAAGTTGACACTGACAGCCGAGCAGTGATCTGACTGAACAAGCATGCACATGGGCTTTGGTTGTTGCTGACGCTACGGCAAGAAACTTTCATGCGACGTTTACGTTTGTACTATGAAAGCTGTAAATCACAAAAACTGCTAAATTTCAAACTCCACACTTCATAGATTAGACTATAAAATTACTAGATAATTTATTTATAGGATAATATGATGATAATGCTGTGCACAAACTTAGATGATAATCTTACTTAAGATATAAAAATCATAATAATAATAATATGATGTCTTAATAAACTAGTAAGAATTTTCCAGAAAAAGAAAGTTTTGGAGCTTTTACTTGTCAAACTACAAATGTGGAAACTCATCATGTATGATTTGTACCAATCAAATCTTTTTCATAATTATTCTTTCGGAAAGAATCTTTCCTCTTAAAGATTGTCATCATCTCCATTCTTCCCGGAAAACTGTCGGTTTGGACTGAGGTAGCGATCCTGAAAACTCAGTCTCTCTTGTCATTGGAGTTTGATGCGTTCAACCTAAAAAATTGGGTGTAAAGTTATGAACTTCAATCGTAAAATGTCATCTTCTTCACTTTTACTATATCGTCTGGTCCGGATAGAATGGTCAAAAAATTTCACTCCGTTTTGGCATGATTTCCTGGAGGGGTGGATTTGCTGCGTTTGTATTTTTGATCTTTGCCTTCGGTTCAAATTCCAACTATAATCTTAGTCGACCGGTCCAATTTACCCCGTGTCAAACTACCTAGCTACTTTGCGAAAAACGTTGGCAATTATAAATGAAATGAATATTAAGGGTTATTATTAATGGCATGTTTTTACAGAACTTTGCATTTTGACGATAATTTTATTTAATATTCTGGGTTTGGTAACGTCTTACTACATTAAATTGCCGAGCTTAATTCAAGTTGATTAAAACAACAGTAAAGAATCAAATACACGACCCACAAAATTTTGAAGGCAGTCAACAAAGAAATTATTGTCTATAGTAAGAAAAGGTCTGTACAAAACTCGTATTGGGTGCAACGCATTTGTTTCTAGTTTAAAACGCCTAAACGTTTTACATATAAAGACACAATTTAATGTACCAGCAATTCGAAATTGGCTTATTATATTACCACAGCCCTTGGTAAAATCTGTAACCACTGATAAGAAAAATACAGATCCTACAAACACAAGAACCAGAATCCCAACCATTACAAGGTACATTGATAATGGCAAAATATTGGAGGTTCGAATTGCTAGCCACGAGACCATTACAAGACCCCAAAATATAACTGAAATAAACATTGACAGTAAATGCTCAATCACAAGGCGTAAGCAAGTGTAAATTAAGTACAGATTTTTGTACGCATTCATGCTATGAGACAAACTGTTATAGTTTGTTATTTCGTAAATTATATATTGATTAATATTTCGAAATTTGATCGCCGTAAGTAGCGCAAAAAACGCGAGAAAGCCAAAGCTTCGAAAGCATTCAAATACCGAGAGAGTCAGTAAAGCTCGTACAATGAGGCAAACTATGTATGATGGAATTGACGTCTGTTGAAAATTTGGATCTTCAAGAATATCTCCCAAGACATAATAATACGGATCAAAACAAAAATACAGAGACGAAAAATAAATAATGTGAGAGAAAATAGGAAGAAATATTGCTATTGTCGCCATTAAAACGTCAGTGAGTTTTTCATTGGAATTTGATGATGAATCTAAAAAGTTATTAAAGGAATTGACAAAACTGTTTATTTTAAAACATACAAAATTTGTGTTACAAATATTGTGCTAAATTTTTGCGAGCTTACGGCTGATGAGGTTTCGATGGAAATCTAAAAGGACGTTGAAACCAGTAATCACTTCTTGGTTACAGTATACCAGCAGTACAACACACAAAATGGAAAATGTAGCCGCTGAACAACATATTTGCAGAATTAATATTCCAATGTTAAAATTTACACGAGATTTTATTAGCAAGTGTGATAAGAAGACATACAACGAGCCAAGGAATATAAAAAAAAGTTAGCATCATAAAACGTCCAAATGCTTTAAAAGTTGACTTTTCTTTCACTAATTCAATTTTTGGAATTTTTGGTCTCCATTCAATCGGGAAATCAGTCAAGAAAGCAAATGCTTTGGTATAGATTCTTATAGCCATTTGTTGATTATGAGTTAGCATTCTTATTTTTGGATATTCTAATTCTCTATAGAAGTATTGTACCAAACAAACAACAGTGTGGTACAAATCAAAATGAACAAGCAAAATTTCCATTACAAAAAGATTTTTTAAATGTCAAACATTGATTCGAATCTGCTTCTGCAAATTATGGTCAAAGTCAGACTTAAATGGAGCACATATCATATATTTAAGGCTATGCTATCTTTATGCACTATAGTGATTATTTCAATGGATCCAATTTCGTTGGAACATAATTAGTAGTCACGGGTTGAAAAAAAACCCCAAAAAATTCAATGGACTATCTGTTATCTTGATTTTGAACCCACTAATTTTTGTTCGCTCTAAATATCGATACACGTTTTTTGTATAATGACATTTTATTTTTGTCTTAATATTAGGTATATAGATGCTTTCCTGTTTTAATAAGTACACTTTTTCAGTCTCATTTTGTAAATGTCTTGTCGTCGTTCAGTAGTTGATGATTGATTATGCATACTACTATGGCAATTCTGTGTTAGCGCTTAAAGCTAGCCGGTTACATGTAGCAACGCGGCGATTATACGCTGTAATTACTTTAATGTACCACAATGATACTTTTCTAAGAGTACATATCAAATCAATATAGCGAACAAAACCTTATAGCTCTTTTTACTGAGGTTGATTTTATTAAACGCATATTACGGAGTTACATCAATTTACATAGTAATAAATGAAAACCAGAAATATATTACATAATAAGAAAACTTTATTTTAATAAATGCGTAATAAAGTTGCAGGTAGTTGTTTCTATGCGCTTTATAGTTAAATACGTTGTCGGTTTTACAGTACTTTAATCCACAGTGATGGTTTTGAAGAACAAACTGATATCCAAACTGATGTTCCCTAGGAACGTTTTTAAGGCTCAACTTCATGAAAATGTTACGCTACCAATTGCTCCTCAATATGGGCTCCTTTGTAAGGTATGCCACTTCCACATACAAAAATCCCATTGGCATTTTCGAACTAAACGACAAATTTTCAGTAGCGTCCCTAAATCATATGCCAATAACAAATTGAAATCGATCTCAACGGTTTTTGATATTCGTGTATTTAAGTAAAATGTTGATGCTTCTGTTTCAATATGCTTAGAGCTTAAAAAGATTACTATCATGAGTTTTTGAGAAATATAAATTTCACTTAAAAACACTTAAGCATTGGGTTGTAGTGCTTTTAAATTAAGCATGCCAGTTTGCATAAAATCTAAATGAGTTGGTCTTAGTTGATGTTGCATGATCATACCTTTACACATATGGCAAGGACTAAGTAATGTTGTTTTTAATATTTTATAATTGATTATGCTAATAGTACACAGCAAAGGCAACTCGAACGGTGCAAACCTGTAATGCAGTTTCAAAGCTTGAGATATCCAAATTTGTAATTGCCTGTTAGTAACATCAATTTGATTGGAAACTAGAATGTAAAAGCATAAAGAGTACTTTTTTAAAGCGCCTGGATACTCGGCGTCGTTTATGATTTTAAATACCAGAATGGATGTAAAAATCCTTTTTGTTTATAAGGAATAAAACAACCATCTACGTAGGTAGAAGTAATCTGCAGTATAGTGGCATTCAATGCGATTATGGCAAAATGCGTGAAACCGTTCCAATTGGTAATGTTAACAAACACTCAAAGTAATTGACGTATTAAATTTTTATAATATTTTTGTACCTAGTGCCTTCTTGTTTATAGGATAGTAGCGTAAATAATTTTGTGAAGTTTTCCTTATGCGTAGGTATATACTTGTCACTTAAGCTTTATATTAAGTAGGATTTTCCTCTAAAAACCTGTTCACATTTCATAAAAAAGCCAATCATCTTGTTAAAAACTTTTCATTATTTTAGGATTCATTTGCATTTCATGATTTCTTCATACTTTTGCAACACTAATACTTAATACCCTGATGGTATGATATGTAAACAAAGATGGTTTAAACCCTGGCTTTTACCTTAACCCCAATCTGTTTTGGAAAGAGAAAATAACCCACTTCAGGCTCTATATAATTTCGAGGTGTCTTATCAGACACCGACGAAAATTGAAACTTTTGTACAAGTCTAGCAGCCATTAAAAACAAAACATCCCTTGAAAAACCTTCCCCAGGACAAATTCGCTTTCCTGCTTGAAACGTAACAACCTTATCTTTTAGTCTACCACTCAGAGGGTCAGCTAGAAATCTTTCAGGTCGAAAATTTTCTGGATCTCCCCACACTGCTATGTCATTGTGTGCGTGATAAATGTTTGGAATGAGAAATGTGCCTTTTGGTAAATGATAATTATCAAATTTTACACTGTCCAATAGCTGATGAATAACTCCAAAGGGAATTAATGACGACATTCTTAGAGTTTCGTAAATAACTGCATCCAAATATGGTAACCTGTAAAACAATATTTAAAATTGGATTAAAGTAAGGTTCTTTCAACGCTACTTGATTAAACTTTCTGAGAACACACCTCTTTCGTTCTGCTAAAACCGGCTTGCTATTTCCAAAGACTTTTCTCACTTCCTCATATAATTTCTGCTGAACATTGGGAAAAGCCACCAAATAATTCAACATCCAATTTAGTGTGGATGCCGTTGTTTCACTTCCAGCATTGAGTATCTGCACCATAGAATAAAAGCAGTGCTTCCAACCAGCCTCTCCATAAAAGCTACTGTTGGGATCGGTGCAATTTTCCCATTGGTCCAAATACGCATCAAATAAATTTTTATCCTCAGACTCAACTTGAACACTTTTGCGATATAACTTGCGTTCTTCAAAATATTTGTCAACTAGAGTGTGCAATCCCGAGCAAGCTTGTAACATGCTATTATAACCCGACCACTCCGGTGCAATATGTTTTAGCCAAGGTAAAAACAAAAGACCCGAATTTGTCGTAGTCTGAAGCGCAGCCATAACGTCCAATACCACTTTTCCTACATCTGGTTTCCTCCCACCCTGTCCTCCTCTGCTAACAACAGTCCACACAATGTTGCCAAGGGCACCAATAAATTTCTCCCGAATGGGAATTACCATTCTAGAATTTTTACTTGCTTCTGCAAACCAATCTATAATTTCGTCGCATGATTGCCAAACAATAGGCTCTAGCACAGAGCTTCTTGACAATCCGCAATCTCTCAGGGCTTTCATTGTAAACACTCTGATTTCCTGCCATGCTTCTCCTTCGGAAGAAAATACACCGTTTCTGCCACCGCTAAGATTTTCCAACAGTGCAAAATTGAATTTACCGGTAGATTCCATTGTGCCAAAAACTTGCTTCATGGTTCTAACGTCGTTTACAACAAGTGCTGGACGTCCAAGAATATTCAAAGTGTAGACATTTCCGTACTTGTAGGCCCATTTTGAAAATTTTAGATGAGGTTTTACCAAAACTTGAAATATATTTCCAAATATGGGAACAGTTGTTGGTCCTAGAATTTAAATAAGTTTAATTATCCATTGACTTAACTTATTCAACTTAATCATTCATTCACATTAATTTTTAGTTTTAATTGAATTTACGCAGTTTTAAACAGTGTCTTACCTTTTGGCATTATGTATTCAGGTGACGTTTTGCCATGTCTTTTGTAAAGGTAGTATAATATTATCACAAAAATAACTAGAATGAAAGAAAACATTGTTGAAATACGATTTATTATTGTGGACAAGCAAGTTGTAAATGTTGATGTGCATTGCCTCTCTGTGGAGAACTGACATCCAGTTGGTGCATTTGATATTCCACAATCTGGTTTGTATTCATTGCTTCAAGGTCATTATCGCTAACACGCGAATTTTTGGTTTTATATGCTGGCTTGTTTAAAACTCTATGAAACCGTCATATATGTTCTTGGTAATATATTGCATTGCCTTTAGATAATTGTTACAGAATGACGATGCATCGTGATGCTATGGCAACTTTAGAAAAAGTTTTAATTTCATCTGAAACTAGTTCTACAATAGGCAATATTTGATTTGTCTGCAAAAAATCATTGGTTTGCTGCATTTTTTAGGCAATCGTTCGCAAATGGAAAATAATTGCAGAATTTCCGGAAAGGAATGATTTTTTAAAGTAAAGCTACGATTTAATGTAAATTTTTGAAATTTTGTCATTCGCTTATGCATAATGTGCAATAAAATGTGTTGCATTCTTTTCTCCTATATTAATACGACTCGTATTATACGAGTACAAAAGTGTATCTTGTCATAAAGTTAGACAAAAGTCAGTCAGTATGTGATTGGAATCACAAGCTCGCTGCCGAGATATCCAACTAGTAATTAGGATTTGTATTTCAGGGAAAATATGATCAACTGGACTTTGGTAAGATTTTTACGCAAGAGGAAAACACTACCTGCTTTGACTACCTGTCTGAATCACACAGAGGAAGATTCGATATTAATTTGCTTTCCTCAATAATTATTCAGACCATATATGGAATATTGAAAACTCTTGCCGTCATACAAGCTTTTGTTTTATTAAAAGTAACATAAATGCCAATTAAGCATACGGCATAGGGTTGGAGGAAAGTGTCGCTATTAGAGTTTCTGTATGTATTTGAGTATTAGTTTTTGGGTGTGCTCTGCGGCTCGTGGTCGGACACGCAGTCGACAGCAAGTCAGTCAGTCAGTTGGCAGTTGTTCATTATTCTTAGAGAAGCGAGCAGAGTAATTTCAGAGATTGTAATTATTGATCGGGCTATTAATTTTGTGGGTTTAATGAGATGAAAAAAATCAGAGTGTTTTGTTTTCAAACATTATTCCAAAGTGCTGAAACGTTATTTATTGTTGTAGTATCTGTGTGCCCCAACAAATCTGTACAATATTCAAATGTTATGTCCATGAGGTGTGTTGCGTGTGTCTCTGTTCATTCTGTAAGAGAACTCTCCGTTCTCATCTTCATTCTACACTTGTTCTGTCCAACGTCACACACACTTGCGTAAAGTAGTGACTTGTAGAATCATTGTTTTATCGTGTTTAATTGAAGTAATAAAGTTAAGTGTGGTAGCAATAATTACTGTCGTCCGTCTCACATAATTATTCCGCATACACCACAATTGTAATCACATAATATTCGCCTAATTATCTGAGATTAGTCTGGTGCTGTATTGCGTAGGTAGCCTTTACGGTGCCGTAACAGCATAGTGCCTGATGGTGTAAAGATGTTGTTTGGCTGACAGAAATGTACAAGAATTAAACCGTTAAGTACCATAATCCTGTCCGTCGTCCCTAAAACGCCCCTTAGAATTGGAATTTTTGAATTCTGTTTTTTTCTAAACGGTACTACTCAACAAGACCTCGCGCCTGGTTCAAAAACATTTTGACAAAACACCACCAGAGGGCGCTAAAAATTGACTAAAAAGTGTATAACTCCTTTCCCTTACAACTTTTTTCAATTTTTTTTCTGGAATAGCTTCCTTAGGTCCTATTCCATCTATTGACACCCTAACTTTTCCCCAGCGCACGCCCCCTGGCGGCCAAATTCAAAAACGCCATAACTCTGGTCCCTTATGACTTTTTTGAGTTCTGTTTTTTGGAATAGGTTCCTTAGGCCCTAATATATCTATTAACACCCCAATTTTTCCCCAGCGCACGCCCTCTGGTGGCCAAATTTAAAAACGCTATAACTTTGGTCCCTTAAGACTTTTTTGAGTTCTGTTTTTTGGAATTGGTTCCTTAGGCCCTACTGCATTTATTGACACCCCAATTTTTCCCCAGCGCATGCCCTCTGGTGACCAAAATTTAAAAATATCATAACTCCAGTCCCTTAAGACTTTTTGAAGTTCTGTTTTTTGAAATAGGTTTCTAAGACTCTTGTGCACTTCCGCAAGTCTTTCTTTTTGAATAAAAAATTATATGCGGCTACTTACTTCAACATTTCCAAGGGTTTATTATTGAAGTTGCTTTTATTACACGTATATTACGGAGTCAATTTACAAAGTAATGAAGTCAAATTCAGGTAAAACCAAAAAGATGTTACAAAAGCAAACTTTATTTCAATATATAATATAATTGAAGTTACATGAATTGAAAATGCCGTCAATTAAATATTAATAAGTTGCTTTCCACTAATTTTACCTGGTCCATTTTTTGTGGTCGCGATATCTCGAACACTTAATTGAATTTTTAAATTCTGTTTTCCCACCAAGGTTTTAGATTATTAGAACATGTTCACTACGAATCCAGAGTTTTGAAATTCGAATTCTGTGGTCAAAGTTCACTGCGATTTTGAGACTTTGAAACTTTTTCAAGTAATTTAAAGGATGTATAATAAGTAAAGCGACAAAATTGAAGTTCTTGTTAAAACCCACCATAAAACTTCTATGTTTTTATTTAACTGTCGTTAGATACACTAAGCTTTGTAGTTTATTGGAAAAAATACGCCAGGCTTTACTGACCTATCAGTTTGTATAAATTCACAGTTATGTACAGTCAAATGTATTGTCAGTTTTCCGGAGTTTTTAACGTATGACTTTTTTAAAGTGTTTTCCAATTCATACCCATACGCTTTTTCTGAAAGCAATAGTTTCAGTAATATTCATTAACGATTAACGACTTATATAATCTATCAGAAGATGTAATGTCAACCGACATTGTGTTTAATTCTAAAACGTTTAAAAATAAGTATTTGCAACTATATTAATAATAATATGCTTATTAATATAGTTGCAAATACTTATTTTTAAACGTTTTAGAATTAAACACAATGTCGGTTGACATTACATCTTCTGATAGATTATATAAGTCCAATTTATAATATTTTCCAATGCATTTTGAGCTTATTTTGACTGCTAAAGAAATGTGCAGACATTTCCAGGTACTACATATATACATACTATTGAAATAGTAACATGGTAACCAAGTAATGACGCTGGAACAAGATACATTAAATGGTATTTAAGAATTACAAATTATGAAAACTGCTATCTTAGTTGAAATAAAACATCGTAACCATGAAGCAAGATATAAGCTTGCCAATAACTTAAGTTTTGAAAAAGTATTAAATATCTCTAAAATGGTAAGAAATGTGTGTGTGCACTTTTTTCCGGATTGAACATGGCATGGGTGCTTACGTTACGGCTGACGTTGTGCAAAGTGCAAGCTGTTCTCTCTTTTGCTATAGCAGCAGCAGCTGCTGCTTAATTGCTTGAGCATCACAATGCATGGTGAAGCACAACAAACCAAATGCATATCATCGCGCCACCTACTGACCTTCTCTTTCACTCACCTCATGCCATCGAGTATACCATTACCTCATGGCCGTGGCGCACTACTCAACTGCACGTTGGCTTCTGAGCTACTCAGCTGCTGATCATAATAAATTACTGTCATCCATTCCTTTCAATGATCATGCTTTTGTGCTGTTCGTGTACAATATTTGTTGCTGACGCAGAAAATTAGAGTTTTTTCGCTGGAAAGAATTAATAATTTCTTCAAACAAACTACTAACTTACTGGAATACTGTGTGATTGTGTGAGCGAAATCAAAGCGAGTACAGTGTTCAACACGGAGTTTAAATCGGGGTTTGACGGATAATTAGGTAATTACTTAATTTGTAATGGTTAACTGTTTCGTTGGTCATCAGCCGTTCAGTACACGTGTGTGTTGGTGGAAAATGGTAAAATCCTTTAAAAATTGAGTGTGCTGTTTACTTTGTTATAGGTGCAAGCAGAACAAGAATTTACTGTTCTACCCAATTCTTTGACGGACTGTTGGCAAGTTCGTTTTCAGGATTCTCAACACAGGATTCAGAGGTCAAATTGGGTTTTGAAGGATTATTAGGTAAATACTTCATTTAATCTGGATAAACGATTCATTGATCATGCATCACTTAAAGTACATGCGTGTGTTGGTACAAAATTGTTTAATCCTTTAAAATTGAGTGGACTGTTTACTTTATTACAGGTGCAAACAGAGCAAGAACTTACCGTTCGACCCGATCCATTGGAGGATTGCAGGTAAATTTACCTTCAGGATTCTCAACACAGGAGTTTAAATTGGGTTTTGACGGATTATTAAGTAAGCACACCATTAAGATTGATTATTATTTCTTTAATCGTCATACTCAAAACATGAGTGGTGCAAAATGGTTAAATTGATTTTTATCCTCAGCACGCATCATCAATTCCTGAAGTAATCCCTCCAAAATACACAGAAGAGCATTTTGAAGGCGAAAAAAAGAATGAGTTCCGCCAAGGTAAATTTATCTTTTTTGCATGACTTTTATTTGACCTTATATTCAAAACTGTAGTAACCATTTTTGAAATTTTAGGGTTCTGGATCAGTACGTGGCCGCGCTGTTAGACGGGAATACAACCCACTGACTGACGGTTACTGTCGGGAATGTGGGGAAATCATATTCAACCAAGGAATGCAGTGACTCGTTGAGACTATTCCAAAAATACAACAACGGTGCCGTAGGCTAAGGTTTGTACATTTGTGTCAATAATTTTTGAATGATTTTAATTTAAGCTCGATGTCCGATGTCGTATATTACCCCGGAACCTGAAAATTCGCCAATGCGTTTGTGTGGACAATGTGCTGCCTATATACACAGTAAGTCATACAAATATCAAAATTTAACTTTACCGTCCATGCAGTTTTTTAACTACTTTTTTATGACTGAGCTGATGACACGTTCTGGGGCGTTTGCAAGTGGGTCAGGGCCGATGCTATTACGCGAAAACGCCGACAGACACTAGCACATGCCCAACAGGAGCGACTATAGAAAGACATGAAGATCCGTGAGCTGCAGAATGCACTGAAGAAAGAAAAGGAAGAACACACGAAGTTGAAGGAAGATGTCAAATCTCAAGAAAATGAGCAGATGGGCAGCATTGCAGAGGCCATGCTATTGGACAACCAAAAGTAGAAAACAAGGAGCTCGATGATGAAAACAAGAAAAAACCGGAAAACGGCGAACAAGGACCTTAAGCTTAAAGTTCATGAATCTAAATCTAAAGTACAATGCCAGATGTGAGAGCTAATACATTTTAATGATTTGTTACATGTCAATGAAGCTATCTATTTTTAAATCTCCAGTTATCTATTCAGCTTATTTGAAATATAATCAGCCAAAATTCGTCAACTATTGATGGTACTCTGTATTGATGAAAAAAGTATTTTTAAATGTCTAGATCCCGGTAAATTTTACCGGGCAACCTTTCTAGTATTAACAATTTTATCAAATAAATTCGGATCCATTATTTTGGTCAAGAACTAAACCAAAATCATATTATGTATCACATGATATAGATACCTTGACCTTTGACCACTAGAGTTGTCCATTTAAGCTGATTTGTTAACTGTGTCGTCTCCCAGTGACTAGACGCCTTCAGTGAAAACAGAAATTAACATTGTAATTCAGTTCGAGCACAATCTTGTTTACAAGGTTTAATTTATGGTTATAACGGTCAAATGATTTTGAATTTTGTCAATCGGAAATTAAATTCATTAAATTTGTCAACAACCAAGCTAAAATCATTTATTAAATGATATAAAGGATGTATAATAAGTAAAGCGACAAAAATTGTTTGAATTTCAAAAAGTCACAAGTACCATTTCAAACAAACATGATATATCATTGATGCATTAGACCTTGAAGAATTATAGGAAAAATTATCTCGGTCAGATCTCTTCGTTATTAGCTCACACGAGCATTCGACATTAGGTGGCGCCACCTATCAAATTTCCTGGTACCAAACATTTTACACCTAATCGTTGGCCCAACGTTCCAGAGAACTTATATGGTTAAATGAAATCACGAGTTATACTCAGAATTCATTTCTTTACAAAACGTGATAAAAAGTTTACCTCTACTGCTTCTTAGGAAGTATGGATAACCTCTTGCAAAATTTTAGCTTCAAAAACCGAAGAACTAGAAACCCTGGTTATTATTAAACCACCAATCATTTACAAGAAGGTTCGGTACCCTGTTTCTGAAAGCTTAGAAAATGAGCTTTTATTATTGCTAGGACACACGGAACTGTAGTACATTTACACATTAAATAGGAGCAGCAAAAACATTTGGCCACAATGGTGACACCAAAATTTCCTTCCAGAAAAACGAGACGAGATTCCAGAAAAACGTAAAAAAATCGGAACGAATGTAATTTTTACACATTAGTAAAATCAATGCCAAATGATAGCTCATCCGAAAGTCCAATCGTTAATGAATATTACTGAAACTATTGCTTTCAGAAAAAGCGTAGTATGGGTATGAATTGGAAAACACTTTAAAAAAGTCATACGTTAAAAACTCCGGAAAACTGACAATACATTTGACTGTACATAACTGTGAATTTTAAGAAGTCCGGGTTCCCAATGCCCTGAGTTCCCAGATCCCTTAGACCCAATATGGTAGATGATACCAGAATGGTGATGCCGAGATTATGCCCAATGCCAATGACTAGAAAGGAGTAGACAGAAACGATGCTCGCTCTTTGCTTGTCCGCGGCGCACTAACTCATGCACCTCGTGGTTCGCTTTATTACTTCGTAGTTTTACTATACATAGTCAATCTGTATGTTAAAGCTGGTAGCTTACAGAGTGAAGTTTACGTAGAATGTACTTAAATAGTAGTAAATAACAATATACTATGGCAAAGCATGCCACATAACTTTAAATATATCTTATAATATACCTTAACACTATATCCACCCCCGCTCGGAATGAACATAGCACACTATGTACCCTCCCCCGGTGAACAAATAACTTAAATTTAACGCCTCCTTGATAAGTCCTTGAAGGCAATCGGAGCTTCCTTTCTCGAAATACGATCCTCGTTGATAATCCTGTGACGAATTTTACTGCGTCGACGTCGGAACTTATTCAATACACTTTTTGGCATTTTTGATTTGATCATATCACCCCAATTGGTTAGCAATTCTTTGTCTGTTACGCTTTTACAAGAGAATACATAATCGTATGGATTTTGTTTAACATTACATTGCACTTTCTCAATCTTTTCGCCTGAATCAACGTTAACAATAATATTTTCTGCTACGATTCTACCATTATCGGTTTCCATACTTTCAGAAGTAATTTCTACAGTGGAAGTAGATTTAATTTCACTTTCGTTGGCAGTGTAAGCCGGTTGTTCGCTGTTGTCAGCATCTTCACCATACATGGTTGTTCTTTTCACAGGTTTCTCGAAAATTTTAAGCAAACTTTCATTACAATCTTTTTCATTATCATTAGCTTTCGACCAAATATTACTTAACATTTTCAATGATTGTGGTTGCACTCTACATAGTTTTACCAAGTCGGTTTTTGACATAACTCTAATTGGACGTGTGTTTCGTAATTTGGCTGTATTTTCTCGCCAATTCCATACCTTACTGAATATTTCAAAGTACATCGAGTGTGAGAATTTTTGCTGCTGTTCGCTGGACAGCGAATCATAACAATCAAACCATGACTGGGTAACAGTTTTCGATTTGAAGTCATATACTCTTAACATCCAGTATCGACAATGACTGAAGTCCATTTTGTTCAAAAGAAAATCAGTATTTGTACTCTTTATCTTTTCCCAAGCTTTTAGTAACAATAATGAATCATTTCTTGCATATTGAATTATGTGCTTTGGTAGCTCACGTAATCGAAATAGAAACTGTTGATCTGAGTCTGACTTAACAAAGTTGGAATCTACATACAATTGAACGGTTTTCTCGAAAGATATTCTATTTTTACCAGTAAGTTGGTATACAACATTCTGTAAATCAATAGTACAACAACAAAAGATGTCGAAATCTCTCTGCAATGATAGCAGGTCAAACGTGTCAAAGACAATTTTTACAACTTTTTCATCAGTGAAAATACTACCAAGTTCAGCTTTTATAGCACTATACAGTTTGATTGTGTCAATTACGAAATCATGGCTGTCGCAAGAAATTTGCATCAAAGCAGTAATAGGAAAATACGAGAATTCATTATCGATCTCTAAGTCAAAAGCTATTGTTTTCTTGGATTTTAGTATACCACACATTTCAGAAAGTGTACTTTTGTCTTCTACGAACCACAAATCTCTGGTTGCATCATCAACTATATTTAGTGCTACTAACAAGTCGGTATTCAAGGAAAATGAGCTTGCAACATCTCCTTTTGGATGCAAATGGTTCTTTAACTTTCCATAGTTTATCTGTACTCTTTTAGCTAACGATTCGTTGTCTAATGGAGCTATTTTTAAGCCTTAACTTTCGCAATGTAAGCGATTCCTGTGATAGTTCACACTTTTCTGCCGACGTTTTGACAATTGTATTCGTAGATCTTCCATGTTCTGAAAACAAAGAAATAAATTGAATTAATTATTATTTCTTCTTCTTATTAATTCTGAGACCAGCTGCAGTACGATAATTCACTGCCTTTCTATCTCTTAACTTCCTAACGTTCAAAATATCGTCTTGTAACTCTTTACATTCTTCTTGTTCAAAAGATACAGGTGGATAGTACGGTTTTAAATCAGATATGTGCCGTTTCGGGTTTAGACGACCCGGCATTTCCAACTTATATGTCAAATCATGTTTTTCGAGAATTTTAAATGGACCAATCCACTTACATACAAGTTTCTGTGCTAAATTTTGAGCAGCATCTGAATTTTTATGATATCTCACCATAACTAAATCACCAACATTGAAATGAAAATCTCTTTTATCTTTGTCAAACAAGACTTTACGAACTTCATGTGCTTTCGTTATATTTTTACGTACGTATATAAGTAAAGAGCTTAATGCTTTTGGCATTTCTTCCGATAATTCTTGAGCATTTACGGTCGCAGAATCATTAGTACTAGGATTTAAACGCATAAACGCATTATCAATAGGAAAGTCGATTTCTCTTCCCAAATTTAGCAACGCAGGCGTAACTTTTGTAGTCTCATTAACCATTGAACGCAATGCAAGCGCAAATTTTTGGAGATGTAAATCCCACAACTGATGATTTTCATGAGCGAATGTCGCGATCATTCTCCCAATATCCTTGTTGCTTCTTTCACATCTGTTTGCACTTGGATGGTAAGCACTAACTAATCTATGCTTAATTGACCAATCTCTACATAATTTTTTCATCGTTTTGCCAATGAAATTAGACGCATTATCCGTAACCCTATACGCTTTAGCATTTGGCATCGCGGCCATTTCAACCCAGCCACTGAGCTGATCAACAACAACTAAACAAAAACGATTTCTTTTATTTTTACTAACCGGAAACGGACCAATGAAATCCATATACAACGTTTTCATAACTTGTTCCGCAAGTGGGACTTTACCCATTAAACCTTTAACCTTTAAATTTTCAGACTTAAACTTTTGACAAACTTGACATGCTTTAATATAATCAGAAATATCTTTATTCATACCATTCCAAAAAAATCTAGCTTTCACAGCTAACTTGGTTTTCTTGCAACCAAAATGCGGAAATTCCGGTGAATTATGAAAATACGACAAAACTTCTTCCTTCATACAACTCGGAAGATACGGAACAGACTTATACTTTAAATTTTTACCACAAGAACAATTAACATTTTCATTTATCAAATCACAACTTTCACATAGTGCAAATGCATCCTGACCTTCAGACTCATACTGGACCGTCAGTGCACGAATATCCGTTTCTAAAACTTGAGAGTTACCATTACCTTGAACTATCTGATCAGTATTTCTTAACCTATTATTATCAATATCATTATTCCTATTAACAGAACTATTTACAATAAAGGGCAAAACATATCGATACAATATTCCATCTTTTACTTTTGACAATCGAACAGAAGTCTGGATATCCTTAGAATTACGACTCCTATTCAATTCTTCAATTATCTTCTGAATTTCATTATCTTTACTCTGATGTTCCCTAATTCTATCTAACAGATTTTCAAAGAAAGTTAACGCAAAAACAGGTGTGTACATCTCTTCAGGTCCTTCGGCAAGTTGATCAGGCTCACCCTCGGTACCATCCTCTGGGAAACGTGACAGAATATCGGCCAAAATATTCTTTCGTCCCTCAAAGTGTTTTATCTCACAATTATACTGTTCAATCTGATGTGACCATCGCGTCAAATTCTTATTAGTATGAAAACTCTTTAGATACGTCAACGCTTTATTGTCAGTGTAAACAATAAATTTATCTCTACCGAGAAATTCAGAAAATTTTGTAAGTGCAAACAAAATAGCTTTACATTCTTTCTCAACAGCACTAAGATGTAACTCGGAATCTTTAAACTTTTTACTTTTATACGATATGACCCTTTCTACGCCATCGATATTTTGACAAAGAACTCCACTCATTCCTTTATCACTCGCATCCGTTCTTATATACAATGGGTATTCATAATTTATGCCCTCTAGCATTGCATCATTCATTAAAATTTTCTTCAAAGTTTGAAACGCTTTATTTTGTTCTGGACCCCAAAAGAAAGGAACATTAGCTTTTAAAAGTTTACTAACTGGTGCAAATACTTCAGCGAAGTTTGGCATAAAATTAATTAAGTAGCTACATAAACCGTTTAATCTATTAATGTCTGCTCTATTTTGCGGCGCAGGCATGTTGAGAATAGCAGATGCTTTATTGGGATTGGCTCGGATGCCATTTGGAATCACAATATGACCTAAATATTCAATTTCTCGTTTTGCAAACGAACATTTCTGCAAATTAACTGTTAAACCCGCATCTCTCATTCTCTCAAACACAAGTCTTAAATGTTTCAAATGATCCTCGAAAGTTTTTGAATAAACAATTATATCGTCTACAAAAACGAGACAAAATACAGCTATAAAACCTTGAAGAACTCTATTCATCAGTAATGCAAAAGAAGCTGGTGAACATGTTAACCCGAATGGTAGGACAAGTCATTCATATAATATACCATTACCATAGAACGCGGTTTTCTCTATACTACCTTCTTCCATCAAAATTTGCCAAAATGCACCTTTTAAATCAATTTTGCTATAAAACCGTCCCGACGGAAGTAGTTTCATAATCACATCAGCATTATGCATCGGAGCAGCTATTTGTTTTGTAATACGATTTAACTTTTTGTAGTTTACGGTCATGCGAATTGAACCATCGCGCTTTTTATTCAATACAATATTGAAACCATAAGGTGAAATAGAATAACAAATCATTCCCTTTTGCAAAAGTTCATTACATTGTCTATCAATTTCTAGTGCATCAGAAGGCGGAAAAAATCTAGGTCTCTCCTTAAACACTGTGCTTTCAGTTAATTCTATTTTGTGTCTAATAATATCAGTTTGCCCCAAAACACCATCAGTCCTACATACAGTCGGAAATTGTGAAATAACCTCATTTAACTTTGCCTCATTTGAATCAGAAAATAAATTGTACGGAGTTGGTTCTACTACAAAAATAACTTCTTGAGCTCCATTTTGAATATTATACACCATGTTTGGTTTGTCTTTGAAAATGAATGTACTATTTTGAAGGTCTGCCACTAAACCATGAATTCTATGAATATCATTTCCTATAAAACATGGATACGCTAAGCGAGAAGAAACTAGAAACCAATGACAAATAAGCTTGTGTCCTATTTGAATGGCCATGTAAGCCTGACCTATAACATTCATAATGGATTCTTCAGCGCAACGAAGGCGCATTTTAAAATATTCAATTCTCAAACGAAGTGCTTTTGCTAATTTGACTGAAACTAATGAGTACGTAGACCCTGGATCTATCATTGCTGTAAATTTTGAATAAGGACTAACAAACTTTAATACAGGTGTATAACTTGAGGCTAAGACTGGGAGACACCGTGGTATTAATTCCTTTGATGCCTCCCTTGGGAGTTTAAATTCTGATTATTCTGATTAGGGTTTTGACTTCTTTGATTTTGTGGACGATTGTTCGCATTGTAAGCGGCAGTTTGCTGACCTTGATTTCCAGTGAAAGGAAAATTTTGATTTCTATTCATACTCTGACTGGAGTGTGCTTGTGGCTGTTGCGTGACAGCCATTGCCGTCGCATGTGCATTCATATTTAAATTCGGTTGCTGCTGACGATTATTAGGACATTCTTTTCTCATATGCCCTGGTTGACCACAACTATAACAAGTAGCCATATCTATATTAGGTGCTGAATGTAGACGTGGCCTAAACTGACCCTGATTTTGACTCTGATTTTGACTATAAAAAGTTCCTTGTCCTCTATTTACAAAAGACTGTTGACTGTTACTAGTGCTAGGCATTTGAGAAAAATTTGAATTTGGTCTTCTGTACGGAAGATTACTACCTGAATATGAACGACCTCGAAAAACTCTATTTTCTTCTGGCTTTTTATAACCATACACAGGAGGAAGACGTGTATGAATATTCTTTTGTCTGTCACTGGCTCTAATTGCCCTTACTGCTCTATTCGCTTGCTCAATTAAATTATTGACCGTCTTAATATGTAGATCACCAATAGCACGGTAAATATCTGAATTTATAGCAACGTAGGCTCTATCTACAGATACTTCTTCAGGTTCATTTGGGTTTACTTGTCTACCAAGATTTACCATCTCATATACAAATTGTTCCACCGATTCGTCAGGTTTCTGCGTACGCGTATACAAATGACGCTTTCTCTGCTCTTGCACAGCAGCACTGTCATACTTTGCCTTGAAAGCAATACAAAAATCTGACCAAGAATGAATACCAGAAGCGGCATTATCGTACCATAACTTCATATCGTCATTAAGTATAGACCCTACCATTTGGTGGTATTGATTTGGTTGATATCCCTGACTTTTAAAGTAATTTACACATTTGTGAAGAAAGTATCGGACGTCATACTCTTGAAGTGATATTGAGGTACATCTACCTTTGGATTGACTGTGGTGACTCTAATACTTGTAACTGCGTTACTAACTTGCTCAGTAACAAACTGACGTAGTCTATCTACACGAGTAGGTGAAAGACCTTGAAATGGGTCGGTAGCACCACTATTCTGACTTGTAGTGGCATGTGGCTGTGCTTGAGCCTGACTATTATTAGTTTGTCCCCCCGGATTATGTAAATTAGGCTGAGTCTGTTGGCCTGTAGGATTAGTGGCGCCATTATTCTGGGCTGTGCCACCTGAGCCACCTGGACTACCATTACCTGACATGTCTGTTTGCTTATTAGCACTATTTTTCCTATTAACCTTACGCTTAACTATTGGTTTATCGAAATCTACCGTTCTGGTCCTTAACTTTCTACTATTACCACTTTCAGATGCATTAGTAACTGTACTTTCCTTATCAGTACTAGCCAAGTGTAAACTACTAGCGACATTTTGGCATGAAAGGGAAGGACCCTCTAAACGCATTCCTATTGGCTACATCTGTTTTGAGAGGGCCATTCATGGAGGCGTGCGTGCATTTTAGGTAATATGCAAAAATGATAAGCACATGGTAAAATGGTTTGTTTTGGTCAACATTGTTTGTTTTTATGTAGTTTTAGTTTTTATGAGTTTACAAAAATTCCTGAACGTAAGTTTTGAATCCTCCTTCCCTTTCATGCCAGAATGTCGCTAGTAGTTTACACTTGGCTAGTATCTTCAGCGTCATAGAATTTACTATTATCCTCCATTTACTATTACAAAGTCTCTACATCTTGAATTGTCCAACTATTTCCAAATAAATGAACATGGTAAATAGAAACAAGCACAAACTGAAAAGGTTCCACCTCCTGTCTAAGATAAACTTTAAATTTCAAGTGGGTTTCACTAACAATTTCAACAATAATGTTACAACTGTTTGGTTCCTCCACATTCATGATGGAAAAAAAATTCTAACCGGAAATAGGGTATAACTTGTTCAAAAACTAAGACAGTAATTATCTAACTTGAAAAACTATTGATAGTGGGCGTAAATTTCTTAATTGTGCGGTAAAAGCACATAATTCGTTACTGTAGCGATGACAGTACTGACCGTAGTGTAAACGGCGTGTTCACTTTACTTTAATAGTTTACAATACGTACTTACGCCTTTAAGTTTCCAACTGGCTAGTATGACCTTTTTCGGTTTCCTCCGGAGCAGTGCAGAACTCCTCTTTACAAGAGCTGTAATTTCACCACAAAATAACGGTTAATTTCTTTTATCAGTTAGGCAGGACATGAAATTGTAATAAAATAATAAATTGGTGGTAGCTATTACGAGTTAACCAACAGATGATCTCACTCGGACCCAAACAGTAGCGTAGACTGAGGAAAAATGCTGAAAAAAGTTAATAAAACTCAATTAGTAGTGGCCACAACTTATAAAACCACAAAATAAAATTATTTCCTGATTGTACGGCGGACCACCGTAGAGCTACAAAAAAAACTATTTAGTTAACCACCACAAAATAATAACAATTCTGGTACAAAACTGTAACGCAGACAGACGGAAAATTCACCTTTTTATTCACAACTGATTCCCGAATTGAAAATATCCGAATTTCCAGGTTCCAGCAGGTTTCCGAAGCAGGTTCGCCAAGATAAGAAGTCCGGGTTCCCAATGCCCTGAGTTCCCAGATCCCTTAGACCCAATATGGTAGATGATACCAGAATGGTGATGCCGAGATTATGCCCAATGCCAATGACTAGAAAGGAGTAGACAGAAACGATGCTCGCTCTTTGCTTGTCCGAGGCGCACTAACTCATGCACCTCGTGGTTCGCTTTATTACTTCGTAGTTTTACTATACATAGTCAATCTGTATGTTAAAGCTGGTAGCTTACAGAGTGAAGTTTACGTAGAATGTACTTAAATAGTAGTAAATAACAATATACTGTGGCAAAGCATGCCACATAACTTTAAATATATCTTATAATAAACCTTAACACTACAATTTATACAAACTGATAGGTCAGTAAAGCCTGGCGTATTTTTTCCAATAAACTACAAAGCTTAGTGTATCTAACGACAGTTAAATAAAAACATAGAAGTTTTATGGTGGGTTTTAACAAGAACTTCAATTTTGTCGCTTTACTTATTATACATCCTTTAGATTACTTGAAAAAGTTTCAAAGTCTCAAAATCGCAGTGAACTTTGACCACAGAATTCGAATTTCAAAACTCTGGATTCGTAGTGAACATGTTCTAATAATCTAAAACCTTGGTGGGAAAACAGAATTTAAAAATTCAATTAAGTGTTCGAGATATCGCGACCACAAAAAATGGACCAGGTAAAATTAGTGGAAAGCAAACTTACTAATATTTAATTGACGGCATTTCCAATTCATGTAACTTCGTAATTGCCCATAAAGACATAATTGCAAGCCATTCGTTTTGTTAAGTTTCTATGTTTTTCTTCAAAAAAACAAATGAGTGCGGCTTGTAAAGCCGCACCATGAGCAACAGCTTGATCCGGATCAATTTTCTTGCAAAGCGCTTTACCATCAAAATGTTTGCTAAGCATTTCCTGCAATTTTGGAATTCTGGTTGAGCCTCCAACCAGCACAATTTCGTCAATTTGTTCCTTAGTCAAGTTTGCCGAATTTAAGGTGTCATCCACAATTTTTAAGGTTTTCTCAAATAAACTCATATTCAACTCTTCAAACTTTTTGCGTGTTACTTCCACAATCAAATCCTTGCCTTCTGCAAAAGCATCCACACAGATTGTTTCGGATATTGTTGTAGCCAATGCCTTTTTTGCTTTTTCGCAAGCTGTTTGCAAACGACGAAGTCGTCGTCTACACATATCCCGTTCCATTTTTATGGTAGAATCCTTATTTTGAAATACGCCTATTCCGGTTTTTTTCTGAAACTCTTTATCACAATAGACCATCATGTTTGTGTCAAAGTCCTCGCCGCCCAAGTGGTCATGTCCATTAGCGCCTAGCACGTCAATTTTGTTTTTGCTCATTTCCAAAATGGCCACATCAAATGTTCCACCGCCCAAGTCAAAAACCAAAATATTCTTTTTGCTATCATCAAAGCAAAAATCTTGTCTGTAGACTAATGCGGCAGCAGTTGGTTCATTCAAAATGTCAAGTACTTCCAGGCCAGCTAATTCTCCCGCTCGTTCCGTAGCTTGTCTTTGATCTGCAGTGAAATAAGCTGGCACGGTAATTACCGCTTTGGTAATTTTACGACCCATAGTTTCCTCTGCTTCTGTTTTCAAGTGTTCCAGCAGAAGTCCAGATATTTGCTCGGGGCAGTATTTTGTTCCATTTACTTTAACTTTAGGTCCATCATCATCAACAACTGAAAAAGGCCAGTATTTCATATCGCTTTGCAAATTAGGGTCGTCCCATCTTCGCCCAATAATTCGCTTTGCGTCAAAAATTGTAGTTTCTAGACTTGTATATGTTTGCGTCTTTGCTGGAGTACCAAAAACCATGGTGTTATCGTCATTCAGTCGTACATAACTGGGAATGAGCAAACCACTATAATTATTTCTAACGGTGTGAACCCTTCCTTGAAAAAACGTTGCGACGCAACAGTTAGTCGTGCCCAAATCAATTCCAATGGCGGAGTCGTGACCCTCAAAATATTGAAATACAAGGTCATTTCTTTCTTTGTAGTCCTTAAGTGCATCTTCCAATGTTTTGTCAATTTCCCTTCGTTGATCTGCTGAAATCCTAGAATTTCCTTCAATTTTCTTCATTGCTGAGGTTTTCGTGGCATTATGCAACGTTTCCAACTCATCTGGCTTAAAGAACCCGTTTTTGTGTGCAAAATGTCGGTTCATGTTTTCGAAATAATCGAAACTTACGGTTACAGGGGCCAGTGTCATCAATCTCAGATTGTTTAATTGTTCCTTTAAAACATGCCTGTCGTACTCAGCGACGTATAACATGCGGTTATAAACTTTTAATCCTGGCATGTTACGCAAAATCAATTCATACATTTCCAAAATTTTTGACACTTCAGATTGGAGAATGTTGTCGTACGTTTTAGTATTAGTGCTTGAAGAGTATCTCAATTCGTTTTTAATGTTGTAGCGGTATTCTTGCACAAGCATTATTATAATTTTTCTGGAAATATCAACAGCATTTTCTATCGTCGCTTTATCAGGAATGCTCTCAGGAAATGTGACTTTTCGATTCATACAATTTTGTTCTGCTGTAAGTTGTAGCTGTTGATTGGTTTCTAAAACAACAATCGATTTCCAGGAATTGTGAAACTTGGTATAATAAGGTTTCAGTCGCAATACATTCATCTTTTCCGAAAAATGTAACCACATTGAGAACACTAAATGTGGAAATTTGCTGAAACAATATAGCAATATTTGATCCGGTGAGTTTCCAAGTATATTTTGTACGTCTTGTGGTAACTCATTAAACCGGTCGTATAAGTAACAAATGGCATAAAACAAAGTTTTTACATTGACTGTTTCAAATCCAGAAATTACTGATTGAATCATATATATCATAACAGTTGGACACACGTAGGCCAACCATTTACAAGAGTTTCCTGGTAGTGTGACATAATTTTTATCTAAATGAGTCATGTAATCCTTCCAACAGGCTTCACTATCATCAATGTTTTCATTTACTATATACTGGATATCAGAAACAAAATGAAGAATTTTATCTGCACTCCAGAAGCACATATTGTCCAAAACATCGCTTGTTGCTGGTCTGGACAAAGCGTCATGATGCAACATAACTTTTATCAAGCAGAGTAATGCACTATTGCAGTTTATGAAATGTTTGAGATCCATTTGAAGTTTGTTTCTTGCAATATTTGCTGTTCTAAAACAAGGAGGACCAAACGGGTGCCGACCGTGGGATAATATGTAATAGAAAACACATCCAAGAGAAAATATGTCAGCAGCTGGAGTCTAGCAAACAATAAGAAATAATCATTTGTATTGTATTGTATTAGGTGCATTACATATTATTCAGTAGTTCATGTTATGTGATATTCAGAATAAAGATGAAATAATTCTTACAATGTTAATTTTTAAGGTTGTATCCTCTTCTATTCGGAGCATTTCTGGTGCATACCAGCCTTCTGTGCCAACTGCCGCGGAAGTTTTTAGAGTAATGTCACCATCATCAACTGCCAAAAGCTTGCGGGAAATTCCAAAATCAGCAAGTTTTGCAACTAAGTTAGTCCCGTCATAGTATTTTATCAAAACATTTTGGGGTTTAATATCCAAATGTATTATGTTGCGTGTGGGATGATGAAGAAAATCCAGTCCCCTTGTCAGTTGATGCAAAACATTAAGCTTTTGCATGTCTCTATTCTGCTTAATGCATTCTGCTAAATTCATTTCGCATAGCTCCATTATAATAAAAATGGTATCAGTTTGCTCTACTGCCGTGTAGTAACGTACAATGTTTTCACAACTTTGACAAGAAAGTTCAGCTAAGTGTTTTATTTCCTTCAGAACTTGTGCCCTGTTATCATGCTGGATAACTTTTACTGCAACATCAGTATCCCCAAACTTTCCTTTATAAACTTTTGTGTTGTGAGCCCCTTTACCAAGCACAAGCGCTTTGTCAAAATTGACAGATATTGTTATGTTATTCTGATTCAAGGCATTTCCACTGAGTATCTCAAAAGCACCGCTTTGTTTCAGTTCGAAAAGTATTGTGCGGAGTATCTGGTAAGCATTTACTCTAGTTTGTACCAGCTGATAAAGTTTGTAACATTTTTGTTCGTTGTCCGTTAAATTTAGCTTAAAATCCAATACATTATTTATCAGGATCATTAAAATTTGTGGAAAAATATTGAAAAATATAAACTTACAAGTTGAGATGACTCATGCTTCGTCAGTATTCCATGGACTTCAAGTTTGTACAAGAGATCCACAGAGCAACTTGTTTCTGCTATGAGCCGGTCTAAATTTTTCTCAATGTGTTCTTTTTGCCAATTCTCCATTATGACTTTAAGTTTAAGCTTATATTGACTAGACTTACAAAAATTATAAAGTTAATAAAAGTGGTAATCTTAAAATCTGTAGATATTAGTTAGAGTTTAAACAAGTATCACAATAGCAATTTGAAACAGTTTACAGAGCTTTCAAAGTCCTAGAATTTGATGTAGCAGCTGAGTTTGAATATACTTTAAAATTCAAAGTAAATTGTGACAAAATTAATGTTTTTACAATTACATAGAATGCAATAATCATTGCTGCTCTTATTCTTAACACTGCTGAAACGTTTAGTCACCATTGGGTGATGAATTTTTAGTTTACAGTTAAATTGCAAACGAAGTCATATCAGTACATACCAGTCATTGATAAATCGGTTGGAATGTACAAATGACTCATATGAAAATATGGATATCTGCCTGATAAAATTCGCTTCGGCCTGATAGTCGGTATACTGTATAACATAATTTGTCATGATTTTGTTTCAAATGATAGCAATATCAGTATATCTAAAATTGTAATATTTCGCAGAATGCAGAATTCCATCAAACAATAAAATATTAACATATTTTGTTGGCAGTTTTGGTTTATACATGCCTTATGCTTATCACAGCACAAATTCACACAAAACTTTATGTGTTATTTTGAGTAAATACAATTAAAGTCAACATCCCAGCAGCAGCTTGAGGACCCTCCACTCCTAATATATATGTCAGTGTGGTTAAGTCAAAATGCTTTGGTTATCAATTTTGTAAATTTTTTATCTCAGATATTGTGTATTAGTGTGATCAAATTGAGTGGAGTATTTGTTAAATAATAAAATGGGCTTATTTATTCGTGCATTTGAACTGTGGACAACAGCTTCTGTTCTGTACAAGTCATTGACCGTGTTTATGGCACAAATATTATTTGAAATGCAAAAAAAGGCTGTGTAAACAAGCGGAAAGTATCACTTGAAATACTTTATCGCCTTAGCCCATAACTGAAAGCAATGTTTCAAATGAAGCATTAAGGCTACAATTACAATGGTGCTACATGTTGAGAAAAACTATTCATTTACATACTTGCTAAACTATAATTAACAGATTTGGTAATATACGGTTATTAGTTTAACTGATGCTTTATCTTATGGCAATGAAGGTAACCAGTAACCACCTATAAAAATGACTTATGACATGATTTTAAAACAATATTCATTTTCCTAATCGTAAAAGCAGTTTTTCAAATGTTCATGTACATTCTCTGAGTAAGGTGGAGCATTTTTAACAGTTGTTGTTTATCCAGCATAGCATATATAAATATAAGTTTCATTCATAATCATTAATCATCAATGAAATGATGTGTTGTTGCTTGAGCAAGCAACTAATTCTAAATGTCCAATTCAATCGATTTGTTTTAAATGCACAAAACTAATGTTCTATCTACTCTAATAATAGCTCTTGAAAAGTAATAATTGAAAAAACTTTAACTTTCTTGTTCGTTTACCCACGTAAAATTTTTGTGCAACCGATTGACAAAAGTTTCTATGCAAACCGTATATCCATTCAATTTGCTTACTTAAATACTTTGCATTATAGTATTTATGACTCAGCATAAAGAGATTTTCAAATAACGTGAAAAATGAAAAATCCTTCATCCGTTTTTCTTAAAACAAGACATGAACAATATCACAAATATTTTTCATTCTCCTCAAACTAAAAATAAAACCCATTTGCATTTAATGTTCAATATTCATTAAGAAACTTCAATATGAACCTTTTTCCATCTCCACAAACAATGCATGGACTAGTTTTATGGATATTAATATGCGCATTCAACATAGGCTCTTCTGCATAATTTTAGATGCGGAAGCATATGTCTTTCCTATTTATGTACCTGATAGTTTACAATCGCATTTGGGGAGGCGTGATACGTGATGACAAGACACTAGCTCAGGATAAATGTCTTATTGTCAACGGTTTAGTCGGTTTCAGGAGTTAAAACAGTGCACTCGTAACAAGTATATCAAGAGAAGAAGAAAACTATTAAAATTTATGCAAATAATTAAAAATGGCAATCTCTAACGATGGAAAGTTGAAGTGCCTAATGCTCGCTCCCCAGCAAATGCCGCAAATAAAAGGTGGTTATCGGTCCAGGCTTCCAGTTTGCTACTAACCCTCAAAAGATGCAGGATCCAAAACTACACTCCAAGTGTAACTTGTCTGCTCCGAAAACTGGCGCAAATGCGTCCACCTCCTCCAAAACGTAAACCACTCAAATTTTCTTCAAGTGTTAAAACGCAATTAAAACAAGGTCAAAAGATTGACCAAATAACATAGATTTCAATAAATCTACCAATTTACAAATAACACCCAATACCATCATCTTAAAATTTGACATTTTATATGCTAAAGTAGATATGGGGGAAAATGGTTGATGTAAAGCAAGGGTAGTGAAACAGTTTACCAGAAGCTTCATAAAAATAATACTATGCAGATTTAAACCATGAACAGTTTTCGGATTGACCAGGTTAAATATGGCTAACATTAAAAGTAGTAAAAATCGAAAAGGACGAAACTTATTGAAGCTAACAGTTCACAAATTCAGCCAATGTAGGGATATACAAAGCTACCTGCATAAAAATGACTCATTTATCAAAATATATCCTCTTGATAAAATTTATTTGAGCCTGATAATCGTGATGACATATATTGGTTTATCTAGAATCATGGCAATATCAATATATTTTAAAATGAAATTCACAGTATAATTAAGCTTGCAGGTATTTTTTAGCATAAATCTTTTATCGTTTTTTATGTCTATATAAAATAAGTACATTTTATCTCTGATGCTCAGTTTAAGCGTGATGAAATTTAGTGGAGTATTTATTGTTTAACATAAAATGATTTCATTCATACGGTTTTGCTCTGGAAAATTCAATGGTTTGTGGTGGCGAGCAAACACTTACCAAGAAAATGCAAACCACATCCACCAAACCTGGCCCCTATATCAGTTAGTGAGTGACATGAGTTGACGCAAATATTCTTTGAGCTTTTCAAACACACCATGTAAACAAGTAAATATTATCATTTGAAATACCATCCCCACTAACAAAGTATTCTAAAACTGAAAAATAAAAAGTTTCAAACAAAACATGCATGTTTCATTATTATCATTTGTCATCAAATGTTTTGAAATGTATATCTCGTCATATTGCAATTGTATTTTGGTAGAATTGAGCTAACGAGTACTAACGACTAAGAATAAGATTCAGCCAATTTGTTATCAATATTTCCATATCCAAAATATATATTATCTGTATTCATTCTAAAAACAGCTTATGAAAAAAGGAAAAATCGACAAAGCTTTGCTCTTTGTTCTACTACCTAACAAGAACACCAATGCAACCTAATGGCAAAGGTTACTAAATGCCCTATTAAGTATGTCCCTTCTTTCTGCTTCCTTACATTGCTTGCATTTTGTATACTATTTATGGCTAATCATATAGGAATTTTCAAACAAACACAAAAATCCTTTTTTCTTAAAACATGACTGAATATAGAACTACACATTGCTACTTTTCCTTCTCATGCAACTCATAAAACCCATTGTGCATAAAATATTCAATATTCCTTCGAGTACTTCCATTCCAACCTTTTCCCAAAGCAAGTAGATACATAAGTATTCTTCTATTCATTCACTTGGCCTTTTACACCGCAAGAAATAATGCATCCTACTTGTTTCAGTATTTAAGCTTTTCTTCGGATAATAAATAATACATGCGCATTCAACATAAGGACTTAATGCTTATTTTTATACATAGAAACGTATTATACCTTTCCCAAATTTAGGTACCTTAAAAGTGCTTTTACACACGAAAGCGTACGTGACGTGTAAAACACTGACTCGGGATGTCTTATTGATTCAGTCGGCTTCAAAAGTTCAAGCAGTGAATACCTCCGGAGAATTCTAAAACTTTACCAAATACGTTGTTCAAATAATTAAAAATGGCAACCCCATATACTGGCAAAGTTTATGGACAGTTAAAGTGCATAAAGCTCGCCACCAGCAAACTCCACAGAAACCAGTACGTGACTATCGGTCCAGAATTTCAGTTTGCCACCAGTTTACAAAAAGAACAAGGGAAAAAATTGTTCCCGAAACTTAACTGGGATGAACCGAAACTAATTTTATGTACGGATTGTGAAACCGTGCTGGAAGAAAAAGTAAAAATTCGTGAAAGTTCTGAAACCAGCGATGCTGAAGTTAGTGGCACCAAGACTAAAACGGCCAAAAAAGCCAAAACCAAGTCAAAACCCCGATCTACAAAAACTGTGCACTTTGCTGAAAAGTCAGCACAAAGTCAGGATGGAGAATCCAGTATGGAAACCGATTCTTCAGAATCCTCCGGGGCATCCATGGAGGAAATGCGAAACAGCAGTGAAAACTGCCAACTTGTACCCGACATCTCTTCCGGAAACGACATGGCCATTTCCTCGAATAGCAGAGAAGAAGCCTCTAATGCATCCAGTGCACTTATCAGTAATTTCTCCAGGATGGCCAGAAAACAGCAAGCAAGGCCTTTTGGCACTATGGAGCCACCACCCCCAAAAAGTTCACTGTTTAGCCGTGGTTTTCCAGGTAAATGGTCAAACTTTTAAAATTTTCATTTACTTAACTTTCAATTAAATTTAGACAGTTAATTGATTTTTCATTTTCATTTTGATATTCTTGCAGCGGTCAGCCCCGATAAGTCCATCTTGCTGGGCCAACCCCGCCTTTTACTACCCAAGTATATTCCTTCCCAGTTAGCTGACGAAAGTAAAAACACAACCGATTCCGTGGTGGAAATATTGATTGATGACGATTCCGAAATGAGCGTGAATGTTAATGCTCCTAGGAAAATGGGTCCACCCCCTCCAAAACCTGGGGGTTCTTCCAGAAAGAGAAAGGTCGCCAGTAAAGCAACTTCCGAGAAGGCTAAAGAAACAGCAGCTGCGCCAACATCGCAAGCTCAAAAGGTAACTTTTAATCTCATTTAAAAAAACAATCTATAAGTTTTTGGTAATTTATTTCAATTTTTTAAATTTTGTCAATCTAATAGGTTCTAAACGAGCTAGCCGCCTTGCAAAGTGAGTATGTTCGCCTAGCCAATCGCAGGAACCGTGTAGTGAAAGAATTTGAAAAGCTGAAGCAAGAGGAGGATGAAATGACCCCAGAAGAAACTAAGGGGATAAGGAATATGGTTAAATCCACCCTGAGACTGGATAAGAACACCAAAGATAATATGCAAGAGCTGGTGGAGTTTACGGAGGAGTGGGACAAAAAGAATAACAATCCATTGGATCGTGTTTTGGCTCTACAGAGGAATTCAATTCTGTGATTCAAAGAAAAAAAATACTGTGAAAAGTTTGGTTTGGTATTTTTGTACATTGTAAATAGTTTTTATTGTGAAATTGAATAGTTTTAATTAAAAATGATATGACAAGTTTTAAAGTTAGTATAAGATTGTATAAATTGTTAAGTAGTATTTAAAACAATAATATATCAGTTAGTTAAGTTATTAAATCTACGCGTAATTTCATTTTCAATAGCAAATCGTAAGAATCAGAATTTCAGCCATAATTAATCAAACCTGCGGTTTTGTTGTTTTTATTTTGCTTTTTATATTAGTTTAAATGGATAGGATGATGGTTTTCTAGAAGCGTCACGTCAATGCATTTTCAGTATTCTGTTGATTGCACTCATAACATTTTAAGACATATGGCTTTTTTGAAAATAAAACTATGATATA